>OY986435.1:84040391-84507891 GCA_963920525.1 Dichetophora obliterata | reverse complement strand
TAGTAGTAGTTTAGCGGAAGTAAATCTTACAATAATAGGTGATTTTATAATTCCATACGAAATTTTCTTGCGTTGCTCATCTGTTGCAGTCTTGTTGGTACAATGTTCCAAAGTGTTCGCTCAGGAGAAATAAAAAATTGGCTTTTAGACAGTAGTTTTTTTATATTTAAACGGGATAATGGCGTTGTTGCAAGAAGACCGAGTAACTGTTAGCTTGTCGAAAAGGTACGATGGCTCCTTAGTAACACGACTTTATACAACATCAAAATGGCACGCAAGTTTAAAAAATTATTAAATGATATTTGATAAATTTTTTTTGTATATTCATATGCATGATCAAAGCGACTCACAGAAGTTCGTCTAGTGGAAAAAACAGCAATTTTATGGTCACGAAATCTTACAAATTTGGTGCCGCTGTAAAAGGAATTCCTTCACTAGAAGAAAATCAAAATATCAGAGCCAAAACTTTTTTTGAGGAAAGAAAAAAAATCTATTGAAAGAAAGAGATGCTACATTTATTAAATTATCTTATAAAACATCAAATAAAAAATAGAATTTATCATCAAATGCGGTAAATATTAAAAAAATACTTAAAATTACCTAGTTCTGCCATACATTAACTCCCGTATACTCCCAGGCAGATTTTTCGAAATGTTAGAAATATTATTTATTACCTTTCAAAATTGATATTCATCTACTGCTAGATTCATTGACATAATTTCTGACATCATGAAGGGAGCACTTCGAATGGTGGATTCTTACCGTAAACGCAGACAATATTCTCTTTATTAGGAAGAGGGTAGGCCCCAGGAGAGAACCACTCAGACTTTTTGGAGCTGAAATCAACATGTCTACGAAGGCTAAATATCTAGGGGTAACCCTCGATAGCAAACTGAATTGGAAATAGCATGTAGAAGATAGGATTCAAAAAGCCAAGAGGGTTCTGTTTCAGTGTAGACGCGTTTGTGGTCTCAAATTGGGCTAAGCCCAGAGGCTATGAAATGGATCTACACTATGATGGTTAGACCTGTCATCACGTATGCTTCGGTGATTTGGTGGACAAAAGTCAGCCAGAAAACCATTAAGAAGAGACTGGACAGAGTCCAACGGCTGGCGTATGTTGGAATAACAGGTGCAATACGCACCACTCCAACAAGCGCAATGGAGGTTCTGTTAGATATGCTGCCGTTGGATTTAGAAATAAGGAAAACAGCGGCACTGTCAGCCCTCAGGATGTTGCGAAATGCTACGTGGCATAGGGCAACGGCCCTGCATGGTCATATGCGCATCCTTGATATTGCACAAAGAGATGTCAGGGAGGCGTGTATGCCTATGCACGGAAGGCAGAGAGTAATAATAACAGAAAAATGTTATAAAACTCTTATAACAGATGGAGCCGTTTGTGAAGAAATCGCTGGTAACGATATCAGTATATTCACAGACGGCTCTCTGATGAATGGTAGAGCCGGTGCAGGCGTTTACTCAGAAGTGTTAAGCCTATCCTGTGTACTGAGGCTAAGGAGGTTTGTGTTTGTATACCAGGCGGAAATGCTTGGCGTAGTGCATGCGCTGGACCACCTGATAGATGGCCAGATCAATGGCAAGAAAATTGTCATTACTCTCGACAATCAGTCTGTGATTAGGTGTATGCAACGGACAGACACCACTTCCAGGTTGGCCATAGAATGTCTCACAAAACTCAATAGGTGCGCCCAGACAAATGAGCTCACACTTATGTGGGTGAGAGGACACTCTGGCATAGAACAGAATGAGAATGCTGATTCTTTAGAGAAGGATCAGCAGAAGAATTCTGTGGACCAGAACCACGTATCGCTATAGGCGACAATATGGTGGCAGGTCTTATTAAACAATGGACGGACTCCGAACACCGTACAAGGTGGGAAGAAGCTGTTAATTGCAGGCAATCAAAGGAGACCGTGAAGTGGTCTCGTAGTGAGGAAGCAAAAGTTATCCGATACAATCGAAGGACTTTAAGCTGGGTTACTGCACTGGTCACAAGACATGGTCCGTTCATGTACCATCTCGGGAAGATGACTCTGACCGAGGACGATGCGTGTAGGTTATGCCTAGAGGAGCCGAAAACAGCAGCACATTTTTTGTGCTAGTGTTCGGCGCTGGCAAGCATAAGATTGACCACTCTGGGACGTCCATTTGTTGCCGAGATTTGTCAACTGACCTACAAGGATATGCTTGAGGTGACAAAGGTTGCTTATACAAGGAGCATGCTCACGTATGAGTGCTCCGAGCAGTAGCATCCTTTGTTCAGTAGGGGACGAAAAGGGACCCACTGTGGTCTGCTTCGGCAAATCCCAGACTTATTATATATATATATATATATATACTGCTAGATTTTGCAGATTTTAAGTATGTATATAAAAGTCAATTATTGGCGTGTTTGCTATGAAATGGGGGTAGATTTGTTTCAACTTTGAAAACGTTTTACAAATTAAAAAACTTCCCACACCCCTCTTTTACAGCCCGTTTGTGTTTTAAGCACACAAATCGATAAAAATGTTATATTTCAGACGGTTTTGGTCATATTAGACTTACATTTTGTAGTTAAGTAATTACGTTAATCTAGTTAATGTCACAAAATGTACTCAAAAGGGGCGTGGTCTTTCTGTATCTATGCCCAGTTTTAAGAAATCTTTGTAATATTCCAGCTAGTTTAGCTAATATTTTGGTAGTGCATTTGTTTTGAGTACGAAAAAGGTTATTTCAGACTTAATCAAACGAACTTCATAAAATTTACAAAGTATTCACCCGTAGCTCACCATTTCTATTTTTATTATATTTTCCAGGAATGGTCTAAAATATTAACTTTTCTCTCAAAAGGGAGGCCAAAAGTTTTTGTTGTCTAGATTCTGTATTCTGTGCTAGTATAGATTATGTATAACTTGGAACTGCAAATTACTTTTCCTACTTCATCTTAAAAATATATTGTTTTAAAAGAAAACCTCTTAAAATGAAAAATTTACATACAAAACCAAGAAAAAAATTAATGTAGGTCCAAGGGTGGTACCCCTCGTGTCTAACCGATTTAAACTATTTTCAATACACATCTTTTACTTTATTTGAATACCATTCTAACGAACTTTTGTTAAGATCGGCCAAACTTTGTATGTTCCTCCCATACAAAATCAAGAAAATATTAATTTAGGTCCAAGGGTGGTACCCCTAGTCTCTAACTGATTTCGACCATTTTTGAAAATTTTCTTATACCCTGTTTAGGTAAATCAAACGATGCGTCTATTTTACGAACGCATCGTCCAACAGGCGGCAATCACCTGTTTTGGTTCCATGATGCTAGTAATAAGTAAACAATTTTTAAGATTTTTGTCAGTTTTACGCTAAATGCTAAACTTTTACAATCTGGTAATAATGTTTTTGACAAGTACTGACGTTGAGAGTATTTCAATAAAGTAAGAAACGTAATGTTGGACGACGACGCAAGAAAAAATTATAAAGACTCAATTTAGGACGACCACGTCGGAAAACGAACGAAGCTTGTAATGAAGGTATCGTTTTAACTAAGCAGGGCATTAATTAGCTTTAACATATTAAGCATACACAATTTCATTATCATAGGAGCAATCCTTCTATTTTATCCGACTACGGCGAAGCAAAAGGAGAGGTATATATGTGTTTGACCGGTATGTATGTATGTATGTTCATCTGTTCCACTCTCACTTTTAAACTACTTATCACAATTTGACAAATGAGGTATCGTTGGAAGCGTTTTGAAAGTCTTCTGGTTAATGGCTATGTGACGTAACATTTAATTTAATATAACGCCCTCTAGCGGACATAAAGTCATGAGCAAAATAAATTTTTTTAGTGACAAAAGCAAATGAGGTATCGTTAGTAGCGTTTTGATTGTCCGATGAAGAAAAATTATGTGACGTCTCATAAAGTTAAATATAGCGCCCTCTAGAGGACAGAAAGTAAAATAAACCCTAACTTCTAAACTACTAATCATATTTTGACAAATGAGGTATCGTTTTTCTCGTCCGGTGGCTAAAGGCTATGTGACTTAAAATTGAATTTAATATGGCACCCTCCAGAAGACAGAAAATGAGCTAAACCACTAAAATCTAAAAAACTTATTTTATTTTAACAAATGAGGTATCGTTGAAAGCGTTTTCCACGTCCGCTGGTAAAAGGCTATATGATGTCACTTTAAATAGATTAAAGCGTCCTCTAGAGGACAGAAAATGAATTAAACCCCTATCTTCTAAACTAGTTATCATACTTTGATAAATCAAGTATCGTTGGAAGCGTTTTCTTTTAGCGGACTTAAAATAATAGGCTTTGTGACGTCACATTTAATTGAATGTGGCGCCTTCTCTAGAACACAAAGCCATGCACTAAAAACCATTTTAAGTGCCATAATAAACATCTTTGTTTATAAGTTGATCATCAAATAATTAATTAGTAGTTAATACATTCGATTATATAAAAATTGTATCCCTAAAATAATTTAAATAAAAAATAAGTTAAAAAAACTAAAACCCGACCACTGAAAAATTGCTCTCCAAAAAGCATGAAACAAGAAAATTTTCTCACCTGAAATTGTTATGTACAACTATTAATTTTTTTTTTAGAATATAATACTAATTTATAGTGATGTTTAAAAGATATCCGTGGTTGTATGCCACCAACCCCAACAAAACAATACATTCTAACAGTAGTAAGCGATCAAAAGCTTTAGGGCAAAGTGCATTATACATCCAGAGGGCGGCATATGACAATACATATGAGGTGGCATACTACCACGTATATCTTTTAAATATCACTATAAATTAGTATTATATGCAATAAAATATATTATGTGTAAGTTGTTTATTTAATAGATAAACAAATCAAATAGTCTGTACATAACAATTTCAGGTGAGAATATTTTCTTGTTTCATACTTTTTAGAGAGCACTTTGTAGTAGTCGGGTTTTAGTTTTTTGAACTTGTTTTTTATTGTCTATCTTTTGTATGGGGTCGAACTGCTGTACAACGTAACACATACACAAAACGCGCAATGCTATTAAATATAACGTTGATCTTTTTTTTTCATGTAAAAGTAACAGTGTCCGTATATTTCACAATCAAAGAGAAGCTGTGGAACGAGATATGATTTAGTAAGAAAAAGTCTTATTTTTTTAAGCGTAAAATATTGCGTTGTCCAAAGCGTTCAAAACATACTGTAGACCCTGCCAACAACGCTATTTAGGTGTCCATTCCATGACAGCGTTTTATCGAAAATAATACCAAGATTTTTTAGCATGATCCACGTATGCAATTATAGACCCTTCAATCTTAAAATTAGGAAATGCGGAAACAACAAGAAATTTTTTGTACATGACAAGGCACTGTGACTTTTTCGGATTAAGCGTCTGGCCATTGTTCATCGCCCAAGCATTGACTTCAGCAAGATCACCATTAAGAGTGGAAATACATGAGGATGTAGAAGTATTATCGCACGATATCAGCAGTTGAACACCGCATACATATGGATTCTACAATTTTTGAAAACTCTGGGCAGATCATTGATATGCAAGGAGAAAACAGTTTACCCAAAATCTTGGGTTTTTTTTAGGTTTTACTCTTAATCCTGACTACTATTGTGACCAAATCTTACACCAGTTTAACTTTATTGGACATTAATCCACCAACCCGTACGCGGAGAGTGCGGACCGAGAAGAATATCAATTCGTCACCGTTGTCAACAATTGCGCTGTCAACAATTGGACGAAAATCCACTTTTTTATCGAAAAATTGTCTTTAGCGACAAAGCTCATTTTTGGCTAAATGGGTACGTCAACAAACAGAATTGCCGAATTTGGTCTGAAGAGCAGTCACAGGCAGTTCAATATATGCCAATGCACCATGAGAAATGCACTGTTTGGTGCGGTTTGTGAGTCGGCGGCATCATTGGACGGTACTTTTTCAAAAATAATGAAAATCGCAACGTTACAGTAAATGGCGCTAGGTATCGTGCAATGATTACTGTCTTTTTTTTTTTGCTCAAAATAGAAGAATTGGACTTGGTTGATATGTGGTTCCACAACAAAATGGTGCCACACGGCACGCTATACCATGGACCTATTGAGAGGCGAGTTTGGTGAGCAATTAATCTCACGTTTTGGTGCAATCCATTGACCGCCAAGATCATGCTATTTGACCCCACTAAAATATTTGTGGGGCCCTGGAAGACAACATTACTGCTGCCATTGGTGAGATACCGGCCCAAAATGCTAGAAAAAGAATGCCAACATTGGAGCTTTCGGATGGACCACCTCAGGCGTAGCCGCGTGCAACATTTACATGAAATAATTTTTAAAAATTAAATAACAGGCATTGATGTATCGTTCCAAAGAAATATTTCATTCACTATTGCAAATTTTCTGTTTTATCTCAATTTTAAAAAAATAAACGCTTAAAAAATCCGCCTGTACAAAATATAAAACGGTCAAAACAATGGACTGATTTTTATAGATTTTTTATGAATGTTTGCTGACCGCGCGCTTTATATGTTTCATTGAAATTTTTTTCAATTTGGATCTATGTGATTTTTTTAATACAAGAAGAAAATATATCAAATTCTTTCGGAAAGTGAAAAATCACAACTCCGGTTGTTTTTGTCCAAATTCCATGTTCCATAGCTCATTTTCAAGAAAAATTAAATAAAAAATGGAGTACATACCAAGTTTTTGAAAAAAAGTACACTTAAAGAAGATATTGGGATTTCTTGAAAAAAAAATTATATAAAATCGCTTACTCGGGGGACTGGCATAAAAAAGTCGTTTGAAAACTTCATTAAATTTTTATGCACTTATTTTAAATTAAAAAAAAATGTAAAGATAATATTACAATTTTTAAGTAAGTATAACAAATTATCTATTCAATGAGTATAAAACATACTAGATGCGACCAGCGCAACCCCAGATATTTTGATTTAAGTAACACAGGCGTAGACGACATTTTGTCATTTTTGATAATTTTAAAAAATTTTCCGAGAAAAATCCCGATACACGTTAAAAAAATATAAAAATTTTCAGATAAATCTGAGACATCAAACTCTGGAAGGTGTGCAATTTGAAAATGCCTATAAAAGAAAAAAAGCATTTTTTTACCACAAAATTCAAGGTATAATATTTTTTAGAATTCGTGTCATTCATTAATATTTTTGATATTGATAATCCGAATTTAATTGAAATGTTTCTGCAGTTTCATTACAGATATACAACAGAAATTAAAAAGCCGTGATGGTCAAAAATACATACGCACCAACGTTAAGAATATACCTTGAATTTTTTAAATTTTTACGATTAATTATGTATAAAAACGTATATAAAACGAGACTGGTTTTAGGTTTAAACGGGTACGAGCAATTTATTTCTGTCATCAGTTTTGTTTTAGCTGTGCACGTTTATATACAAAAATTTTTTTTAAATAGTTCACAAAATTGAAGATGCGAAAGGGTAAAGTGCAAACCGTCAATTCAAAGTTTTATGTCTTAATGTAACATATCTGGCATTGCTGGAGGCAGGAGTAGTTCTTAATCGATTTCAGCACCAGGGGGCAGTTCCCCCTTTGTTCTCCTGCTTCCAGGTCCACTGTTCTTGGGAACTCACTAATTTTGTTACTTGAGTACTTTTACAAGTATCGGTAAAGCAGTCGTTTTTATAAGATCAAAGCTTTTAAACTTTATCAGGGGATGTGTATGTTCTAAATTGCCCTTCTCTCTTCGATCTCCCCGTTTGGTTAATCGATTGTACAATAATATATTAATTTAATACTGTGATTTAATAAAAAAAATTAAATTACTGCCAAAAAAATTATTTAAAATACTTGTTTTTTCACACCTCTCTGACTGTCCTTAACCAAATTATCGGAATGGTTGAAAATCGTAATCTCTAAATATTAATTTTTTTTTAGAACACAGCAAAAACGGCGTTAGCGTAAATCTATACAAACAAATTATCCACCTGAAATATAAACTTCGCTATTGTGTAGGTACGAAAATAAGTTTTTTATCCTAACGACGCACACAATCCATCAAAAAAGTCCTTTGTACAACTAGGACATGCACTCCTTCGCTTTTGTGATTCCTTAATTTATATCTGCCCGTCGCTAGTTTACAAAAACTTGTCAGGTGGGGTAGGTGGGTTGGTGCAAGAAAAGGTGTAAGGAAAAAAGAAAGCAATTAAACTTACCTTTAGCTATAAATTTGTTGTACTGTGCAAACTCGATGGAGATGCTGGTGCCACGCGGACACGCAATGACCACCTGATCCGTGTCGCAGGCGGCTTTCTGATATGTGCGCAAAGTGGCTGAGAGAAGCGCTGTTATTGTTATAATAGGTCAAGCGTCAGCGTAGAAATGTTTTTTGTTTTGCATTGTTGGTGTTTTTTTTTTGTGTCATTTAGTAGCACACGACGGACAACGCAGTCGGTGACAGTTACAGGATGCACCGCCATACAAAGCATTCATCAGATAAATAGAGCCAAATGGAAGCCATTCATTCATTGATTGATAAGAAAGAGCAGGATGAAGACATCAAAATGAACAGCAACAACAACAACAGCCAAAGTAACAACAGCGTAAGCCGCAAATCCATGCGATACATCAGCGCGAGACGAGCAAGTAGTCAAACAAACGCAGCAGCACAGTGCACAAGGATCGAGGTTGAAGTTTTGTGTGTGATTTAGTGTGTGTTTGAATGTTTGAGTTTATTTTGAGTTAAATCGGTCATGCGGAAGTCGCAGTAGAGGCGTCAGAGCCATTTAATCATTAATGTTTTTGTTTTCCAAGTCAGAAACGCCAAGCCAAGTGACGAACGATAGATACGTAGTTTCCAGATTAAATGCCAAACATTCATCAGCCAGGATTAGAGAGACATCGAAAGGAGAAAGGACCGCACGATGGTGGTTTAACGATAACAGCAACCAAGGTATCAAGTTGTTGCAAACAATTCATGTTCATTCCATTGGGATGACGCACAAACACAAACACACAGCAATACAGAAAGATGACGTTAGTGGCAATTTCGCAAATGACAAGTTTTTATCCAGTTTTGTTGTGAAACATTTTTGGTGTTGAACATGAAAAGAAAAGAAAAGCGAAAAAATACTTGCAATTAGAAATGTTATCAAGTTTTTTTAATATTTTAAAACAGTTTTAGTATTTATGTATATTTATTGCGATAGTAATTAGTTCATTAAGAATAATTTATTTTATAGTACTATAAATATTTAGGAATAAAAAGCATTTTGTATACGAACTGTTTTTATAAGCCACATTAACAATTATGGCAATGTATTTAAAATACTGAAATAAAGTCAATTAGTTGCAAAGTTATTTTTCTATACAATTTCGGCAATATTACATGATACAAGCAAATACCCGCTGCTTCGCCTGCGATAAAAATATTAAATACCATGTAAAAATTTTAAATCTTAAAATTAAAGCGTTGAGTTGTATTAAATCAAATGCAAAATATAAAATGTATTGTGTTTGTTTTGAAAAATGAACTTATTATATAAATATAAAAAATGATTTTATTTAATTTAAGTACCTTTTGTAAACGGTCATTGTTATGATGACATAAATTAGCCTGTGTTTTTTTTTACTTTTGAAAAAGTCCTGCATAACAGGGTTATAAAAAATTTGGTAAGAAAATTTTTACAATTTGTAATCAAAAATTTGATTTTTTAACAAAGATTCTAAACATAATTATATTCTTCTTATTTTTAAAAAAAAATCCTTTATAGTGACAGTAAACTTTTGACGATATCTCAAAAACTATAAACTTTCTCAGTACAATACATTTTTGTGTGAAAAGTCGTTAATTAATAAAAATAACGGTAAATGACAGTTTTTTCGGAAATATTTTATATGGAAATTAGGTATGTTTAAAAAAAATCCCGTTATTATGACATCAAAACTATTGCGATATCTCAAAAACTATAGATTTTCTCAGTATAACGCATTTTCTTAGGCTTCAGAATGAGAAAAAATTATTGAAATTTATAGTTTTGACTTAGCAAGTAAACATTTCCGACATTTTCAAATCGATTTTCATAAAAGTTTCTTTGTCTGAAAGTTCAATTAAGTAAATTCGGAAAATGAGAAAAGGTTTACCGTTACCTCACCCTTGCAATGTTTTATATTATTTTCAAAAGACCTCTAAAATATCCAATATGTACTCAAAAATTTACCAAGAGTTGTTTTTTTTTGTAAATTTTTTTTTAATTTTAATTTTTTTTTAATTTTCATTTTCCGTATACTTTCATATAACATCATTTATCCACAAAAATTGCTCCATTTTGACACATAAACTGTTTTTATCATTAAAAATCATGGGCCACCTATCCCGCCTATGATTTTTTGATAAAAATGAATTTGCTTAAAATGTTGTTGTTATAATTTTAACAATAGGGCAGTTCACGATCTTGTTGCATCGTTGCAAATGCAAAATAAACAGCTTTTACAAAAACAAAAAGCATATGGTGCAAAAGCTTTTCAATGCTTTTTGTTTTTGTAAAAGCTGTTTATTTTGCATTTGCAATGGTGCAACAAGATCGTGAACTGCCCTAATGTTCTACAGCTGAAAAACTTACCATACAACATAAAAGTAACCATAAAACATAGATTACCAAATTCTAGTCTCATACGACCAAAATCTTCTGAAAAATAGTATTTTTTGCAAAAAGTGGGCATGAAGAGTAGGCGTGACAAATCTTAAATAGCATATTATGATTAAGTTTAAATAAAAAATCGTTTGATACCTATATCGTGTTCATCGGCTCAGTAGTTCTTGCGTGGTTGTCAAACATACGTGTAGTGTCACAACGCTTTTATATATTCGTATAGAGAGACTAACACAATCTCAAGTGCGAAAAAGCTGGCTGGAAAGGCGACAACTCCCCTAAAAACATTTGCAAAGAAAATTAATCAACACTGTATGACAGCAAGAATCTCACTGAAAGCAACTACACAACTTGACTGCCTTGTTATATTGTGAGAAGCTCTCGCGGCAAAGAGAGAAATGTGTTAAACATTTGGGAAATATGTGCTAAAATTAAATGAAATTGTGTTCATTTTAAACGAATTTGTTTTTGAAATAGAACTTGAAACAATTTTACTTAAGTTATACAAATGTTTTTTAAGTTTAATTTAAAAAAAGTTTTTGTTTTCAAGACAATGTTTTTAAATATACTTTCATTGTTAAAATTTTTAGTTAAAGATATTTATTTAAACGAAAAATTTAATGCAAAAACTTTAATACTGAAAACAAATGTTTTAAATTAAAAACAAATAAATAAAGCCGCCATTTTTTCGATGCCATTTCTTTAACTTTTTCGAGTTTTCGAAGTCAGACTCGTGATTAGCGACCCCTGGGACCCCCCGAATAACAAATATTTTTGACTTCATTTGATGAAGGTTGCGTTTAATTGCGGCTTGAAATATTTTATATATAAAAATAATTAATTAGTTTTTATTTCATCTTATGTTCAATATTTGAGCTGTTCAGAGCACAAGTGGCGTAAGTCCATTTTTTAGGGAAATTCAGTTAAGTACGTAGAAGTGAAGAGGAAAGTGTAACCTAAGTACGGGCTAGAAACTCCTAGCTTACGTTATCTCTGAACAAAATGCAATACTTTGTTATTGCTCTGACAAATACCATTATTTTTTCAGAGCACAAGTGGCGTAAGTCCATTTTTGGTAGTTTTGAGAAAATTGAACGTTTAGAAAAATTCTTAAATGAATTCTAAGTATGAAGAACTCAGTTTTGCTTATAAGCTTGGTCAAGAGCAAAATTGGAGCTATCCATATCGTAAAAAATAAACTAAATAATACACAAAAACGATGCAGAATATTACATATTAGTAAAAACATTTGGAATTGCGCCACTGAAAATTATTTTAAATTTCTCGTTTCCGCTGTAGAAATCTAATAGGTGATATTTTTCAAAAATTTTTTGATGAGGAATGGCAGCATTTTTACCTAGAAGTTGGACAAAACAACCCCTTAGCGATTATTTGCATTATTAAGGGAGATATAAAATGAATGGACTTACGCCACTTGTCCTCTGAAAATTTTTAAAAATTTACCTTTTCCGCTGTAAAAATGTAATGGAAAATATTTTTAGGAATTTTTTTGATGAGGAATGACAGCATTTTTACGTAGAAGTTGGACAAAACTACCCATAAACGATTATCTCTATTATTAAGGGAGATTTAAAATGAATGGACTTACGCCACTTGTTCTCTGAAAATTTTTAAAAATTTCTCTTTTCCGCTGTAAAAATGTAATGGAAAATATTTTTAGAAATTTTTTGATGAGGAATGACAGCATTTTTTCATAAAAGTTGGACAAAACTACCCATTAGCGATTATCTTCTCCATTATTAAGGGAGATATAAAATGAATGGACTTACGCCACTTGTCCTCTGAAAATTTTTTAAAATTCCTCCTTTCCGCTGTAAAAATGTAATGGAAAATATTTTTAAGAATTTGTTGATGAGGAATGACAGCATTTTTTCATAGAAGTTGGACAAAACTACCCATTAGCGATTATCTTTATTATTAAGGGAGATATAAAATGAATGGACCTACGCCACTTGTCCTCTGAAAATTTTTTAAAATTCCTCCTTTCCGCTGTAAAAAGTAATGGAAAATATTTTTAAGAATTTGTTGATGAGGAATGACAGCATTTTTTCATAGAAGTTGGACAAAACTACCCATTAGCGATTATCTTTATTATTAAGGGAGATATAAAATGAATGGACTTACGCCACTTGTCCTCTGAAAATTTTTTAAAATTACCCGTTTCCACTGTAAAAATGTAATGGACTATATTTTAAAGAATTTTTAGATAGAAGTTGAACAAAATCATCCCTTAGCGATTAACTTCACTATAAAGGGAGTTTTGATATATACCTTTTCGAAAATTTACCATTGCTCCAAATAACGATAACGATAAAAAAAGATAACGATAACGATGAAAACTTATATTTGTAAAGATTTTTGATAACATTTTTTAATATATTAATAAATATTACATATTATTACATTCCTACTAAATAGAAACAATTGTGTTTATTTTCCGCTGTTTAATAAGACTTTAACTTTTATAAGAATAAATGCATTCTGACCTCCTCAATTATTCAGAAAATCACAAAGGGATGTTTTAATCGCACTTCTGAAACTAAATTCTGTCAATCCTTACCAAAAAATCCTTAAAAATATAGTCCATTACATTTTAACAGTGGAAAAGGGTAATTTTAAAAAATTTTCAGAGGACAAGTGGCGTAAGTCCATTCACTTTATATCTCCCTTAATAATGGAGATAATCGCTAATGGGTAGTTTTGTCCAATTTTTATGTAAAAATGCTGTGATTCCTCATCAAAAAATTCTTAAAAATATTTTCCATTACATTTTTACAGCGGAAAGGAGGAATTTTAAAAAATTTTCAGAGGACAAGTGGCGTAAGTCCATTCATTTTATATCTCCCTTAATAATAAAGATAATCGCTAATGGGTAGTTTTGTCTAACTTCTATGAAAAAATGCTGTCATTCCTCATCAAAAAATTCCTAAAAATATTTTCCATTACATTTTTACAGCGGAAAAAAATAATTTTAAAAAATTTTCAGAGGACAAGTGGCGTAAGTCCATTCATTTTATATCTCCCTTAATAATGAAGATAATCGCTAATGGGTAGTTTTGTCCAACTTTTAGGTAAAAATGCTGCCATTCCTCATCAAAAGTTTTTGAAAAATATCTCCTATTAGATTTCTACAGCGGAAACGAGAAATTTAAAATAATTTTAAGTGTCGCAATTCCAAATTTTTTTACTAATATGCAATATTCTGCACCATTTTTATGTTCCATTTAGTTTATTTTGTACGATATGGATAGCTCCATTTATGCTCTTGACCTAGCTTATAAGCAAAACTGAGTTCTTTATACTTGGAATTTATTATAAGAATTTTTCTAAATGTTCAATTTTTTCAAAACTACCAAAAATGGACTTACGCCACTTGTGCTCTGAACAGCTCATTTGTAAGACTAATTCAAAAATATTTTCAAACAATCAAATGTACAATCGGAGTCTTAGTTGTCTGGCAATAATTTTCAATGATTCTACTGCTCATAATTTTTTAATTCAATCTCTGATAGCGACGTATTTTTTGTTATTAGAAGGAAATAATAAGAGAAAATTATACAAAAAACAGAAATGAGTTTATAGTTCAAAATTAAACACGCTTGTTTTAAGTTTTGTTTTGTAGAAACGCAAATGCGTTTAATTTCTATTTTAAAATTTTTTGTTTAATTTTCAAGTATGATTTTTTCTCAGTGTTGGTATCAAATAAAATGCATGATTTTGTAATAATTAAAGAATAAATTTTTCGAAAACCATGGAAAGCTATCTTATAATCTATATTATCATAGGAATCGAATAAGAATAGAATTATCAAAATCGGTTCAGCGGTTACAGAGGTTATTCTAGATCAAATTTCGTGAGTCTCCTTTTATATAATAGTATATATAAATCAGTTAGTAAAAGTTCTTCTTTATATTTGTACAAAAAGTAAAAAAATTATTTTGTGAAAGTAGTTGCTTTTGTTCCAGATGAAAAACAAAGCAGTCCTGCCAATGGAAGCAATGTGACAGGTCATAATTTCAATGCTTAGTTTATTCCTAATGAAGCAAATTAAACGACGATTAGTTAACAGCTGCGATGGTCGAATGGATAATCTGATGCACTTATACTCACGCGGCTGAGGTTCAAGTCTCCGGATAGTGGTCATTTTTCAATTGACGGCAGCATGTGTTGGAAGTTCAGCAGACATGCTCGCCTCCATACCCGCTTTTATCTTTTTTCTATAGGCATGTCTTAGGACGACATGTCTGTCAAATGAACTGCCGTAGCAGCAATGTAGTATGCATCTCATCGTATGAATGCAGAATTAATACCGTGTGATGAATGCAGCATTAATGCTGTGAGATGCATGCAGTATTGCTGCTACGGTAGTTTATTTGGCAGACCAGCCGACCTAGGACATGCCTATAGAAAATAGATAATAGCGGGTATGGAGGCAAGCATGTTGTCGACAAGCATACATCAGGGCTCCTTTTCCAACTGGGGTGGTACGTACACCACTTCATTTATATTTCAGTTTAAATATGCATTTTATTTATACACCAACCTAGCTAAAACAACCTTTGTTTGCAACTAGAAAAAGCAACTAACTACTCTTAATGACCTCCCCAATATTTTCAATTGCACGCAGAAAAAAAATATAGTTGCAACAACCAAGTTTTAAAAGGATCATAGTATGATTCGGCTAAAGATTGTTGCTGCCATGTTTTTAAACATAAAACGTTTTATATGATCATCGTAAAATGAGTGCAACAACTATGTTATGAAAAGGCATTTATTTTTAGTAATCTATTTTATTTTTTTTTTCATTCTGAGAATAATTTTGTTTTCTTATATTTAGTGCACTCCAACTATTTTTTTTTTTATTTTAACCCATTAACGCCGACGGGTGAGAAAACGCACAAAAAATAGAGGTGTAATTGAAAATTCATAGCTAATGCTAGGTAAATGATATCGCTTTGCCGTCTTTTGGTATCGATAAAACATGGATTGGTCTGCATCATAGAAATAAAAAATAAGGAAATGGTGTTTCGCACACATACAGTGTACGTGTAGTGCGTCATTTTTTCGTGTTTTTTTGACAGTTCGAATCGCTCATAGAAAAAAAAAAAAATAGAATCGCTGTGCTTGCAAAAAAGTTTTAAAAAATTAATTAATGAGTGGTTGTGATCACTAAAAAGTGTTAAATAATACAAAATAAATTTTAAACAGTATAATAAACATGCGTTGCATTGTGCACAGATGTGAAAATGGCCAAAAATTTAAGAACAGTGCGATTCCCTTTCACAGTTACTGATGCCCACATCGGTGTGTTTTTAAAAGAAAAATCACGGTATTTATATTAAAGTGGTTTTCACAAAGTGAATATCAATTGCAAATTAATATATTTATATTCAGAAATATTAGAAAAATCACAAAAAAGAGCCCGCAGTTTTTAAGCGATCCAAACTGTCGAAGCGCGAAGAACACTGCAAGGCCGTATTCTATTTTTAAAGGGGCCACCCTTTTTATGGGCGCCCTTTTTTCAGTATATTAAATCAATATTGAAAGATATTTGTGTTTTTTTTCAGATGTCCGCACATCTTGGACATAGAAATAAATGGAAAGGAACTGCGTGTTCAAACGAAGTTGTTAGATAAAAACAAATCTATTTTGCAAAAAATATATTATAGTAGAATATTATTTAATACGCAAAAATCCCTTATTGGAGAAAATATGTTTGAAGATCATACAAAGTCTTCCGGCCATTATAATATCGTAGTATCTCATCATAGTTTTAAAACAAATCATCATATGAAATAAAAAAGTCGAAAATTGTCAAAAAATCAAAAAAACTTTGATTGATTATGATGCACCGTATTAAAATACATGTTGTTGAAAAATTTTACACTCCTAGAACGAAAAACTCCGTTTTTATTAACAAAGTTCTAAAAGACCTTTAGTGCAATTTTTTTCAAATTTAGCAAGAATTTTGCTTCTCCTGTGAAATTTTTAAAATGTAACTTGCGACTATTTGATGTCATATGAATATATGTTATTATTATAATGATTAATTATATGTGTTAATGTTTTCTTTTGTTTTGTTAAGTTATTTAATAGATATGATCTCGGCATAAATGAAAAAAATATAATATGGGCATTTCCCTAGCTACGTACGTGACAGTCGTACGACTTTAATGAGTTGAAAAACAAAGAAAAATTACAGTTTTCTTATTATGATTTTTTAATAGTTTACTAAGCGCAGTATACAAGGTGTAAGAGTTGTCAAAAGTTCGGCTTTCAGATTGAAGCCACCAAAAATGATACGTTACGTGACATAAAATAGAAGTTGTTTTTACCGGCATCAATATAAACAAAAAAAAAAAAAAATCTGCGAAATGCGCATGAGTTTTTTTTTTATGAAAGTTTTTTAATATAATCTGGAATAATATTGCTACATATTCATAATTGTTTCGTTGTAAAATCTTTTTTAATTATTTTTACACAAACCCTAGTATGATACGTTAAGTGATATATGTTATGTGACAAATTTTTTCCTACAAATAAGTGTAAATATTTTATAGTTTTATTTATTTAATTGAACTAGAAAAACATGTAAAGTGTAATTCAGGACAGTTACAATCCAAAACTGAAATAAATTTAATTAAATTTTGTATTATACGAGTATTTATTATACTTATAATATTTCAACTTTTGTTGCCATTCATCATGTTTGCTGACATTTTTTTAAATTCAAACAGAGATCAGCTCTCAGTACTCTCACAATACAAATTTAAACTTTTTTCTCTATTATGAAGGTTTTAACGAATTTTAAGTAACATTTAATTTTTCAGTCGTGGTAGACCTTTTGGCGGAAATGCCCATATATAATTGTTTAAATAAAAGAAATGAAATTAATAGGTTCTATTAAAAACATCATTGGAACACTTTTTTTAATATGCAATTCCTATCAAAAAACTGGGCCTAGCTGTACGCAACAACCGAATGCGACCCTGAATGAATGTTTCTGTATTAGTGTGAACATACACCAGTAAGAAAAATGCCGCATTTTTATTTCAGAACACCACTTCCTTATCTCTTATTTCTATGGTCTGTATATGCTACCTGGACAGGATAGTCATACAACGACATCTACTAATTGATTATAGCATCGCAAGGTGCAAGGTTTCCGACACATACAAAAATCACCATGCAAACACCGAAAACATATAGAAAATTGTTTTTTTTTTAAATATGTATTCATAGGGATCGATAGTCTTTGGACCTATGGGAATCTCATAAAAAGTACAAATTTTTAGCAGTTAAGGTCTTCGCACTGCAACATGTAGTACAATTTCACACCCATCAGCGCTAGTGAGTACATTTTTACTGCGGAAAATTAGGGAAATCTAGCAAGCAGAATGCTGTTTATCTGTGTTTAGCAGCTATTATAAAATTATTATTATAAAATTCGAGTGTTATTTCGAAAAAGAAAGGATTACCAATGTTTGAATTGGAAGTCATAATTGAGAATGAGTGGTCTTATGATGCAACAAAGACAATTGTCGAACGCATTGGCCATTGATGTAGTCGTTTTGCCGCCAGATGCTGTGGATGGGTTTATGGATACAGAAGATGTCCCAGACGACCAAATATTTTGTGATAGAATGGTGGACCTACCAAAATTAACAATGGCTTGCAAAGTATTCCCGATGGAAGAACAGCCTACACAGGCGCTAAAAGTTGAGCTACCAAAGTGACGCAAACGTACCTTGCAAGCATATGAGCAGCCCATCGACGTGCCAGAAATTGTAATAGAAAATTTGGCGGAGAAGTATGATAAGTGCTCAAGTTCTTTTGCCTATGCAACTGTGGGAGCTGTTCATGGATGATGAGTTGATCAAACATATTTTAGAAAACACTAACGCCTATGCTGGACAATTGAAGCACAGCCGCGAATAACGTACTAAGCGACAAAAAGTAAATTGTTCAAAATACTAAAAAATGTTTTTAAATTCAGCAGGCAATTTCTAGATACTTGTTTTTAATACATTATGGAAATACTTAGGTAAATAAACTATTTTTGTAAAAAAAATTGTTTAATAACAATATTTGGTTAGCAAATCGAGTATTATTAATGTTCAACATGAAAAAACTTTAAATATCCAAAACCCATTGGTTGTTAAAACGTTATTCCACGTGGCAAAGCAGAGAGTGTGATGGCTTTTAAAACGTTATTTGTACAATTTAAGCATACCCATAAAAGAAGACTTGTTTGATTGGATCCTTTTCGTTAAATGAAATGTAAATAATAAAATTTTTATTCATTAAAAGAACCCTTAGTAACAAAAACTAATTTGAAGAACTTAAAAGATAATATTTTAAGATCTTCAACAAGATATATTTGCTTGCTTTCGAACACAAATTTAATGTTTTTCTTACTTTAACTGGAGATTGATTTATACAAATTTCTTTTCAGCCAAATATGAAGCCATTGCAAGGAGATCCTTTTTCTTTTCATCACTTACTTTAATGGGTTCTTTTTCGGAAAACCGGCATCGTATAATTTGCCAGGTTTTGAGTTCTTGCAAAATTCGATTAAAGATGTAAAAGAAGTTTTTGTTTATTTTAGTTTTTATAATAGAATTTAAAATAATGTTCCTTTATTGCACTTATGCTCAATTTTTTTGCAAGAAAAGAAGCAAAGACAACGACAAATCTATATAATAACAATTCAATTACCTAAAAACGTATTTTGAACCTACAATGTTATTCCATTTTTTACCTGCTCTGGAGCGTTTTTTGGAGGTATACTTTTTTTCTTGAAATATATTCACTACCACAATTCTTCAATCTTTTATTCTAATCATCAATTCAATTTTCAACATTGGACTTCCTTTTTCCAATAATTTTGTATGTAATTTACAACGGTCTTCCACTGACTCACACTTACTTATTGCTTTTTGATAGCGATAAGATGCATATTTTTGGGTGATTTGGTGTTTAGGCAATGTAAGAGAGCCATGTTAACGGCAATCTGCAATAAAATCGGTTTTGCAAAAAGTAGCTTTCGCAAAGTTATTCGCGGCTGTGCCTCAATTGAACAATCCTTTCCCAGCGTAGCCGCAGAAGCGCGGCTTCATTGAGATACTGTGTGTGTCACAGGATTCATAAGATTGCATCAGTGCGAAACTAATGATCCAAGTCAGTAACTGGCCTTCCTTTTGTTAAAGACGCAATCTGTCTCGATCGCTTCCTAAAGGAAAAACAATTTATCCATGTTTCTAAGCAAACGGGTTTAATGTTAATGACAGGTTTGCTAAGAGCGCTCCATTCAATGCTGTCCTCAATCGAAAATATATGCATAGGGATAACGGAAAACAAGTGAAACATAATGCAGCAAATATGGCCCAAAATTATCCTTAAGCGTTAAAAAGAACTCATTTCCCTTAGTTGAGACCACATAAGTACCATGGTAAAGGGTCTTTATAGGGCCAGCATGATCGGCAGACACGCTCAGAGGTTGATCATCCCCGTGCTTTGTGAACAGCTCAAATTGGTTAAAATAGAGAATGTAAATAAACCCTGTGGTACCACAATGGGTCTAATTGGGCTAAGTGTTTCTCGATTGCGGCAGCCACTTTAACCTCACCTAACAACAATAGATTGGATGTGAGTGACAGGTTTACTTAGATCGCATCATTCCATGCTGTCCACAATTGATAGTTTATGCAATTCGGCGTGTGTGCTCACCACCTTAGCATTGACAAGTAGATTATACCTTACTTTGTCATTTTCCTTTAAAATTTATGCATTCCATAACTACTCTTTCCTCTAGTAAATACGTACTCACTAATGCCGACGGGTGCGAAAACGCACCAGTTAATGGGACAAGATTTAATACGTGTAGGAGGATAATTTTTTGTTTTTCTGCGAAGCAAGATAAATCATGCACGCAAAGTGTTGCTTCACTGAAGGAATATGATTATATAACTAATTGATTAAAGAATAGTTCAGACAAACATTAAAAATTCGAGTATGTTTGTCTCTATCATAATATTCAAATTAGCATGATTGACAGAACCACAACATTTTTGTTGCAACTAATAGTTGATATGAAATAGTCAATAATAATGTTATTTTATAAATAATGTCTTTATTAAGGCAAAATTTTATGTTTGCTGGAATAGTATGATAATTTTAATAAGACATTATTATTTCGGTAATCACGTCTCAACCATACATGAATGTGGATTTTTAAAATTTTTAAATGTAACAAAAGTCGTAACTTAAAGAAATATCTATTTTTTTTTTTGTTCAGAATTTTCTTTTAAATGGTCCTAATTGAGAATTTCTTTTATTTGTCTATGAACCCTGCAAAAAATTGCACCAACTGTAACATAGTTCCAAAAAGGACTAATACTGGTACTTCAACAATACCCTTTTACATTGATCGAACTGACGCTTTTTACTTATTGATGTCATAGGAAAAGACAATCGTACCCAAAAAAGCCTCTTTCCCTATATTTGAACTAGTTCTATTATGTGCATTTCCAAAGTGGTGCTTTTTTCCAAAGTCTAAAAATAGATCTTAAAGTGGTTTCAAAGTATTCAAACGTTAGAGGAATTTCATTCTTATCTCTTACATGTATTACGAAAAGAAATGCATCACGCAAAAGATCATGCATTTATTTTATTTTATGTAGTTATTTTTTTAAATATAATGCAAAAACATACCTTTGTTGAATTCTTAAAATTAACTTTCCTCAAACAGTTTGAAAATGAAAAGAACTGCCGCAACACGTGCTTAGATTTCATTTCTATTTCTCAGTAAAAATTTTAACAAGAAAACAAAATCAAGTGAACTGTTCTACACTGAAAGTTTTGCGTTCTATTTCATACATAGAAAGTACAACTTGACATGAACTAGTTGGATTTTCCAATGGACTTCAAAATAACTGCTAGTAAATAACATAATTTTATAAAATGATTTCGAATTCCTTACATTTTTTTTTTGTAACTCACTAACATAACGAGGTTCTATTTCTTGCGCTTTCTTGAGCTTTATTCCTCAAAGGATTCTTGAAAATATCACAATCAAAACGATGAGGTTATTTGACTTTGATTAATTAAAAGTATGTACTTTGAAATTAAAAATTTGTTCTTATTTTTATTTGTCGGAAAATGTTTATTAGAAATCGGAAATTGAAAGTTCCAATAAATTGGGACCAAAACATCTTGAGACCGGCTGAAAAGGACTACTTTTGCCACCTAGCGAGGAGAAGATACGTTTAAAAACAAAGAAAAACACTTTGAAAATTTTTTTATATTATTTACGTACAAAAATTTTTAAGTCTATGCATTGTAGTCGTTTCACAATAAATACCAACGTTAGTTGAATTTGTTGAACAAGTTTTTACGCCATAACTTCTTAACCCGTAACGAACACACTTTCATTTCATATCTTTGGAAAGGTAATGGAACGTAAATAAATTAAAAAAAATTCGAAGTTATTCGAAAATGAAAAATATTATAGCCGCCTGTCGCTGGCATGGCATTCAACTTTGAAATTAATAATGAATCATGTTACTGCAATTATTTTTAAAAGTTTAATATTTTTCCCTCAAAATAAAATTGCCAATGATACCCTCAAAACCTCAAACTCCGGATTTTGTTTTCTAAACAATAAACAAATCTAAGCACAAAATTTTAGCCAAATTGGAGATGGTCAGTGCAACTGATATTACACCTCAATGTGAAATGGGTGACATATTGAAAACAATTTGTTTCTACTTTGACGAAATATGTTAAATGCAAATTTTTTTACAACATATTGTGGTAAAAAATTGCTTGAAACATTTTTTTTAAATTTTGTATGAAAGATCTTGCATTGATATTAAAGGCATTGTGTTAAATTTAAAAACTTGATAATTTTTTCGGGTTCGGTGCAGTTGTCGGTATGTATGAAATTCTGTATACAAAATTGTGCAATACAAAATTCTGCATTAAAATAAAACTGTGTTAAAAAATTCTGTATGCCCAAATTCTGCAAAATATGGACTAAGAACAACTAAGGTACCTCAGCTCAAAAATAGCAACTTCCGCACAAGGGCAAATAATTTAATCTTAAAAAACAATATTTTGTATCCCAAATACAGTTAAAATGCTGTAAATGGAGAACAGACTTTTTAAAGCAAAATTTTAAAAAAAACATTATATTGAAATACAGTTATTTAGACAAACAGTATTTTAAAAATACTGCAAAAATTACAGCATTTAACAATACAGACTTTTGACAAGCAGAAAACTCACCCGCTTCCGATTTTTTCAGTGTATATATTGATTTTAATAAATATTTTGTAGTAATATTTCGTAGGCACTGCTTGAATCAGATAAATCGACCTGTAACGTATATATATCCATACGTTATATAACAATCAATAAGCCGATTCCTGAATCGGCTTCAAGTGGACCCTTGTTTTCGTAGCTTCGAAGACTCAAAACATGCATGAGAAGTTAAACTGGAGAAGAAAGGCTCAATGGGTTAGCTCTTCTAAATGTTCACAGGGATGTTGAAGTGACCACGGACAAAATTTTAAACGCACTAGCTCGAAAAAAATATATTTTTAGTATATATGTATTATATATTGCAAAAAAATTGGAATAATTCTAAACAAAAAATAAATTAAAAACCACAACCCCCTAGGGGTCGTCCATAAACTACGTTACCAATTTAGGGGGGGAGGGATTTTGAAATGCACTACGATAAGTAGCGGTACGGGGGGGGAGAGGTGTTTAGATATTGTAACGTTACCAATAATTAAAAAAATCGACGAAAAACCTCTAATTAATAACACAATCATTTCAAAATTTTTTAACCTTACATGTTTATGTTCGATCGTCTAAATTGATGGTTAACTTTTGTTTCAACGATTTCTTCCACCGCCTTTTCCCCCGACACAGACACCTTTTGGTATTCCTTCACCATCTCAGCACACGTCTGAAAAATTTGGGTCTTTGCTTTTGCGACAGGCTTTGACGTTAAGGCCTGAATGTTCTTGATCAAAGGAGATACCGTATGACATGTACTGTCCTTCTACAGAAGAAATCGGTTCAAGGTCGTGTCCTACCTGCGGCTTTTATTTCGTTTTTAAAACTTCTATGAATTGTCATGAGTTTGTATTATATCGTTTACAATAAATCGGAATAAAACATACTATTTAAATAAATCAATTTTCAGAAAGCATTTACACAAAAACGCAGAACTTGGTGCAGCTCGGGTGCAGCCTTTAAGGGTACTCTGTCAAAGACCAGGTGAATTTCTGAGTGGGTCGACATAGAATCTGATGAAAAATTCTATTTTGAAGAATCCTCAACAAACTACCAGCTTCTTCTATCCCAGTGATTGAGAGCATCGAATCTTGGTTCGCAGATGGAATAGCTTTTACAGATGATATAAATTACTGATTTTTTTTCCAATTGTTCCTTTAATGTATCTAGTCATACTAGACACTAATACTAGTGAAAATTGTCAGAGTTAGTCAAAATATATAATCATTCGAATGAATTAATTTCATATGTCACGTTACTTTATGGGGGGAGGGGTTTTGAAAAGCACTACGAAAAGTAACGCAGGGGGAGGGGTGGGGGATTAAAAAAAACCATAAAATCAGTAACGCAGTTTATGGACGACCCTCTACCGAAATTTTTTTTTTTGGGTACGCGCCTGGTCAACACTGTTCAATTTTGCAATTATTTCAATAGAAAGGAAAAATTTTGAAATCACCAATTAAAACTATATCACCTGTTCAAAACCAATAAAAATCTGGGCAACGGATCTCATAGCCCCCTGGCTACGCTTCTGCACTGACGCTGTTCACTCTGCTTAGGCTTTTATTCGTTTTAAATTTATATGTAAAAAATTTATTTCACAGATCAGATATCTTTTTAATTCAGAATTTTATCTGAACTTTCCTTTCCGACCATGTGTTTGACCTTCAACAAATCCCAGATTTCAGCAACTTTCAAAATTCACTGCTATCACAGCAAACCAAAGTTCAGTTCAAAAATTGTTTCTTGGAAAAATACGCTCAAAAGACCAACAGTATTGTTTTATGTTTTTGTTTTCTTGTATTTGTGCTTGTGTTTTTTTATGCATTTCAACTCTATCCTTCACTATATTTTTATCCTTGCTATGACATTCTCGACTGTATAAGTAACCGAAGCTTTTACTGTTCTGTATTGATTGGGTGGCAAAGGATTTGGAGCCAAGCCGGATTATTGAAATGTACCATTTGGCTTTTAAATACAATCAACACTGCCAACAAACTTATCCCTTTTGTATGATGTTCAGTATATTTTTTGCTGTATTGTGGTAGTTTCTCTTTTTCTCTCGTTTCTTATTAAACGATGTCATTTACTGATATCAAATGACTTTTTTTTTTTGTTTGGCGTGAGGATTGGGCAAGAGCAGAAGAAAAAGTTTTCGTTTGGATTGAACTTTCTCTTGAAAGTCTATCGCAAGATTTACATACATATAATAAAAAATGCCTATTACACTTTTTTATATAATACATTTCAAAAAATCTCAACAATAATATTGAAGTTGTCTAGACTGTCATTAATTTCATGAGTCAAATACCAAATTTATTTTTGTCTAGCATTTTCTGATATATGCATTATGAGTGCAACTATTTCTTGAAAAAAAAAATATATACCCTATATATTAATATTGTATAAGTTACAATACATATGACAGTGTATAATAGTTATTTAGTATAGTCTTAGACCATAATCGGTTTGATGGTAAAGAGCTATAAAAGAAAAAATTACATTTGATTTTACTTACATTAAGTCAAAGCAGCGAAAAACGTTATAAGAATGTATTCAATGCTGACCCTTGAAAAAACTATTTGTTCTCATTCAGTAAATAATTTATAACTTAATTGAATTTTGCAACAATTTTATTTTCACTCATCAATGTTGTATTTATAATCCTTTAAACGCATTGTAAAGTTTCTATACCTTAAACTAGAACTTTTTTTAGGCTTAGTATCTGTGCAACAAAGTTAATAAGTGTTTAAGCGACAGATCTCAGAGAGCTATTAACAAAAATCTTTCATCCAATCTAAATACAACATTTTCTGGGGTTCTACAGGGGTCATTGGCGTCGGAAGCGGGGGGCAAGATGGGCAGTTGCCCCCCACTTTTTTAGCTAGATAAACAATTTAAAAGGAAAAGTTATTCAAAATATCAGTTTTTTTACAACGATAATATTTTTGTATTATATATTTTCCTCTTCTTTCTCTCTTCTTCATGTTTCATGTGAAGAAATTTTGGTGAACTTTTTTTGTACCACCATTTGTACTGCCCCCCCCATTTGTACTGCCCCCCCCCCCCATTTGTACTGCCCCCCAGATGAAATTCGCTTCCGACGCGATTGACAGGGATCGCTCCTAGACCCTATATTTTTTAGGATGTTTATAAATAACATCGTATTCTGTTGCCAGAACTCTTCAATTCACTTGTACGGAGATGGTTTACAAATTTATTTATATATGATGTACAAATATAATATCAAGCTAATTGGAATATCTGAAGATATGTATATTAAATAAAGATTTAAACTTAATACAATTGCACTATCAAACAGCCGTTTCGTACTAACAGATTTGATAATTTTTATTAATAGAACTTTTTTACCGTTTAAAAATCGACGGAGCCATTTTTGAGATAAATGCGTTTGAAATTTTTTTCATATTCGTTAAAGGATTATGTTACCTGAGCGACTCTAGTATCTGACCTAATTGTTCGCTTTACTCATAAGAGGAATATTGTGCGCATACTTTAGCTACTTAACAATGAAAATCAGATAAATAACATCGGCGCGATTCGCAAAAATGTACCTTGCAAACTTGGATTTTATGCGACAAAAAATCAAGAAAGACTTTCTTGAGTCTTATATAACACAGTATGTTTCAAAAATATTTTTGTAAATTTTACTTTTCATTTGTATGAATTAAACCTTTAAGCACATATTATGATGAACTTCAAATAAATCTGAAAATTTTTGGCAGGCATTTCAGTAAATTTTACCTTTTTTTTTGTAATTTTCACTCTTCCCACTATTTTACAACAACTTAAAGATTTTCATGATTGATGCAATTCGCCGAATCGTTCACAGACGTGTGTGTTGCTGTTTTTTCTTGTCGTTGTAATAAATTTTGTAGACTGAGCCCATACAAAAGATGGACAAAAACAAAATCTTAATGAAAGTTAAGTCGGTGATTTATTAAATGAAATCAGATTTAATGCAAAACAATTATTTTTCTAAAAAATGGTGTTTGTATTCCAATTTCAAGAATTTTCAAAATATATTAATATAAAAACTCTACAAGTTTTGCAAAAATGCAATTTTCTTTTAATCTAACTTTGAAAATGCTATTTGAAATAAATTACACGATACCTGCGCTGTTTGATAAATAAGTTGAAGCAAGTTTTTATAATTTTGCTTTCATTTTCTTCTTCGTTGTTTTCCTATGTACAATTCCACCTCTGGGTCCTACCCGTCAAAATATTTATTACACTCAAAAGTATTTGTGTCTAAATATTACTAATGTGGGATTTGAAAGTAGTAAGACAACACGAACTGGACGAAACTATTGACTCCCTGCACTGACTGACCATTGACGATTACGACATTGACACCCCTGAAAAGAGCGAACATAAAGAAAGTAACGAAGCGTTGATCTTTTTTGAATACCCAAGAACGGACAGTCAAACAGAACTCGCCGAACCAAACAAACGCGCAGTGAAGCACATAAAATAAATTTTTAAGCTTTTAAAAATGAAAACTAAGAACAGTTAAATAAAATGTAAGCTTTTAGAAATAAAACTAAGTCCAGTTAAATACAATTTAATAAAATGTAAAACAAAAATTAAGTGTTTTGACTAAAAACCCACACTAATTACTGCGTCCATTCTACGAATATTATTCGGAGTTTGAACCTCGGCTATGTAGCTTACGGGATCTAATTTTCCTGAAATTTATTATTATATAAAAAAAAGGAATTAAAACAGACGTTTATTACAAAGATTATTAATATTAGTAGGTTTAATATTAGTAGGTTTCATTTGGCCTACCGTACAATATATGTGGTTTTTAATTCGAATCAATTTTTAAGGTTCGCAACGTGCTTTTTGTTTTGTTTATTTTATTTTTTTTTTTTTGTGAGGGGATTTAGTTTATTCATATTTTTCATGTTATTATTTTTTCCCGAAGACCGAGCGATTTTAATAATATGCTTTGAATGTCTTTTTCAAAATGAGTAATAACCCTTAAATGCACTTGGTTTTAGAAGTGCGCCAGCATTTTCGAAAAATTTATGTTTTTAAGTTTTTCCGGTTTTCGAGGTACATTTATGTATTATTGTATATATCGCTTGTTTGATTTGTGAGGAATTTCATGTCCATCGGGTAATTGGGGAATGGGTTCAAATATGCGGGGAATTAAATAATTCATCTAATTTTTAATGATTATTTGCGAGGAATTTCATAATTTATCTAAAATTTGAGGGGAATTTGATTTTATATTAAATTTTCTGCAACAATGTTCTTCTTACAACACTAAAAAATTAATTTAGCATTAACAAAATTCTTGTTGCTAAATTAATTTTTTAGTAAAACATTTTTGTTTAATTTTAAACAATTTTGTTTATAACCTTGGAAGGTATTGCACAATTGAAAAAATTTGAGACATGGATTTGCATTTCAAGAACATCATAAATGTGCAAAGTTGACTTAAGGGAGGTTTTAGCCAAAAGCGGTTAAAATTTAAAGCGGTTAAAGCCATATTTCAGAAGAAATTTTTGTAAAAAAGGATATTATATATAGACAAAAAATTTCATTTGCATGTTAATTTAACATCATAAGTATTGTATAAGGAAAAAATTGTTTACACATTTGCTATTCTTGAAAACGGTGAAAATCGGGCTAAAGACGCTCATTATGGTAAAAGATGTGTAGAATTGCAACAAAAACGGATGAAAAACAAAATAAAAACAGTCCCGTTTTGAAAAGGTGTGTCTCGAGAAAAACTCGTTTAAAGTTCCTCTGGTTAGTTATTGGGATGGGTTATTGGAATTAACTTAAATATTAATTACACATTCTTGAATAGTTGTATAACAATAACATTATGCGACAGCCATTCTGATCTGGGTTAAACATTAGGCAATCCTTATTTAAAACAGGACGCTGAATCCAAATATTAGATTAAAAAATAATTCAGTAACACCGTTTTTAAGTTATGGATAGTTTATTATTTTTAGTAAATTTCGAAAAGGTGATCCCATGTTATTGCAAATGAAACACGTTTTTATGAAATGATTTAAATGAATATTATTTTTAATTAAAGGTAATTGAAATACCTTTCATTTATTCCTACATCACAATTCAGTTAGACACATTAGGCTCTATTAATTAAAACGTTTGAATTTTTTGTTTTTTTCTATAATAAAATGGAAAATAAGTTTGCTTACAAAATTATAAAAATAAAAGAAATTGTATGGTTTCTTAATTCAATTTTAAAGGATGTTCTAAAATGAAGAAAATACCGTATAATTCTACAAAATCTGTCACTTTAAAGTACGTATAAAGTATTTGTTTTGAAATAAACAATATTTTTCCCTCCGAATTTTGGTCATGAAAGCGAAGAGCATGGAGCAAAGATTTCACCTGCAAATAAAAATATGGAGCGCCGATACACTGGCTCTTGCAACGAGTCCATGATTGGCGACTACGAATGGTTTTCCATAAGAGAAACAGATCAACGTGAAAACAAGAGACGAAGTAGATCCAATATTTTCTATTTATGTCATCTTTCTGTTATCTTTTATGTAAAGCTTAGTTAAGAGTCTGACGCTTCGGCCTAATTTTTAAGGTTTTAAGGTGCAATAGAATTTTTTAAAACACTTGGATAAAAAAAAACGTTTCGAAAAAAAAACAATTAAAGTTTTCAAAAAACACAGCGCGCAATATAAGGCGCTTTCGACTATGTGCTATAACTTCGTTAATAGTTTGAATTTTGATTTGAAATTTGTACATATATATCTCAATATACAAATTTGAAAAATTTGTTTTAATTTTTATAAAAATAAAACCAGCGTGTTTGATCAATATTCAAAACGGAAGTAAGTAAATCAATTTATTAAAATATTAAAAAGTAAAAATAAAAAGAAAAGACAGAAATGTTTAAGTGCTGCAAAGCATAAAATATTCAATGAAAAAGCTATAGTGTTTTAGTATTGGAAAGCGTTACATATTCATCACTCCCTCTCGCTTTAAAAAAAAATGTTTAGTGCAAGCCATATTGATTAATTAGAAAACTAAATTTATCTATAGATAATGCCTTAGTCAGAGGATCTGCCAGTTGATTATCACTTGATACATGCTGCACATAAATTTCCTCTCTTTTTTGCATGTCACATGTTTAGAAATATTGGGTGTCGATATGTTTTGCTATTTTTGGTGATTCTGGATTCTTGACGAGCGTTATTGCACTTTGATTATCGCATTTGATGATCGTTGGCTGTGTTTGCTCGTGACCAATGTCTTTTAATAATTTTCGAAACCACATAACTGATTTTGTTGCTGCACACAAAGCTACTAATTCTGCTTCTGTTGTTGATGTAGCTGTCTGGAATTCCAAGCTATAGGTCCTCCGTTCAAAAAGATAATCCATTCGGTCGTATTGCGTCTTGTGTCAACATCGCCGGCCCAATGAGAGTCACAGTAAGAATGTAATTGAAAAACGTTAGTTGATAAATTGAATTTAAATATTCTCTTTACTCCCTGCCAATGCATATATGTAAGTCGGTTTTTCTACAAATTTACTTAGCACGCAAGCTACATAAGCTATATCAGGTCTTGTACATACCATTAAATACATGAGGGAACCAATTGCCTCTTTAGGGAAAATTTCCATTTTTATTTACATCTCCTTCTCTTTATTGTTTCGAAAATTTTATTTCGGGCTCTGCTGGTGTATTAACTGGTAACAATCAGTGTAATTAAACTTGTAGAGAATCTTGTTAATATATGCATTTTGATAAATTTTAAGCTTCGAATTTTCTCTGTCTCTTTTTATTTTCATGCCTACGAAAAATTCTGCTGCTTTAAATGTTATTTAAAATTCAGCATGTAACTTGTTTAACAATAGTTTGATAAAATAAAAATAATTGCCAAAGACGAAACCATCACCTACGTGCAATGCAAGATACATGATATCATTTCTCGATCGAAAAGCAAATATGCAAGAGTCTGCAAAAGATTGTTTAAAATCATTCTTCAATAAAAATTGTACGATGCGCTTATTCCATTGTCGACAGGATTGCTTTAAACCGTACAGACCCTTTTTCAGCAAAATAATGCGATCATCGTCTTCGAAACCATATGGCTGCTCCATATAAATGCATTCTTCAATATCGCCGTGAAGAAACGCTGTTTTGACATCGAATTGATACATATCAAAATCGTGCGCTGCAACAATAGTTCTAACTGATTCATATCTTAAGGCTGGTGCAAATACTTCGCTGTAATCAGTCCCATATTTTTGCGAACAACCTCTTACAACAAAATTGGCCAAACATATTGCCGAATTTCTTTCCCACTTTGTACGTTGCTCTTTAGGAATGTGAACAAAAGCTTCACTTCCGAAGGCTTTAAGATTTACTACTGACGGTTTCTTGCCAAACCACTTTTCGTTTGGTGTGACTTCACCACTAACATCAGAAACTATCCTGTTCTTTAAATATACCGCTGTATTTGTTACCTCTGTCCACAAAAATAATGGCAAATTTCTTTCATGTAACATGGCTTTGGCACTTTCAAAAAGTTTCTGTTTTGTTTCTCAATGAATCCGTTTTGCTTAGGTGCTCGTGGTGTAGAAATTTTATGTTAAATACTTTTATTCAAAAGAAATTTTTTAACTGGCTCGTTACAGAACTCTAGGCCACCATCTTTTAATATCGTGCCCAACAGCTTCAATTCAGGAACAAACTTCTTAAGATTGTCCAATACATCGATTTTGCTTTTAAAAAATAAACAACAGAATCTGGAAAAATCATCCTTAAGTAACATAAAATAATTAGCACCACCAATTAAAGGTATATTCATCTTGCCAGACAAATCTACATGAAACGTCTCTCCCGGCTTAATTGATCGTCTTGCTAATGATTTTGGAAAGCTCATTCGAAGCTGCTTTCTATAAGCGGAACCCTTACAAAATACATTTTCTTTAGCATCATCAATTTTCAGATCATCAGCAATCTTTTTATTGTTCATTTCCTTTAACGTTCGAACATTAACGTGACCTAAACGTTCATGCCACAGCTTAAGTGAATTTGTTGATGCCACGTACAACTACTATGTTTTAACTGATTGGAAATTCATTTTGTATAGCTTTTTGTCGCGCATCCCATCAAAAATAGTTTTGCCTTCTTTTATAAAACTTATGCGATGAGCACCTTCTTCAAAAACAACGCTTATTCCTTTTTCTGTTGACTTTGAAACAGAAATGAAATTTCTATTGAGTTCAGGAACTAATAAAACATATTTAATTAAGTGAATTACGCCTGTGCCACTGGATTGCACTTCAATATCACCAATGCCTTTGACGCACAATTTTCGTCCAACTCGCACTTGGCATGTGTCAGATGTCATATGTGGAAAATTTAGGAAAAACTTCCTCTAGAATGACATGTGATCAGTCGCCCCTAAGACTGCGTACCACACGTTATCTTATATATATTACGCAAATGCAAATTTTGTATGGCGTAAGGCTTTTTAAGTACAAGTCCAATCTTAATAAATTTAGTATGGATTGATAGGTTTAGACCTGTAGATGTGCAAACTGCAAAAAAATTATATTTTTTAAGTTATAGCGAGTAAAAGTCTGAATATAATTGTTGTTGTTATGCTGCTTTTTCTCTTGTTAATTTCAGCATGTGCCTAAAAATATGTGAAGTATTTTTTCAATAGCTATGAAACTGGTTTACTGACAAATAATCTTTTATAATTTCACAGGTAAAACTATGAATTGATGTATTCAATATCAAAGTGGTGCTGAAATGATTTATTTTAGTTGAAAAAAGATTTCTAAACTGTTAGTCGGAAAAATTTGTAATTTTTCAATACTTACACAAAAATTTAATAAGAAATTGGAAACTGGTTACGAAACATTTTTGTTCAAGCATTTTTCACTCTTGTATATTTAAAATAAATTTGGGTATGAAATTAAATTGCTAACATTATATCGTCGTTGTGCGTGCAATACCGAGTATATTGTAAAAAGAAAATTTGATCCGTTGAAAATCTATTCAATAGCTTAAAATAAAATCTAGGTATGTCTGATTTTGACTTTTTAACTAGATATGGGTTTAATGACCTTTAATGGGCTTACTAGATAATTTTATTATGAGAAATTGCAGACTGCAAAACAAACAAATGTGACTTTTCTTGTGACATTCATTCATCTCGCTCTCCATCAATAACGAGTGCCGACCGCCTCTATTATATTTCTTTTCGTTATGTTTACTTTAGCTTCTATTTTGTTGGTCTCTTTGTCGCTTAAAACATTCTCTTGCCCAATTGCATTCTCTTGCCCATTCTCTTGCCGGCAGTAATTGCATTTACCAGAAGTGTTGCCAGAATGACGTTAAATACGTCTTTTTGATGTATTTTGAACCCAAATGACGTAAAATAACGTATTTTGCACACGAAAATGTGTTTCTTACATAAAACACTTAAAACCATTGTGAAAACACCTTTAAATATGCACTCATATTTTCATATTCTACTACACTGTTTGCAAATATTGACAATACAAATTTTTCTTTGTATTGTGTTTTATTTTTTTTTTCTTTAAGAAATTTTTAGTGCAAAAAAATTAAATAGATAAAAAGTTAAAAACCTTATGCTTTTCTTAATCCGCATAAAGAATAAGACTATTATTCATTTAATTCAGTTGCAAGTAATCTGATTTATTGACTTCTTTGCATCCTAAAATTTTTGAAATCTCATACAAATATAAAAATTTAATTTCTTGTTGGCTTAAGTAAAAAATAAGTGACCATATTTTTATATGAGTTTTATAATAGTTTAGATGCTTCAAACTTGGCATTTTTTAATCTTTAACAAATTTTAATGAATATGAGTTCGTGGAGGGCATAACATTATAACCTCTTTATGTATTGAAATTTGCTAAACAAATAAACCTAGTGGTTCTTACAAAAAGTCTTGCTTTAAGTCAACATAAGTTGGAACGAAAAAAATAGATCATCGTAGCGTATGAGTTATTTTAATTACTTTTAAGCGTTAAAAGCGGGCCAGATATATGTGTCTCATAAAAGTTTTTAATATAATTTCAAACAATTTTTCATGTTTATTTGTTCAGCAAAATTGTTGGTCAGAATAGTAGGAACAATTTTGCTGAAGAACGATGAAATTATCTAATACAGGGAAAAAAGTGTAATCATTAATTTTAAATAAAAACTGTCATTTATTATGACATTTCGGTGACCTTGAACTTTGTCTCTTGTGTACTATATGTAAAGTCTAAAACCAGTAAAAAGAACTAACATAGAAAACATTCGCCTCAACGAATCACAAGCGTGGAGCAACAACACTTTCGGACATGCATTTATTCTGAATCTCTTTGGAACCGAAGAATCGAAAAAAGCAACCGACTATATCTTACCCAGTGTGAGATTCGGCACAGAATACACCACATCCATCCCCAGCAGACAAGAATGAGAAGAAACCGCTGTAAGATTCTACGACAATCTCTTATTATAAACTGATGGTTTCAACATGGAAAACAGAAATGGATCAGGTGTGTACTGTGAAACGCTACAAACCAAGAAGTCCTATAAGCTCCCCGACTACTGTAGCGTTTTTCAGGCAGAAATGTATGCTATTGAAAAAGCTACACAGGCCATTCATAGGAAAAATCTTTCCCCACAAGGGTAAAAATTTTTGTGGATAGACAAGCGGCCATCAAAGCGCTGAATAGTAAGATGACGGAGGCTGAAACGGTACAAAACTGTAAGCTGGCACTGAACATTATCTGCAATACCCACAACGTCATTCTCTGCTGGGTTCCCGGACATAGCAATATCGAAGGGAACGATGCAGCGGATGAACTGGCTAGGCGTGGAGTAACCGAAAGTACAAACAGAGCTAATAAAAAATGTGCACATTCCCATGGGCGTCGTCAAAAGGAGTATAGACCTTAAAGCCAGAGATAATGCTAACACTAACTGGCCCTCCAGAGGTGACTGCAAAATATCTCGAAGGCTCTGGCCGGAGCTAAATGAGAAGAAAACCGAAAGCCTTCTGCTTTTGGCCAAACGAGAAATCTGGATTTTCGTGGGAGTTCTAACAGGTCATTGCCCCATTGGGGTAATGGCCAAAATAATGAACATAACAGCCCCAGACTTTAGTTGGAGGAGCAAGGATCCGGAAGAAACAGAAACAATAACTCACATTCTATGCGAATGTCCAAGTCTACAGAATCGTCGACTCCGATATATGGGGAACAGATTTTTCAAAGACCTGTAAGATTTAGCGAACACACCACTGCTAGACATCTGGAGGTTCAAAAAAAGAACAGGCTGGTTTGAGGAATAATCGAAATGATTATGGTTATTATGGTACTGCGATGAAAACAAAAAGGGATTCGCAATGGACCTATAGGCCCACGCGGAAGCGCCGGTAACGGTACACAACCCTATTTACCTAACCTAACCTAACATAGAAAAACTCAAGACTGAACGAATCCAGCGTTAGTTTAGGGTTTTTTTTTTTTAGAATTATTATAAATATATGTATTTTACTTCTCTACTTAAAATAATCATTGAAAAAAATTTTATAAATAATTTTTTGTATTGAGTTGCCGTATGGTTACTATCATATTCATACCAGTACGATTGGGGGTGGTTGATCTCTTTGTTGACCGATTTGACAAAGAATGTCCCATATACTATGTAAAACGATTTCCTTCAATTAACGAAACGATGTAGCGTTCGTGATTTTGGCTCGAACCAAAGCAACAACAACATAAACAGCTACTGAAGCATTTAATGCTTGATTTTTCTCATACTAAAATGTGCATTTTTCTTCTTATATTTTACTATTTTGTGACTTTATTGAAGAAATGATAAAATCCCAAGTTAGATATTCGTTTCATTCGCCCTATAACTAATGTTTAAGCATATATTTAGTCATTTTCTTTGTAATAGGACACATGTTTTAAAAAAATAATGAACCCATACAATTTCTTTAATTTTGATAACTTTCTAAGCAAACTTATGTTCCATTTTATGAACATTTTTAGAAAAAAATATAAAAAAGTTCAACTGTTTTAATTGATGGAGCATAAGATCGTTATACAACTGGAGTATAAGGTAGTAACGAATAAAAGGTATTTTAATTGCCATTAATAAAAGATACTTTTTATTTAAATCAATTCATAACAACGTGTCTTATTTGCAATAATGTGGGAACACTACTTCGAAATTCACTAAAAAAATATAAACCTATCGATAACTTAAAAATGGCTTTACAGAATAATTTTTGAAGCTTATATTTGAGATTAGAGTCCCAATTAACATCTAAATTGACAATTCAATCTTTCATATCAGAACATTTTTGATATTTTGTGGAGCAGTGTAATCAACTAAAAAAAAATCAATTTTCAAAAAATTGTTTGCCTAAAACCACCCTTAATATACCTTTTAATAGGGCGATCGACATATTGTAGCTTCAAAAGTTGAAGTTTCGACTTGAAAACACCTTTCTGATAGTTATTTTTTTTTTAATATGTGATGTATTTTTTTATCAAAATTAAGAAATTTTTATAATATTTATAAAATCCTTACATTATTTATTGTGATATTTAATTAAAAAATCTATAAGTAAATTCATTAAAATTTTTAAAATTAAAAAAAAACAATGCCCACATTATGACTAAAACATTGGTCTTCCAAAAAAAGCATAGTTTTAAAATAATATGCCAATCTTGCAAAAATTACACCTTGCTATGTATATTGTACATTAGTTATACTTATACCTTTTTAAAGTATTGTATCAGATGTATCCAAAGAGCCTAAACTCAAACTGCACAATCATAATTCTCTCTTTTTGAAAAATGCAAGAAAATCCATAAAAAAACGAAGTTTCAAGCTAATTTCTCCTTTAAAACTCTATTATATTTAGAAAACATGACATTTTTAGTGTTAAGACATGAAAAGCTTACATTTTTTATAAATTGCTGGCGCCTATTGATTAAAGTTAATTTATGTATATTTTTGAAATTATTACTTTTCATTGGAAATTAAATAAGTATCTTATAAATAACTTCTTAAGCCAACTCGTACAAAATGAATTCAAAGAAGCCAAATGATTTACAGAAAATGACCCTCTTGGAGGAAGTTTGCCTTATTGTAACGAAATAGCTATATATGTGTGTGTGTGCCTTATACATGCTATTAACTTTTATTAATTAAATTAATTATGCTCCAATAAATTAAAAATATCCCCCTCAATAACTTAAAAATAAACTGAATCTAAAGTGGCACGTGCTCGTTAAAGTTTTATTTTTGTTATTGTGCTTGACATACACACTCTCAATCACCTTTCTTCTTCAAGAGACAGCAACAGGAAAATGAAAAATGACCCAATTAATTACGGATAAAAAATTTAAAAAAAAAAAATGTAGTATGCAGGCAAGCGAAGCGAAGTCCATTAAAGATACATGTATTGAGAGAAGCCAAAAACATTTTATATAACCAATATGAAAAACTTAAAAGTCACTAAAACAATCTTTATTTACTAATTAGTGCTTAAAATTGCAACAAAAATTGAAATTATTTTTCAATTTATTAGCTTTGTTCTTTCGTAAGTATAGAGAAAAATAGCAGTGTTTCAAATTTAAAATTAAATTTTTGCAAAGTAGTTTTGAATGTATTATAAATTAGCAAAATTCATAATGAATAAGTCATTGTTTCTAAACACAATTTAGCTTGATCTACAAATCTTTCAAACATTAGTTCGAAAACTTAAACCAGCAAAAGCCTCTTATCTCATGACAAACTTTTTTGGTTTTTCCAACAAAGTTTTTTAATGTCATAAAAATTACCATGTTTCTCATATGACAAAACAATACGCCCAACAACACACCCTGTTCTGTAACTAACAGATTCTATTGAGGGCATCATTAGTGAAATTAGCAACTTGAATTACGGTTTACAAAATCGTTGCTCTCGAAATTTGTCGAGAATGAAGAAATATTTTTGAAAGCAATCTTTTGACAACGCCTAACGACAATAAATTTAAAAAGAACAATAGTTCTGCTTTGTAATGAAACGTAACTCACTGCCGTCTTTCCCCTCTCCCCCGTCCTAGTCCCCATCAACATCCGCTATGCTATTCCCTACTGCACATCATCATAACCCAGCATTTGTATATACATATATCACTAAGCTTTGCCACTGATTTTCATTTAAACGCTCTATTTAAGTGCCTCCAAGTTTTCTTGTATAAACTTTTAAAAGCCCATAAATTTTATCAAGATTACTTTTGTTGTTTCTACACATAAAAGGGTAGAGCGTGCATTTTTTTCAATTTTTTTTTTTAGGAAAACTTTATTTTTTGTTCGAACTTTGAGCCTGCCGACAAACAACAATTGGTATAATCGTAAAAATAAATTTTTCTTCTTGCCGAATAGTAGAAGCTTCGATTTTTTACAGGATTTGCACAAGTTTATAAAAAGCAATTGGTTTGGGAATTTCAATTTCGCTCATGGGAATTGGCTCTGCTGTAATTTGTGGAAAAAGATTTGAGAAAACTTTTTCGTAACCAAAACAAATCTCTGCGGACTTGCTCATTTAACCGTTTTTCTGTTGTTATAGTTTTATTGAATATCTTATATTTAGGTTGCAGCTTTTCTCTTTATGTTGAACGTTGTATGAAAAAAAAAAATTGCTATTTGTCGTTTAAAGTTTGTTACAAAAATCCAATAAATGAAAATCTATTTTAAGCAAGTTTTAGCAAATCAAAATTAAGTGATATTTAAAAACAAATCCTTACTTTGAAACTTTCAACAAATACCAATTGCCAACTTTTTAAATGAAGCTGCTAATGAGGGAATATAGAATAAGCTGATTATTAATGATTAGCTTCAGTTGGAAATTGAAGGTATAACATTTTTGCAATTTCCTTTCACTTTAGAAATTAGGTAATAAATATGTAATTGAATAGTCAACGTTGCTTGGAATAAAGTTTTAAAATACAAAAATGTATAGTTTTATTTTTAATTTTAAATATTATATGCATAATTATTTTAATTAAAAATAAATGCATTTAACTACCATTAAACTAAATTTGATTTAATAAAGTTTAAGTTTTAATTATGATTAATAAGGGTATTCCCTTAACGCCTTAGAAACTGCTTAAAACTCGTAAGCGGCTTAATTTTAAACAATATTGGAATTTCAGAAATATTTTGTATAGAAGTTTTTTTACGATGTTTAAGCTACAATTTCAGTGCTTAAGCCATGCAAATAAATTTGTTTAAACTTTAAGCTGCCAAACTGTAAAAAATTTAGTGGTAACTTTTTTGTGCGCTGGTCATTAAAATATTTTTTTTTTTAAATTCAGTTGTTTGAAATATTTTATTAATTCATTCTTTTTGCTTTGTTTCAGCATGATAAATGTTTAAGTTATGTTAGTTATCATTTTTTATAGCAGCTGTTTTTGACGTATGCATGTCAAATTCAACAGATGTCTTGGACTAAATTTTAACCCACAATATTACTGCATTTTTAAAACCTTGCTGTTTAAAATTTAGACCTTGTGGTGAAAAATTTAAACTTTACAAATACTAACTCATAATTAAAACTCTTCTGTTCTAGAATTAAAACCAAAAGAAATATTACAGCATCCATTTTAGCTTTTTGGTTTCAATTTTTTCCACTTTGGTTTAAATGATCCTTTGGTTTGGCTAACAAATGATCTAAAGGCACTTAAAAATTTAAGAAATTATTTATTTAAAAATATAAAATATCTGGTTCTAGTTTAGATTTTGCATCCTATTCTTCTTGTCGTTATAGATATCAACTATTAAATAAACAATGCTATTCTGCTTATAAAATTAACATAAAATCTCAATTTAAAGATGATCCAAAACTTTTCTTTAGTTTTTTTAACTCAAAACGTAAAGCCTCCAGCTTTCCACCCCCTATGAAATTCAATCAGGAAGAATCATCTTGTGACAATGTGATTTCTAACATGTTTGCAAACTTCTCTAAATTAACTTACTCCGATATACCATTTAATACTAGCAAGGTGTATCCTTTTCTTCCGCCAGTTAACTCTTTTGAAACTCCTGTAATAGACCCAAATATTGTCCTGTGTTATCTTCGACAAGTAAAATCTTCTTTTACGACTGGCCCTGATAAAATTCCAAGCTGTATTTTAAAGCAATGTGCTACAAACCTGTGTACTCCTCTAGCAAACATTTTTAATATTTCCTTGCATAGTGGTTATTTTCCTATTATATGGAAGGATTCTTATATTATACCCCTTCATAAATCTGGCTCCAAGATAGATGTTTCTAACTATCGAGAAATTGCAAAATTAAGTGCAATCCCTAAGTTATTTGAGAAAATCATAACTGATCAATTAACCCACTCCGTGTCTTCCACCATTTCTGTCTTTCAACATGGTTTTCTGAAGGGTAAGTCCACTACAACAAACCTCTTAGAGTTTACTACGCGTGTTATAAATGGTTTTACTTTGGGACTGCAGACTGATGTTATTTATACGGACTTTAGTAAAGCTTTCGACAGTGTTAATCATAATCTTCTTTTGAAAAAACTCCACCTTATTGGGTTTCCTGTCACATTATTAAATTGGATAAATTCGTATTTATCTAGACGTACTCAAAAGGTTTTATATAAGAATTCTCCTTCAAAAAGTATTTTGGTCACATCTGGCGTTCCTCAGGGCAGTCATCTTGGACCGGTTTTATTTTTACTATTCATTAATGATCTTCCTTCGGTAATAAAACACTGTAACGTCTTAATGTACGCTGACGACGTGAAACTTTTTCTTTGTTACAAATCACCCGAAGAACGACATCTTTTACAATCTGATCTAAATAGACTTGTGGACTGGTGTAGCTTAAATATATTAAATCTTAACTTAAAAAAATGTAAGCAAATGACATTCTCGCGAAGATCTGCTAATAACATAAATTACACTATAAATACCACTAACTTAGAAATAGTTTCCAGTTTTCTCGATCTTGGTGTCATTATGGATTCAAAGCTTCGCTTCAATCTCCACGTTAATATGGTGATAAATAAGGCAAGAGGAGTCCTTGGTTTCATTAAAAGATGGGCTAAAGAATTCAGTGATCCCTTTACTACTAAATTATTATATACCTTTCTCGTAAGGCCAATTCTTGAATATGCATCAGTTGTATGGAACCCACAATATAATGTCTACATCGACGCCATAGAATCCGTTCAAAAACAGTTTTTACTTTTTGCTTTACGTCATAGTCGTTGGAACCCCAATATTATGCTTCCATCGTATGAAATACGCCTTACAATTATTTTACTACCTTCCCTAAGAAGCAGAAGAATGTTGCTTAATGTCATGTTTCTGTATAAATTACTTCGTGGCGAGATTAATTCGGAATATCTCATCTCAGCGCTAAAATTTAACATCGCAAGGAGAGGAACTAGACATTTTCTGTTTTTCAAGTTGAGTCAGTGCAATTCTAATTAAGCTCTTCATGAACCTTTACGATGTATGTGCAGTGATTTCAATAACAACTTCAACATGATTAATTTTTCTGATTCGATTATACCTAACGTAGTTTTATAACAATGTAATATCGGTAATTGAGATTGTTTTGTTTCTCCTTTTTGTCTCGATATTATGTTTTATAAAGTAACCACCATCAAATATGAATCGTTTTTAAAACTTACTTTTTAATTATTCAATATTTTAATTTTAAATCGAAATGTGATTTACGTGCTCACGTGGTTTCCTGATTTGATATTAGACTGAACTCACACTATCACCTGGATTGGTGTGCCAGAGTATATCTCTTTTCCACACAAGTTTATGCCTGCGTTGGCCCAAATGCATATCCAACTAATTGGGATTTTGATTTGGCGGGCATGAGATTTATCTCATTTCCACGTAGGTCCTTGGGTTGGACAATGGCCGCAAACCAGTTAAAATGAGTTTAGTGTTTTGGATTGTTTTTGAAATCAGGATTGTTCTTCGGGTACCTTAAATTGATAATCACTATAATTTAATTCGATTTTGCTTATTTATATAGAACTAAATATACTTAAATACGCGTTTGTTATATATTACATTTTTTAATTCCGCTGAATAGCCAATTAATGTGCTTAGTGGAAAATCCTAATTTCCAATAGGGGGTATGTTTAGTACGTAGGTGCATTCTGTCCGTCCCGGCTGATCCGGGCAGGATCAAAAATGTAAATCGTGTATGCGTATAGGTCGGGTATACGTTTCTTTGGAAGATTCATACCTCCGGGCGAATAAAAAAAAAAAATATATATATTAAGTGCAATTATGTATTACTAGATTTTAATACAATATCTACAAAATTTTAGTACATTTGGATACTTAGGCCTCTTTATTAATGGTGTTTTCTCCATTTGTAAACATTCTTTTATACATGCGTATGCCAGCTTGTCTTTTAGAAGAGTTGAGCTATAGATTTAACTTGGACTTACACGCAAGCTCGCTTCTTATAAATCCCTTAAGTCAAAATTTTCGCCGATTGCGAGGGCTGACTCAGGCTTTGTAGATATTCCGCCATTGTTCATTGGGTCTGATCAGTTGGAACTTGTAAGCAAAGTAAAAAATCTTGGCTTTGTACTGAATTCTAAACTTACATGTACTGATCATATTAACATTGTATGTAAAATACATGGAACATTACGATGCTTGACTCGCAGTCGCAACATAAACTTCTTGTTGCGTTTAATTACGCTGCTAGATATGTTTATGATGTGAATAGATTTGATTATATTTCTGCCAGAAGTAGAGGCATTTTAAGTTGAGGTTTAATGAATTACTTGAACGTTCGAAACATTATATTTCTACATAAACTTAATTACTGTCAAAGCCCTGAATATTTATATAAGAAACTCCGATTCTTACAATCTTCTCGAACCTCAACTCTAATCGTTCCTAGGTACAACTTTTTAAACAGTAGTAGATTCTTTTTCATAAGCACCATTAGACTTTGGAATTCATTACCAAATTATTAAAAACTAATAGTATTAGGAACCAGTTTTAAACGCGCAATATATAATCATTTTGATATACAATTTAATCCATAATTTAATCTATTTTATCTATCGTTTTCTTTTCTAATTCCATACATTTCTTTTTCCATACATCTGTTACAAGCTTATCCCTTCACTAAATCGCAAGAAGAATTGAATATTCTTGCGGTTGTTTATCTTTTTCTTCTACTATTCTACATTCTACTTCAATATTTTTGCAAATAAATACAATTAATTTTGTCTACTTTTGAAATTTTTTCTGATGTGCATAATTGTAGTTTTAACCTAGCTAGTTAAGTTCTGATTCTTAATGTACTTCAGTGGCGTAGCTAGGGTTGTTGGCACCCGGGGCGGAAAATATATTTTGCACCCTCAAAGGACGGTTATCCTTATCCATATCTAAAATCTCTATAAAAAACTAAAAATTTGCAAATATACGGTTTTGTTTAAAATTTTTTATTTGCATCTTTTAATAAGTTTGTTAAGATGCATCGAGTTAATTTAACTTTTTTGTTTTAAAATATCAATTGGGTGTCTGAAAAAATATAAAAACATTATTTAATGATTAAAAATAATGAATAAAATCAAACTTCAAGGTACCATCAAGACTTAAAATTCCTTCTTCCTTGCTTTCAGAGAAGCAAACTTTTCGATAAATTCATCGAAATCGATATTCTCAGTCTCTTCGGCTTCAATAGATAATAATGAGAGGTCTGTAAGTCTTGACTGCCCCATTGTTGACCGTAAATAATTTTTTAATATTTTAAATTTTGAAAAGCTTCTTTCGCATGAAGCAACTGAAACGCAAATCGCTAAAAATAATTTCAAACTAAGTGCTAGATTCGGCAACGTCTCTTCGAATCCCCATTCATATATAAAGTTTAAAAAAATCTATTGAGGTCGAGTTTTTATGAGTTTCTAAAGCAATGTCTGCAGCTTTAAGGTGCCTTCTTAGCCTTGGTATTTCAATTGCTAACTCTTCTTCATTGACCTCATCATAGACAGCGACGCATCTTTGTATTAAGATCTGTACTTCATTTTCAGAAGTGAATAGCAAGCCTGGTGGTAGAATTGCTTCAAATACATTTTCAATTTCTTGTATCGATTTTGTTCTACTATTAAGTTCCGAATGAAACCTATCCAGGCACTCGAACATCGCCCTCTTATTTTCTTCTTGTAAATGAATTTTGATAAATTTATCAAATTTATAATATTTCGATAATAAATATATATGGAATATGATGTCTTGCAAAGTTAAAGAAAAAATTAAAAAATTTTGTTTGTTGGAGCCGATTAAACCAACAGTGGTTTTTGTTCTTTGAGTCAGTTCTTGACTCCATTGACAGATGTGGCTAAAAATTTTGAAAAGAAATTTCACACAGCTTAGAAGATAAAGGAAATCCTTTAGTGGGACGTTCTCTGAGGCAATTAATACGGAAAATTATTGGGATATTCGCAGCTACTTTTAATAACGCTTAAATTTCTGCATTGTTTCAATACTGTTTTAAAGACAAAATGCATATTTAATATAAATTTAATATAAAAATGTTCTGGAACTATTAACCCTTTGCTTCTTTAGAAGCAAATTAATACATATAAATTTTAGAACGTGTAGCCAAGAATAGTTTCTGCATTTAAAAAATTAACATTGGAAGCACTGCTATTTTTTAACGGCCCTATCCAAAAACCCATTACAAACATTAAGTTTATATTAAGTTACATAAAAGCATTCAATAACAAAACTATATATCATATGAAAAATTTGTGACATCAATCTAATTATAACTATGTATAAAATAAATAAAAATGTATGTGTAATCTTTATGATGGTTGCACGCACCCTTCACCAAATATTATACCTATGAATATCTTAAATTAGTTTTAATTGATACAAACGCATTGTAAGAAATGCTTTGAGGTATTTTTGCACCTTTCGTCTTTCGTATTTTGCAATGTAACAGTACAGCCAATATAATAAGTTCAATCATACTAGGCATTGATAAAACTGATATTAAGCGCTCCTATTAACCCTCTGCTACTGACGTGGTAGTATGACAGACACCATAAAATGTGTATATTTTGCAAAAATTATTTATGCTATATCAATAAATGTTAGCTTCATACGTCTTTTTAATTTTATATATTAGTAAATTAAAAAAATAAAACAATCTTAACTTTAAAATATAATAGGTAAAATAAGGAATAAAAGCTAGTTTCGAAAATATAAGTTGTCAAAATGATGTCTGATGTACTACCACGTCAGTAGAATTGTGAAAATTAAGGCACGTCAGTCGCAGAGGACTAAAAACAATTTATGTTTATACAAACAAATTACACAATTTAGTACAGATTTATGTTAAAAATTTTTTTTGTTAATTTTGCACCCCTTCTGTCTGTGCACCCGGTGCGGACCGCCCCCCCCCCCCGCCCTACCCTTGCTACGCTACTGATATACTTTATTACAATTGATGTACTATAAAAAACCCAGTTTTAGTGTACAATATTTTAACATTAAATAAACAATAAATTAGGATTAAGACCCGTAAAAAGTTAGCCTGGCAATGCTACGACTCAATATTAGGCGACTCTGTTCATATGTTTGCTTATCGCTCTTTTAATGTATAGACCATGATTCGATTACTATAGGTTGTCCATTCGTTTGACATTTACTCACAAGAATGGCAACAACACAAAATATTAATTTTACTAAACGTTTTTAAAATGTTCGTTTTTGATTTTTTGTTTTCTCAGTGTATGTACATTGCCGGTACGTTTCGTTGGAGCTTTTCTTACGCTCACATAGCATTCGATGGACAGTAGCACTATTTATGGTTAACTTAAATTCTTCTTTCAGTGCGACAGCAAGCACAGCATACGATTTAGCCTTGCACTCTTGGTCCATGAAAAGTTTCGCAGTGCCCTTCACCATTCTTTTGGCATAGATGAGTCTTTGCAGGTCAGTCCATCTCAACAATTCAGCATTTTGCTCAAATTCACGCTGCCATTCGTTCAGACCAAGGCTCATTTATGGTTAAAATGTTTAAAATGAGTTAAAAATGAGAAACAATTAAAATAAATTAAGGACTAAATGTATTTAATAAAGCTAGGAAATTTTATATTTGACAGTTTTAATACTATTATTAATGAAAGGTAAAACACTGTGAAAACTTGAACTATAGTTTGTTCGATAATTAAAGTCGTTTTTTTCATATATTTCGAAGTTTCATTTATATTGACAACAAACATTAATCAATGATGTATTGACCATTTTGTTTGATGACCATTTGCCATCTTTCGGTAAGTTAAAAAATTCCACGTTTGAAGAAGCCTTGGTTTTTAGTAGCGAAGAACTGGTGCAACTCATTTTTAACAGCTTGGTCGGAATCAAAAGTTTTACTATTCAAATGGTTTTAAAGGAAGCGAAATAAATGGTAATATGATGATGCTAAGCCAGGACTATAGGGTGGATGTGGCATCAGTTCCCAATTGAGCTTTGTCAATTTATGGCGTTATCAAAGAGGTGTTGGGTCTGGCGTTCAGTAAGGCAGTCTTCGCCATAAGCTTCACATAATTTCTTCAGAGCCTGCACTGTATTTTTGCGCTTTCGGAAATAAATAAATAAAATATTCTGATGATGCTCTCCTTTATCTGCCATTTTCAACTTAATTTTTAACCAATTTGTTTTTACTAACGACGCTCAGTTTTTGAAAGAAGATAGTCTAAAGTCGAACCTTTAAAATTGTATGTAATGATGTAAGCCACGCAATTACTACTACATGAAATATACAGTTACCGCCATCTATAAGAAAAAAATCGACATTAATTATCGAAATACCAATATTTTTAATAATGTCATTGATTTGTTAACAAGAAAACTATATTATTTATTTTTAAATGCATTCACTCAGAAACATTACATTTTGGACTTTGATTGTAGCAAACATATTTCCATTTATCGCAAATATATTTCGCAATTCTGACCATATTTTGTTTATCATGCATATTGTTTTTTTTTTTTGTGACAAGTATTTCAATGTTTGTTTACAATTCCAGGTAAACATATTTTGATTGATGTGACAAAAAAAAATATTTTTGCGGAAAAATAAGTCCACAATGTTCATATTTTATGTTTCTGAAAGTAATACCATGCTTATCAGTGGCTTTAGTCAGGCGTCGATTGGTGGTGACCGTAGCTTCTGGTAGTGTTCTTGGCTCGTAAGCGAAAGAGCCGCGGTGTTCAATCCCAGTTAGGACAGAAATTGTTCAAAAAGTTTTTTCAATTGAATTAATATTTCTGTTCAGCCGCAAACAATGGCAAACCTCAAAGAGCAACAATTGAAAATGAATAAATTAAGTAATAATAAATAATTAAAACACAATATAGCAACAAATAAGATTACTTGCCACAAAAATAATTTTATGTTTCAGTTAACATAATAATATGGATTAGATAAATTTAATACAGTTTGAAATTTTTATATATAACAGTTTGTATACTATTGTCAATGAAATCAATAGTAAACTGAAGATATAATAGTGGAAAGATTGTCAGTTAGCTAGTTAAATTAATTACTTAAAGGTGAAATTTTACGCACACTCGACACCTTTAACCTCCCAGCTGACGGCCTTATCATCATTAGGAGTACAGCTGATTATTTTCTTTATCCTTTTGAAGGTGTTATAAATACGCCATACAAGTTTTGTGACTTCAGAAATACTTCTTACCTTCACTTTTTTTACCGGTTCATAAGGGTAGCTGACGATTAATACCGAATTTGCTATGCAGCTGACTGTTATTTTTTCAAACTTAACTATTCTAACAGTAACTCCACGAATTTTTAAGACTTCAGAAATTCTTTTGCTTTAATTGTTTTTCTACATAGTTAGCAGTTATTCCAGGACTGCTCCAGTAAGACGCTAGCAGCTGATTCTTGATTCGGAAAATGACTAAAATGATTTTCAAAAAGTGCATGAATTTGTATAATTTTTCATAATTTTTTTATATTATAACCTGAATGAACTTTAAAGCAGACGATGTTTAGTTTTTAAATGCCAAATAAGAAAACTAGTCTAAGCAAATGAAATGGTAAAATTTCAATTAAGTTGCGTCCATTAATTACGTGAAGCGTTTTGGGAGGCGGGGGATTAAGCCGAATCTCACTCACTCGCATGTGGGGGAGAGGGAGTTCTCACAAAGGTGAAGTAATTTTTTATCCGCTAAAAAAAAAGAAACAGTATAGAATTATGAGATAACTGGTTAAATTGAGTAAAACTTGTTTCTCTACAAAAATAAACCTAAATTATGTTAATTTTCTATGATTTAAATGCAAATTCTAAATGCTTGATAGTTTAAATCATACTTGATTCTAAATACAAATTCTAGTTGTTTGATAGTTTAAAGTCGTCTACTGTGCTTTAGGTCAGGTTGAAACAATTAATTTTTTCTTTGGAAAAAATTCGTTGGACCTGTTAGCTGTCAATATCAACCAATTTATCCCTCTTTTTTTGATTTTGTTCGCGAACGCATACTCCGTGTATGTCAATACATCATCACGATCAAACTGTAAAAATAAATTTGATAGGCCGACAGTACTTTGTTGATGACGTTATTGGATTTTACCAAACCATTATTTTCTCATCAGCTGTTGAAATAGCAAACATTTGAATAGTTACAGTCGAAATAGAAAATAAACTTTCATCTAAAAGATTTTTTTAATGTGAATATTTGTGTGTATTGGCTTTGTTCAGTACCATCCCAATGTGCACAAAAACGGATGCGGATCCGTTACGAACCCGTTACGAGTCCGTCAGTACGCACTGCGCTTTCTTATGTTTCGACGGACCCGTTACGAACCCGTTACGATTCCGCCAAAAGAGTCTGAAACGCATTCGTATATGAAGTCCGAAACGGATTCGTATCTGAAGTGCGTTACGGATTCGTTCCTGAAGTCCGTTCTGAGTCCGAGGCGGATCCGAAAAAATGAAAAAAGCAATTCGTATTTTTGAGAGGAATCTTTTGTTTCGACGAACCCGTTACGAACCCGTTACGAATCCTTCAAAAAAATTACCACAACGTAAACATAAAAGACAGTCTTAAATTTGTTTTACAATTTCTTATTTTATTTTCAATAGATTAGGGATACGAAATACAATTGTGTACTTATTTTTGTTGTTATTTTTATTTTTATTATACATTGATATAATTTTAAATTTCCTTATTTAAAATGTAATATGTAGAATGTAAGAACTGAATTAGCAAAAAAAATAAAAAAATGTTGAACATACATAAACATTATTGTCCCTTTTTGAATAAGGACTATTTTTAAAAAACGAGTCCGTTGCGAGTTCGCATTATTTAAAAAAAAGAGTCTGAAACGGAGTCGTATGTGAAGTCCGAAATGGATTCGTACCTGAAGTCCGAAACGGATTCGTATCTGAAGCCCGAAACGGATTCGTACCTGAAGCCCGAAACGGTTTCGTATATGAAGTCCGAAACGGATTCGTATCTGAAGTCCGAAACGGATTCGTAACTGAAGTCCGTAACGGAGAGAGGAATTTCATACGAAAAAGGATCCGTTCCGGATGCGAAACGCAATCCGTTTCGGACAAAATGTACGAAGAAGTGAGTTCGTTACGGATTCGTAACGGATCCGTTTGGCACACTGGGATCGTAGTCCCACTTTATTATGATATTTAATTTGTTTTTAAAATAAGCTCTTGAAAGCTAATTTTCTTGAACTGCACATAGTCTTGCAGCGGTAGGGTCAGTCAAAGATTGTAATTTAATTTCGCCAAAATTTTCGATTCTGGTATTATTATTTGGATAGTACAAAAGCTTAGCTAAATTTACTTTGTCATAGCTTGGATATAATTTTGGGCATATATCTTTTGAATAATATTTTAGTTAACGGTACTGATGTTTCGATAAATTCGTATTATAAGAGCGTGAGTTTGTTCAGGAGAAATACTTTTATAAATAAGTCCACAAAGAGAATTTATTATTTCATCGACTTGTTCATATTTGAATGACGAAAGCCACAAATAAAAAATTCTGGTCTTGAAATTTTGGGAGTCATGCTTCACTTAAAAAAAAAAATTGTATGGGTGCCTGCAACTAGCCGCAAGATTTTTTGATAGCTTCTGTTATAGTACATTGATCAATTAAACAAAAAGAAGTATAATAAGTGCTCTATATCTTACCATAAAGGAAAGATTTTGTCTACGAAAACAAACAAAATGAAAATTTGGTACTAATCAAAAAGGTTTAAATGTGTTTAGCTCCAAAAAAAGTATTTAGAAAGCCAAAGGGCCATTTTGTTCACAAAGGGCATAAATATGATTTAATGCAGGGATAACTATCTCTAGATTAATTTTATACCAAGCCTATAAATCGAGAGATAAAAAAGTGGTTTTGTCCACATTTTATCCCGGCTTTATGCTTATAGCATAAATTCGCTCTCAGTTTATATCGATTTCCATTGGAATGTGAGAGTGATGCTCATTAATTAAAAAATGTGTGGGGATTTTTGAAAATGCATCCGGAATTTTTTAACGTTCCATTTTACATTTTCTTTTGCTTTTTACAAATTGTAAACACAAATTGTAACACACTCGTGTTATGTTGATTTGCAATAAAAATTGATTAAAATGGCAAAGCTCGACTGCTGTGCTAATTGCAGCAAGAATGAGGAGAAGTTGTTGCTGCAGTGCGTTTTGAGGAAAGCTGAGATTATCGAGTGCAGCAGCACAAGAAACAAAACCTCAGACTACAATATTCGGGCTCAGACAAATGTAAATATTTAATTTTCTCGTTTAATTAATTAATCTAAGCGGTTCGTTTTTAGATTCGCAGTGAGAGGCATCTTCGCAGCAAATACAAAGCGGTGAAAAAGCTTTGCGCCAGTCCGCTGCCGCCGAGCGGAGAGCTCATCAATTAACTGGTGGTGGAAAAGCAGCACAAAAATGCTTACTAGAAAGTGAGGAGCTGCAACTTCTTTTCTTTTTTAAAAACTTTTTCAAACTTCTTTATTCAAAATTTAACTAAAAATTCAAACAGTTGTGTCTGTTTACATATTTTGACACCAAGTAAATGAAAAAATATTAAAATAAGGTGACGAGAGCAAATTAAAAATCTTAACTAATATGTAAATATTTCTGAAGTTAAGCTATTCGCCACCATTTTTATTTCCAGCTTGAAGAGTGAAATACTTAACTCACTGTGAACAAATGAAAAACTGAAAAAATCATGGAATTACTCGGGGATAAATTTATCTCTCTGTGAACAAAATGGCCCTAAGACGATTTTTTATTTCACTATTGTGCACACTTTAACAAATTATTTAAAAGAACAAAATAATTTAGTAACGTGTTTTAAAAAAACAACTAAGTTTTAAAAAACAACTATGTTTTAAACATACTTAATCTTTGTTACGAGCACAGCTATTTTTTCATGTTCTTCTTTCAATGAGTTTTCGTGTCCTGTTATTGTTATATAGAACCAATTTTTTTTTTATAAAACATTGAATTTTATTTTTAAATAGACTTTGTTCCTGCATATTTAATAAAAATTAAACAAAAAAAAATTGAAAATAATGTTGAATTTAATTACCCTATGTTTGCTTAATTTAATTACCCTACTGAGCACGGGTATAAAGATTTCAATATAAAATGATTATTCTGAAAAAAATCACATATGTACCAGTTTGGTAATCATCTATTTGCTTTAAGTTTCTTATATGCATGTAGACTAAAAACACTCTTTGTTATGCTTATATTGAAGTTTATTAATAACTCTATGCACTCTATTCAGTTTCATGTGAAATTTCACTCAAATCTCCATATAAAAAGTGACAGCTGCGAAAGAAGCATAGAAATTTTAACAACATGTTCGTCAGAGCAGTACTTAGTTCCTCTGCGCACGGTTGCCACCTTTAGTAGAAAAATATCATTTTTGGGAATTTTTAATTGCCGTGGGAATTAAAAATTCCCATGGTATTTTTTAATTCAGCATGGTATTTTTTAATTCACGTGGGATTTTTTTTGGGAATTTTTAATTGCCGTGGGAATTAAAATTTCTCATGGTATTTTTTTAATTCACGTGGAATTTTTTGGGGAATTTTTAAATTTTAAGCATCCGAATTAAAAAAAGCGCACGCATTAACACATTGAACGTATTGAATTTAAATAAAACTACACTTAAAAACATAGCTTCGACGGATTTGCTCGCCGCTATTCTTCATGCAAAACGCTTATCCCAAACAAAAAAAAAATTACAAGGTTGTATTTAACAAAAATCATTATAATTTGTTTAAAAATAATATGTACGACTTTAAACATAATGAACAAAATTAAGAAATCGACAGCTAAATGTAAATACAACTGCAGTCAAAATAATAGCAGTGCGTAAAACTAATTCATAAAAATTAAAATCAGACACAAAAACAATTATCAGGCATGTTCTGCGTTCCAGTTCCGAGTGAAAGTGAAAATAAATCATAGTTGAATTTGATTTTTGGTGTTCTACATACAATTTTTTTCTTTTTGTATTTTATTTAATTTATTAATATAATCAATTGTATAATCAAAAAAGTTATATATATGTTATGATACTGGACTTTATTTATGAACACCAAATATCGAATTCAATTATGATTTATTTTAACTTCCACTCGGAAGTGGAATGCAGAACATTTTTTCTTATGTATTCTTTTATTATTATTTATTTATATCTTTGCTGCTAAGCACGGTTAATTGAGATATGCTACTTGAGTCGCACAATTTTGAATGAAATAACGGTTCTGTTCTGTTCAACCTTTGAATTCAATCAGTCAGAATAATAGTTATGTTTTAAGAACTCTATTTTGAATTAAATTTGGCATATTTTGAAAATAAAAACACGTACGGACTTTCTTAAAAACGCTTTAATTTTAATTTGTTTGTCTTACTGCTATTTTTGAGCACAATTGTACATGTTTTATTTATTTAACTTGTAATTTTTGTTTGCGTTTCAATGTAACAAGAATATACAATATTTACATTTTTAATAAATTTTGTGGTATTTTTAATTCGTATGGTATTTTCTGTGGTATTTTTTAATACGTGGTATTTTTGTGGTAATTTTAAATACTTGTGGTATTTTTGTGGTATTTTGTAATTCGTATGGTATTTTCTGCGGTATTTTTTAATGCGTGGTATTTTTGTGGTAATTTTAAATACTTGTGGTATTTTTTGTGGTATTTTTTTAATAGCCGTGGGATTTTTTTTTAGTATTTTGGTATGGGAATTGTGGTAATTTTTTTTTTGTTCTCGTGGGAAAAAGGTATTTTTTATGGGAATTTGAGGTGGCAACCGTGCCGCTGCGTGAAATTATCGCAACATGTTTCTGAGCCACATTTTTTTCGACACTTTAATTTACTGTCTATCTATTTTGAAGTGAAAAGAGAGAGATCATATGAAATCTTCTAATTTATTCTCTGAGTTTTTCTGAGAAACGTTGCCATAGGAATTCCTCGCAAACGAACAGAGTACTAGGCTTAAGGTTTTAATTTACATTAATAGCATCTTTAGGTAAAACATAGCCTTCGTCTTAAGCTTCGTTCGTTTTCCGACGATATCGGACAAAATTGGCTTGATGTATTTTTTCCTTGCGTCGTCGTCCACGGTTACGTTGCTTACGTTGCTCAAATACTTTTAACGTGAGTATTTGTCAAAAACATTATTACCAGATTGTAAAAGTTCATCATTTTGCGTAAAACTGACAAAAACCTTAAATATTCTGTACTTACTTTAAGCAATATTTAATAGGTGGCATCATTTTTTGCATCAGCTGTTTGGTTTGTTTTGTTTTTTTTTTTTTACATAGATGATTAATTTTTGCTGCAAATTTGATAATAGAGAAAATTTTTGTGAAAATTAATAATTATAATGTTTTCCGCGATCGCTTTATACAATTTTAATCGGATGCAAAGCAGGCAAGGCAGGCAAATCTGCAAAGCAGGTAAAACTCCAAGATCCAATCCAACTCCAAATTGCTCGCTTGTGGTTTTTTGTGTGCTAAATAAAATATAAATCAATTGATTCTAAATTCTTGCATTTGTTAATAAAATAATACTTACGATTTATTTTCAGCAACTTCCATGTCAACAAATTTCTAAACGATAAGAAAATTTTCATCGTCTATATTTGACGTTTCGTTTCAAATTTTTTTAATACATCAAGCCAAGTTTTCACTACAGTTACGTTGTCGTTCATTTATGAATCAGCTGTTCTCGTTTGGCTAAGAAATTATTTTTACATCAAGCGAAAACAGCTGACATTCGGCTTTTGAACGAAACTTTCGTGAAATGCACGTTACGTTCGTTTTACAGAAAGATGCTATAAAGCTCTGCAAAGAACCATCCAAGTGCACCAGTTGTGTGTTGTTATTTTTTCTTATATCTACTTGTATCTGTTTCGCTCTCTAAGCATTGAGTATGCATGGAATATTTCTCTTTTAGATAATGATGGAACATGGTAGAAGGATAAAGGTGACAGACTGTGCTCTTTTTCCATACTGCCATGTTTGTCAAATTTAGCTGTGTGGCGAATGGAAACAAAAGAAAATCAAAGAAGTAAAATATAAAAAAATGGTGTTGCTAACACACACACTGTACGTGAACTGTCGCACCATTCGTAAATTGTGCGAGTGAGAAAGAGTGTGTTTTTTGACATTTTTGAGAACCCTGGCATCTGATTGGAAGACTCCTCAGCAAAATAGTTGAAAATAATTAAATTTTAAGCATTTTTCACTGCTTAAAAAGCAACAAAATTAAAGAAAAAAAACCACTTAAACAAATGCAATATGAGTTGTGCGGTTAATAATTGTAAAAGTTCCAGAAAACTTAAAAACAATGCGCATTCGTTCCACAGGTAAATATGTCCATACGGTTTAAATTCTTTTAACAAAAGTGCTTTATTTAGTTTCTAACGATATTTTTTTAACTTATTTGTATTAGAAATGTATATATTTCTTATTAAAAATGGTTTAAAAATGCAATTTAGACCCCGTTGATTTTCCGCCAGTTTGATAAAACCACATCTGTCAAAACACAAACACTGCTTCAGGGGCGCAGTCATTTTTCGCAGTTGAATACATGTTTGGGGCGCTCTTGTTTTCAGCATAGTGAATCAGATTTAGTACCTGTTTGTTAAATTTTTCTGATTTTTACACAACAACTAGGCAGAAACATCCAAAAAAAATAAGGATTTTAAAAAATTAACCTAATATAATTTGTAATTAAAGTTGAAGAATTTATAGGCCTTCATGTATAGAAAAATTACCTCAAAATCTTGCAGTTTTTCTAGTTTTTCAACAAAACTAAGCTTTATGGGTATTCAAACAAAGGTAATGTGCGTATCTATTCAAAGAGGTGTCAAATTTGGAATTCCATAAGAATTTATTAAGATATAATTTTTTATAATTAGACTTTGTTTGAAAGACTAGTGGTTTCTCTTTTACGAAAGTAATACATTAAAAAGAGAATTATTAAAAAGATAACTACATTCAGAACTGCTGTAGACAAAGAAGCCTGTGTGGTACTTACTGAGGTTTGTAAACCCTAAGCAGCATCCGAAGGCCTCCTTTTGATACATTTATTTTTTTTTATTAAATTTGGAAAAACCTCGCGATTTTAAGTAAAAAAAGGGTTGTATCTTAAATGCATGTATTTTTGTGTTTGATATCTTGTTGAATAGATACTTGTATTATCTCTCTTTTGATACCCATAAAGTTTAGTTTTGTTGGGAAACTTAAAAAATCAGCCAAATTTTTAGTCCACTTTTTCCAACGTTGGATGCCTATAACTTCTAAGCCAATTGCGTGCGATCAAAAATTTTTTAAGTAATTAGAGCTGTTGCTATTCTTGAAGTGTTTCTAAAATTTTAATGCATAAGAACAAACTTTAACAGTTTGGGCCTTCTTTTACGATACAACCGAATACGGCCCTTTGTGATTGTTTCTGTATTTGTGTAAACAAACACCAATATAGAAAATACCACACTTTTCTGCTATTACACCACTTCCTTATATTTTACTTCTTTGAAGAAAATAAAGAAAAAGTTTTGCTTCGTTCTGACAATTCCGGCAGTATGCTCTCATCTAGTGCATATACCTGTATTCTTCTACCATGCGATGGAATAGGTATGAGAGAGTGAAATTACCAAGTATCAAAAATACTAGTTTGAGCACATACAGAACAAACAGATATATCGATAATACTGTTATCTATATTTGGAACATCTGGAGTATGTGACGTAGCAAGCATAAATATAAAAGAGCGAAATAGACAACAAAAAAAGAAACAGTTTATATAAGTACAATGCATTTAAGTACTTTTTTATGTTTTAAATTTGCCAAAAGTACGAAAAACATCCATTCACAGAAAGACACTCACCATTACTTTAGTAGAATAGAAATAGAAAAACACAACATCAATACAAAAAGAGCGATCTGGAATATCCATATTGAATTGATATATCCATTTAAAAAGGGTTAAAACAGATACTCCACTTATTGGAACAGATAAAGAAAGAAAAAAAGCATACACTATAATGAGAGCCAGAGAAAGAGATGCTAAGCTCTCTGCTCATTCCAAACCATATAAGCATATGTTCTGTTCTACTCCTTGTTGTATTTGTACCAATATTATCAGATTTTTACTTGTTATATCTGTTTGTACAAGTAGAACGGATGGTTCGCTGCAGACCTTTAATTTACATAGCAAATTATTTTATAATTTAATGTTTGATCGTCTTTCACATACACATTACTTTTGTTTAACAACATTCTAGCCAGGGCTCGCAAACAAACTCTAAAGAAAAGTATTTTTCTATTCTGTTTGTTTCTTCTTAAGATCACAACAAGTATTTTGGTTTGTTTAGTTTTCTCTCTCCGATTCAAAAAGTAGCACAAACCGAAGCAAGCAGAGATGAGAGAGAAAAGCAAAATGAAATGTTTCTTTTTTCGAATAGAAAAAACTTCCTCTCGGTGTTATGCTTTTGAATAGCGGGCACAAAAACAATCAAAGTAAAGTATCTTTAGCGATCTCTTGTAGGTTGATGGAAGCACCATAATACGAAGAGAGGTCTGCAATGTTTGTTCGTTTCATTTATGATGCGACTTTTTTTTTGTGTTGAAAAAGTTATTGCGTTGGAATTTTTCTTTGTTTTGTTGCTTTTATTGAATTTGTTGTTTTATATAGATGCGTTGTGCTTTTGTGCATATGTATATGAGGTAACGTTTTGTTCGTGAAAAATACAATGTCTCGGCGATTGGACAGTGCACAACGGGAAAGATAGGTTATTTCACATTTAAGGAATGGTCTAGATATTAGAAATGACATTTTTAATTTCTATCCTAATTTTTTGCGAGTAAGGAGTGTTTAAAAATGAAATTATTATTATATTTATGAATAATATGCACTTTTTGCATTATTAATTTTTTGATATCTTCCTCCGCATCTAAGATCTGTATTTTATTATCAACAAAAAAAGAAGAAGTTAAAAAACTAAGAAGCCATCAAGTATATACTTTACTTTTTATAAAATACAATTTACCCTTTATAAAAAATTAAATACAGTAAAACCTCAGAAATAAGAAGCTAATAAAATTATAATCATCTAGAAATTAGAAGTTGAATTTTTAAAACATTAAAGCTTCTGAAATTAGAAGATTGTATTTTAATTTCCGAGGTAATTGTTTGTGCAATTTATATTTAACAGTGCAGCGTTTTCTACGAAAAATTTAAAATGAAGCTTCTGACCTTATTATAGTGTAGAATATTCGGTTTCGATTTCGGTTACGGCCAGTTTCGGCCCTTTTTGTTTGTTTTGGCTATTCTGCTATATTGAGGCCATATTGAGGTATTTTTGGTAAAAATTTCTTGCATCAGTTATTTAATTCAAATACATATGTTTGGTTTAATAAAAATATTTACAACGCATTGTACTAATCAAAAATTATGAATTAGTCTATTTTTTGATTTATCGTGTCAACGCAAAATATTTTGGTTAATTTAATGCGTTCGGTATTATCATTTTCGATTTTATCATACCTTTTGTAATTAATATTAAAGTTTTATAGGTACTGAAGCCAAAATTGTTAATTAAACTTACGAACGAATTTTGTGTGTGTGGAATAAAGGAAAAGAAAACAAAATATTTCCATTTTTATAATACTAAACCTTTAAAAAAACAAAAAGACTGCTTTGTAGTTCTATAAAAATGTACATTGTAGGTGCATACTATTTTGAGTGTGTACGGAAGATATAAAGTAGGGAATACTTTAGCAATAAAAAATAAATTAAAAAATAGTCTCATTTATTATTTTAGCAAACTTCAATTATTTATTATAAACTGCAATATTCAAGTAATACTTTATTTTGTATTAAATTTTTTTCTTTTGTGTATGAGTGTTCCTTTTTTTTTCTTTAAAAAAAAATTATTTGAGAAAACTTAAATTATAAATAACCAGTTTCGGTTCTGGTTTCGGCTAGGCCGAATATTCGGTTTCGGCCAAAATTACGGTATCGGTCGAACACTACTTATTATGCTTAATGTACGCAATCAATTCACTTGGAGTCTTTTGTGTGGCAATAATTTTCATAAGAAAATTTCAGTGAGAGAAAAAGATTTTGTTTTGCTTCATATGAAAACGAAATTTACCAGACAAAAGGACGTTTTACTAAATAAGGCCATTTACATAAAAATGTGTATAATTTTCTACACATTATAAGTGTGTTATTTTTATCCAGTAACTATATCTTTAAATTATTGCTTGAGCAATATTATTATAAATTCAACTTTACAAATTTTAACTTCGAAATAATAAGATTTCAGAAATTAGAAAATCCCGACTTAAAAACAGCTTCTAACTTCTGAGGTACTGTATTAACATAATTTTTAAAATAATTTTAATTATTAAAGTTCTGCTTTAAGTTTGTCTAGTTGAGCTAAATAACTATAAAAGTCTTTTAAATTTAATATTTATATTTTTTTTTTTTTTGTAATTAATGAGTTTGTTATTTTATTCCTTAAAAAGGTTTACATAAAAAAATAAATATTAGTAATAATAAAAAAATATTTACTAAAGTATGATTTAAACTATCAAACATTCAGAATATGTTTTTTAATTATGTAAAAATCAATATTTAAAATTTAACTGAGAGCATCCGCATACGCCACCGCGGTTCTTAGATTCAATTGTCCGCATCCGCATCCTCAAAGAAGGCCCTTTACAGATCCGCATCCGCAAAATGACATCCTTCACATACCTAGTTCTTTATTAAAAACGAATAAAGACAAAATTGTTCAACTTATTTTATTTGAATAAAAAAGTATGATTTTAATAAGTGCATTAGAGTGGAACGAATTTTTAATCTCACCGGCTTAATATATTTTTGAAAACTACTCGTCAAAACCAATTTTTCTGCATCCTTGGTATTTTTCTGTGACGAAACTTTTGACTTTGCCCGAGGGTTTTTGTGAATGAAAACCTCTTACTACATAATTACTTCAATTTGTTACCATGTACGCACTTAAAGATATTTGTGCTCAAAGTTCACCGAAGTCGGTCATTCGCCAATATCTCCGCTCCTTTCTGTCAGAGGTAAAATATGCATGCAACAAAATTGTAAATCAGATAGTTATCTTCAAAAATACCATTAACAGTTTTATCGTAAAAGTCACAGTTTTTACGCTATGAGGCTGATTATGGCTAAGCACTGCAAAGTATAGATTTCTTACTATAAGCAAATTTTTTAACTTTTATTAATAGTAGTTTATTAGCAGAATTTTAATGTATGTTTGTTATTTTCTCACTTCGAACATTGTTTTCCAAACAAACACATCGTCTAATAAATGTACATATATGCAGTTTAAATCGCTTAGCTGCCTATTCGCTTAAGAGATTATGTATGTTAACAGCACAAAATCAATGTTCTGTTTCATTTCTTAGCGTTAAAAAAAATTTAATTTTTAGCTGTCTCCCGCCTAAGGGAACATTTGCTTTAACATGTCCCAATGATCGTACAGGGTTAAAATAAAAAAGGAGACTAGAATTGAAACTAATAACCGTATAAATTAATTTTGGCTACCTAAATCGGTCAAATACCCCAATGTGCACTGCTTAACAAATTTGTTTGCAATGTTGAATAGTGTTGCATATGTCCCAATGGTCGTGCAGGGTTAAAATCAAATAACAGACTTGAATAGAAAATTTTTACCGAATAAATTAATTTTGGCTGCCTAAATCGGTCATATACCCCTACGTGCGCTGCTAAACGAATTTTCTCAGAAACGAGACCAAGGTAGATCGCTTTTTCACCCCTGTAAATCCCTTTACTGAAAGTTTCATCAAAATCGTTTGGGCCGTTTACAAAGAAACATATAAACAAATAAACAAACAAATAAATATTGCTCGTTTAAAAGTATAAGAAAGATATAAAAAATTCGATAACTAGGAGAGTGAAATGTATGAGCTGGTCATATTAATTTTTCCCCCTCAAAAATTCTTCTGAAAACACCTACATTCTACCTGCCACCCTTCTGGGTGTCCGCATACAAACAATCATGTCACTAAAACCATGTCGTACAAATCTATCGGTTATTGAAATTTTCATGGAAGCAAATCAACAGAACGAGACTTAAAAAATCTTAGCTTCCAAAAAAAATGCTGCTTAAAACATGACGAAATTCTTTTTGAATTTCCGTAGCAAAACGAACACAACATTTGTTACTTGTTGTGGTTGTGATCGTGACAACTAAATCTAAAAAACGAAATACTTGTTGTTTTCTTAGAACACAAAACAATAGTTTTCTTTCTCTCTTAATTTTCTGTTCGCTTTGGTACGCATTTCTGTTTGTAGCAAAGATCCAAACCTAAGCAGATAGTGAAACTGTTTGCTTTCGCAGATTTAGCAGATGAAGAGTTTGTTTTTTCGTACAGTTTATTTTCAACCCCTGATTCTAGCCCTTTGAGGCAAACAACAACTGGCACGCTCAACTTTCATACTCAACTGTCGCTTTTGTGACGTTTTCTTTTTGCGCGTGCGTTTCTGGTCGTTTCTCTTTCAGTGTTGTCCCTTCGTCGCATTTTTGTTTGTTGTGTGTCAAAAGTGTTGTCTACAACGTGTCTGTTTTGCTCCTTGTGGGCGCTCGTCAGTTAAGCTAAGTCCTACATACATATATGAGAGCATTCAAAAAATGAGAGCATTCTCTTATCAAAAAATCAAATGAATTTGTATTTTTATAAAGATAATTTCAATTTATTCTATTTATATATTCGATGAACAAACAGTTCGTGACCTGTCTCTTCATGCAAAATCAGAGTAAAGTATCTTCAATATCTTTTGTTGAGCATTTTCCAATAGTTATTTTGGATAATCCGAATCTACATTTACTAATCCAAGAGTTGAGCTCTTTTCGAAATTCACGATTCAAATTTTTCAAAACTTTATATTTTGTCAGAAATTAAATGTTGCAAAAGATATTAAATGATTTCACTAACTATTTGAACTCCATTGCTTGCTTGTAACTACAACTGTTTATGTTGTATAACACTTGTCGATGTAAGGGTCAAAAAGTCCGTCAGATTGGGTCAACATGTCGAAAAATATTTCATGCTTTTATAGTAAATGGAATACTTTTAAAAAATAAATAATTTGCATAACTTTAAGCAACGCCAACATTTTTTTTATGTTGTGATATTCATAAATAAATATATATATTTTATATAGTATGTAGATATTGTATGCATATAAAAATAAAAATATAAACAAATAAATTGCATGTAGGTTGAAATTATTTGCATGGTAAATAAAATCACAGGGTGTGTGATTGTGACATTTTTATGAACTTTACCCAGAGGATCCACGCGGAGAATAATTTCGCCGTTTGTCGTGGTGGTGGTCAGGTGCTGTATACAGCAGAGCAGCCAGAATAACCAATACTTTGCATATAAATAATTCATAACCCTTGCGGTCATCGCGATGGTGGTAGTGGTAATAGTGGTAGTAGTGGTGGTGGTGATGGTACTGGTAGAGGCAGCGGTGTGGCTTGGCCGGCAACAGCGGCGCGGATGTCGGTGTAGCTGCATCCGCTGCGATGCTGTCGTTGTCATTTTTTTAACGTTGCTGGCATGAATAATAAACAGCAAACACCAGCAACAACAACGACGACGATGGCAATTTTTAAACCAACAACAATAAGAACAACACTAACAGCACTAAGACAATAAACACAGGGTGGCCAACTGTTATGAAAGCATACACTTTATGCACTCACACATGTGCACGGCAGCTGATATACATACATGTTAAGTCCATTCATTTTTTTTTAATAAACTGTAAGTTTCGCGTTGCCTGTGCCACTGTGTGGGTAGTGGTGGGTTAGGCTGTTGGTATGCGTGTATGTATGCGTAATTTCCGTTTCCGCTTGTCACTCAATATCGTTGCAATAATTGAATATTTTATCCACATAACGACATGTTGCAGCTGTCACTTTGTGTCACTGCATTGGACAGACAGACTGGCAACCGCGCTCGCCCATACACACACATAAACACACGCGTGGCTCGCCCATTTACTGCCGCCCTTCGTGACCACTGTTGTTCAGGTACACAAATATTGGCACTTAAATTATTTCACTGTCGGCTGGTTTCTTTTTTATGTTATACTTTATTTCATTACAAGTCCTTTTTATTACCCTTTATTTAATACACATTTTTTTATTATTTTCATTTGTGAAGCTTTTTTATTGTAAAATCGCAAAACCTGCAAGCAAAACATGAAAAGTAAAAAATTTCATCCCGTTTAAGTTATACCGGACCCGGACACATGTGCATCTTTGCACACACATTTTCCAACAAAATTTTTGCAGCTGGCAAAAATATATAAAAAAAGCTTCGTACAAAAAATGGCAAAATTAATTCACAATCACACTGTCACACACACAATCACCCTAGTTGGAAAAAAGCGGGGGCACCCGCCATTAAGAATTGTTGTAATTTAAGCAATTTGCTGCACGTGACGACAATTTCTACACTTCGTTGCATATTTTGCACATTTTCACTCCGTTGTATTTTTGCTTTATTTCGGAGCTCTCTGTACGTTCGTTTGTTTTTCCTGTATTGTTGTAAGAGATGCAAATATCAGCTGTCATCCGCTATGCACCATTTTTCGCCATTCACACTAATAGGATTCGAAGTTGCAATAAGATTTCATTTAAATTGTATTTAGTTATATTTTATTTTTTTGTTATTTTTTTTTTTTGTTTTCTTTGTAATAAATGGGGTAAAATCGGGGCAGAATTTAATCGGTGTTTTTTATAACAGAGAAAAAAATTACGTGAACAATAGGTAGTTTGGAGAAATAGATATTGTCCTTAAGACTTAATCGAGATAAAAACTATTTTGTGCTATAGACGTCACAAATAGATTTTTCCATATTTACAACTTCTTCATAGTTCTGTTTTTTAGAAGGCGCTCTCTAAATTTGGCGTTTTCAAATCTCATATTGGCTTGTAAAAATTTTATTTGCCCAAAGAAAATTCAAATGCAAAAAGAAAAACGAAATTTTTCGAAGGAACTCATTCAGTAAAATCTTAGTTTTTGTTTAATTTTTGAGTAATGGAGCTGTAATAGCCAAATTTTGTGAAATTGGGCATCAATCCTTGTGAAAAATCAATTCATTTTAAATTTTCAATATTATTCGAACAGCAGTATTTGCAAAAAATTTTTTTAATTTTAAGTCAAAACCGATTTGTGATAAAGACACAAGTTAGAGCAAAACTTAACCCCTTATAAATTCGTAGTCTGTGGGAAAAATTGTCAAATGGTTTCCTTCAGGGTGTAGAAAAATCTTCAAGCTACATTTCAGTATTTACCGTTTGTAGCTAGCATGCTCTGTTTAACAAATACGCCAATTTGTATTGAAATTTCGTCATGTTTTTACGAATTTAATTAATTTTTTGAAAACTAGATTTTCGGTGAAATAAAAAACAGATCGAAGTGAAAAAAATGCTAATGTGCAAGAAGTTGTTTTTACTTTTAATTGAGCTAAAAAAATATGTGAAACAAATTACAAGGTGTTAAAAACACCGTTGATATTTTCATCTGTAGTTGCCATTTTCACCTGTAAATATTAACGAAAAACTAAAATTAAAAACGAACTTCGGATTCGTTTTTCTTGTCCCAAAATTAGTATAATCTGATTTGAATAATCTGATTAAAAAGCTCAAACATAAAATTAGGCATTAGAGGGTTAAAAAAGCCTACATTTTGTGTTTGTTGGTTTTATTTATGCTCTGAAAAACTCTCAGCTAATAGTCAAGCAAGCCCCCAGTGGTAAATGGACTCATGACGTAACCACTTATTTCTTAAATACTATGTAACTTGCGAGGTATCCAACACCTGTATACAAATTCGAATTACATTTATTGGGACATGACCGCTAAAACACTGAAGACATATTTTATCTTACATAGTAAGCGACGATGTGAATAGGTATGCACAAGATAGGAGAAAACAAAAAAATGACGTGCAAGATTTGAGAAAACAAAAAAAAATTTAACGAAAATCCTATCTACGCCAAGAACACAAAGTAAAGGAAAGAGAACACACCGAAAAGAATCAACCCAGTGGTAAATGGACACATTACGTAACCAATTATTTCTTAAATACAATGTATCTGCAGGGCGTCCGAAGTCTGTTTAAAATTCTCCAGAGAGTAGGTATCAGAGTAGGTATCAAAGAACTGCACAAGCCTACTTGAAGTCTAGATCAAGTACTTGCTTAAAATACAAGTTCAAGCTAGCTTGAGCTTGGTAATTTTGAATCAAGTATAGCTTGTAATTGAATATAAATAAGCCCCCGATAGCTTGCGACTTGCAAGTATGCTATCTTACAAGCGAAGTTTCAAGTAAAAGAAAGCATGATGCCTTCGGCAAAAAGCTTGAAAAGCTTGAAATTGAAGGCAAGTATCTAATTAAAGCAAGTATCCAAAAAATTCAATAACCTTGTGTAGGAAAAGCTTAAGCGTATTATGACTTTTAAGGGTTCTGTGGACTCCATAGTTGGCAGTTTTAGGGGGAAGATGATTTCGGATCTGATGTCAGAATTTAAAATTCAAGATGGCGGATAGAGCTGCGACCTAGATTTTTTGGTATTTTTGCGAATTCTTTTAATTTTGAAACTCTGACAACGGATTTCAATTCGTTTTAAAATTTAAGATGTAGTTTAGGGTTGCCACCTAAATTTTTACCACAATATTGCCACCTAATGATATGTATTTTTAAGAGTTTTAAACATCATTTATCAGTGTTAAGGAGTCGCTGATTTCGAATCTAAAGTAAGAATTTTAAAATTTAAGATGTTAGACAGGGTTGCCACCTTAATTTTTTGTATTTTTATGAATTCGGGGCTGGCAAAAAAAATGGTATACAAAAATTGGTCGCTTAATCCGAATCCGTGGTCAGAATTTGAAAATTATAAAACTTTGAAATCATAGGGCTGCCACCTTAATTTTTTGTATTTTTATGAATTCGAAGCTGGAAAAAAATGGTATACCAAAAATGGGTCGCTAAATCCGAATCCGCGGTCAGAATTTCAAAATTATAAAATTTTGAAATCATAGGGCTGCCACCTAATAATAAGTATTTTTTAGAGTTTTAAACATTATTCATTAGAATTAGGGGGTCGCTGATTTCGAATCTGAAGTCAGAATTTTAAAATTCAAGATGGTGGATATGGTGGCTACCTTAATTTTTTGTATTTTTATGAATTCGGGGCTGGCAAAAGTTAAAGTACTTGAAAAGGCTTGAACTTCAAGTAGGCTTGTGCAGTTCTCTAGGGTAGGTATGCACAAGATAGAATACAAGAAGAAGAATACAAAAAAACTGAACGAAAATCCTCTCTACGCCAAAAACACAACGAGAAGCAAAAGAGAAAACACCAAAAAGAAGCAAACAAAAGCTAATGACGCCACAAATTATTTCCGAAACAATTTTTGCAATTTAATGCACGAATTTATTATCATTTATCTAGCACTTTAGAGTAAATGTTAAATTATACTGTATTTTATAAATAATATTTTGTTCTGGTTTTAACATAAAGATGAATAGTTTTCAGAAATACACTTCACTGCAAAATTTTCTGTTAGAAAACACGATGTTGCTACACAGACGAATAAAGTCGAACTGTGTTCTTGACAATGAAAATAAACTTATGTGAGCAGAAACAAGATTTCGTTTTCGCTTACAGTTTTGCATTACAATGTCATCACCGATAAATTTTACAAGCGGGAAACAAAAGCAAACTACGCCACAAACTATTTTTACAATAACTTTTACAATTTAATGAATTTCTTACTTTTTATAGAACAATTCAGAATAAATATTATAGAACACATCGTTTTTTCATAAAAGGTCCGCCAAATAATTTTTTTTTTTTTTGAAAATTCTATAAAAAAAAACTACTAGATATGTTCTGAAATTTCTTTTTTTATTTGAAATTACAATCCTTCCGGTTAATAATGAAAAATAATTTCATTCAAATGGCTGCCTCGGCTGGCCATGCAGTAGCCTACACGATCGGTCCAATTTTTAAGCACATATCGATTGTGTGCAGCTGTATTTCACCAATGGCTTCACGAATATTGTCCTTTAAAGCGTCAATTGTCTCTGGCTTGTCGAAAGCTAAAGAGAACACATCGAAAAGAGACAATAGAAAAAGGAACAACCTGCTTTGTCAGTGATGACATTTTAGCTCAGAACTGTAAGCGGGGTGTAAAAAAATCTTGTTAGTGCTCAAATTATTTTCTTTTCATTGTTTAAACAACAGTTTTAGTTTAGTCGTTTGTGGAGAAACATCATGTTTTCTAGCAGTTAGTTTTGCAGTGAAGTGTGTTCCAATATAAATTCATAAATGCTCGATAAAAGGCAATAAATTTGTTCATCAAATTGTAAAAAATATTGTGACAATTAATTTGTGGCGTCATTTGTCATTGTTTGCTTCATTCGTTGTGTTCTCTTTCGTTGTAGTTTTGGCGTAGAGTCAATTTTCGTTAAATTGTTTTTGTTCTTTCAAATTTTGTGAGTCATTTTTTGTTCTTTCCTATCTTGTGCATACCTACTCCCATCGTCGCTTACTGTGTAAGGTAGAAGCCATCAGTGTTTTAGCGGCCATGTCTGAACAAATGTAATTTAAAATTGTAAACAAGCTTTGGAATCCTCGCAGCTACATTGTATTTAAGAAATAGCTTGTTACGTCATGTATCAATTTCCCACTGGGAAACGATGCAAATGACGCCACAAATTCTGTTCACAGCACTTTCTACAATTTATTAAATGAATTTATTCAAATTTTCATAATTGAGATGATATGAAATGATATAAATCGTAATGAATTAATGCATAAAACTTTAGTTATTTTATAAATAAAACTTTGACCTGGCTTAAATATAAGGATTAATCATTTTCACATATACACTTCACTGCAAAAATTATAAAAACATGGTTTAGCTAAACAGACGAATACAGACAAACTGTTGTCTTAAAAATCAAAAGAAGCTATCAATGCTACCACAAAATCGGATTTTGTTTCATTCCGCTTTCAGTTCTGCATTACAATGTCGTCACCGACAAAATTTTACAAGCAGGTTGCATTGTTGATGAGTTAAAAAAAAAATTAAATACCAATAAAAGGAACCTCAAATTTTAATATAAGAACTATTTCTTTTGCGTTATTTTGGGACTTTATAAACTTTCTTTGAAAAATTCTGAGTGTCTTTTAAAGAGTACGTAATCTTTAACAATAATGGGTTCTAATTTTGCTGAAGAGCACATAATTTTTTCCAGCGCAAATGTGCTATTGGGAGCTTTAACATTTAAATGTGAGACAAAAATTATTTTTGTTTTAACAGTTTTCCTCCGTTATTAGATATAGTTTCAAGAAGACTAAAAAAATTTAACTGACTTCAAATTTTGCACATTAGCTTAGACCCTTAATATAAACTTTAAGGAAGAAATTTGTAAAAATCGAATAAACACCACGTCTACCTCCCATACAAAGAGTGACTTAATGAAAACTGAAAAATCTCCATAAGTTACACAAAATTGAGTACAATAGCTAAAAATTTTTCAAATAAGTTTTAGTCTGAATTATGCACTCGATGCTAGGAAATTGATAAAAATACTGAAAATTCCGCCCACCTCCAATGACAAAGTGACATCATCATAATAGTTAAACCTTTGCAAAATCCCAAAAAAATTAATGTTTAAATTTGATATTGTACAGTTAAATAGGGACCAAACTAGAGGTTTCCCGAAAATAGTAACTAGAAAATTATTAATTTAGAAAAAAGTAAATACGACTATGTCATTCGTCAACGTAAACGAAAATAAAAAGAACCGATGAGAAAGGGGCCGGTTTTTTGAAAAGGTGCAAATTGTTGAGCAGTATATTTTATGTGTTTTAGCCCAAAACCAAAATAAAGCAACATAAGACAGACTATTTCGTTGAGCGCTAAATATCTCACAATTAAAATCATGTAAAAATGCAATAATAGATCACAATTAATTATAATTTTTTGGAAGTACCAACTTCCAAAAAGATAAGCGTCAAAATTTCATGACAATTTGACGTGCAGTTGTCAAATAACAGCAGTTTTAGTGATGCAAATTTCGCATTTTTTTTAAATAATGGAATAAACAATGGCGTCACTAAAAACACTTGTTAACTTAAAAGTTGCTTCTTGCTAAAAATAATATAAGCACTTTTTTTATCATCCTGCAAACTTATGAGTAATGTGTTAAGATTCTTGAAAATAAACCGTCTTCAAAAATTGTGATGATCTTTGAAATTTTTACTAATCATGACTAAGTTTTTTATCAGTAAGGAAAAAACGATAAAATCATTAAAATTGAGAAAATTAAAAGAAATTATTTGTATTTGTAGAAAAACTTCCATAAGTAATTTTTGTTTTTGCATTATTTTTAATTTTTCTGAAAAAAATATGAATTTCCTTAATTTTACTATTCTATATCATTCTGATTTATATTCTGGTGATACAAATAAAAAAATCATTCTTTTATGGCAAAAACTAAATTAAGGGTAGCAGATTGAAATGCTAGGGTGTGTGAGTAACTCCATTGTAGCTTTTATGTAACATTCTGACCGCGTCGCGCTCTAATGTTAAATAACATAAAAAGTCCGTTCAGTTGTTGTAGGTTTTTCTGTAATTTAGAATTATCTCACAATGGCTTCTTTACTGCTCAAATTTACAATAAATACTACTATCTTAACCGAGGAACGATATTTGATCATTATCATTTGAAGCAAAAATTGTGTGCATCACAACACATGAACATCAATTAAGCAAGCTTTTGTATGGCTTTAAAAATGCTTTTTAAACGTAAGTTTTGCGATATCTATAGCATCGTCTATTTTATTGACTCCTAATGAACTGAAAAAAATAAAATATACTATATTCCTCAAATGAATTTATTTCGCTGAACCGCAGAACAGTAGAGCGCAGAGACTTGCAGTGTGGTCCATTATTTTTTATATTTTAGTTTTTTGTTGTGTGATGTTGTGACCAAACTCTGCCATTAAAAACATAAATTAAGGAGTTAACTGTATTTTGCTAACAGCCAAGTCAAACATGAGTGCGCGCGCGCGCGTGCACCATGAGAATATAAATAAAGCCAGGGAACAATAAACATTTTCAACAATAAACAACAGCTCTTTTATTTTTTGCCTTTTCACAAAAGACACGCATTCCATGAGCACCACTGAAGGATGAACTTTTGATTTATTACACTTGAGGAGATTACACAATGCAATGTGCTGAATGTAGGCAACGCTGCTCAATGAGCACGCTGAAAACCATCAGCATGGTAGTCATGAAGTCCTGCAGGAGCTGGAGCAGAAATGGAACCGATGCGTGGTCGTTACAAAAAACCAGAATGACTTGTGGAAAAAAACTCTAGCTGTGGAATTAGTATGTTGTTAACGGCATTCCTTTTGTTGTACCTCAAATTTGTTTTTATCAACAAAAGTAGTTTTAAACGCAGCAGCAAAAAAAAAACTCCAAATAAACCGAATAACCAAAAATTTAGGGCAATAAATTAATCCACACTTGAGTGCGGTTGTCTGGAGTAGCAGTCGTAGCAGCAGAAGCAGCGCCAAAGTTTGATCAGAGAGTATGTTTTTGTTTATGCTTGCTTGATAACTTCAACAAATGCAACATTGCGCCATTATGTTACTACACACACGCTCCCATAAACATCGCAAGCTAACATCAATTCAAATTAAGGTAATTGTCTACAAATCCAACTTAAAGGTATTTGTTTGAGTGTAGGTTTTCAATTATCTGACATTTTTAAGTGCCCCAATACACGGTTTAAAATCTTGGACTTAATTTAAGTCCAGCTAAAATATTACTTCATTTTTTATGGGAAAAAATAATATAAGCAAACAGAAGAGAACTAACCGACTTTCTAGTTTTAAAACTTATTTCTTTTTTTAGTTTTTGGCTTACTATTTGCTTCAAAAAGTGTTTTTGCACCGTGGTTTTTTCAATATCATTTTTTGGTAGCGGAATATTTTGATTTATTAATGAACTTTTTTAAAAGCTAGCAGCCGTAGCTTACTGGGTTGAGTGCGTGACTCGTAAGCTAAGGTATCGATGCAGTCCGGGTTCAATTCCCAGCTTAGGCAGACTATTTTTTTATTGAATTAATTTTTCTGTTCGGCCAACACCTCACTCTGCAAGCAATGTCGAACCTCAGATAACTAGTACAAAATGACATGTAAGCTATTTGAGAAAATAAGCCATTCTTTATTTTATTGCACTTTTAGCGCTATTGACTTTCTATAAGAGTAACAGTATTTGCGCCAACTATATATATAACTGTTCTTCCAACAGATTTTACTCTTGAAAAGCAAATTCAAGAGCGACTCTGTTGGACCAATAGTAGGTCTTTACTCCTAATAACGGGAAATTGTTGCTTATCCAAAACTTAAGCAGACAACTTTATACCTTTGCTTGTGTGACGCAGTTGAAATTAATAGAGTATTGATAGTCATTGCGTTTAAAAAATTGTTCATTATACGAGTGTTGCTACAAGGGGATGCATTCCCGGGATCCCGAAGTTTTTCCAGTCCCGATAGTCCTGAAACTTTTTAAATTTAAAATCCCGGGATTTCCGGGATCCCAGGATTTCGTTAAATTTTCTACAAAATTTTTTACAAAAATATGTATAAATAATATTATAAAAATTGTATAATAAAAGTTAATAAAAATATAATATAGGAAGAGGTAACTATAAAAATCTTCTTCATCTTGTTATTATTCATTTATTATCACCACTGCTGCCAAAACGCTATACATGCTATTTGAAAGGTTATTTTTTATAACCTTATTATTTTAATAAGGTTTAACAACATGTGGGTTCGTTTAGCCGCAAAGCTTAATTTGAAGTTATTTAACCATCACACCAGAGGTCTTATAATGTTTTTTGAAACGTATTATTTTAAATAAAATAATGAAATAGTTTCTTTTTTATAACTTCATTTAAAATCATTTTAAAATTGTCAAAAGACAATCTATTTTTTGTTATGTTATTTTTAAGACTTGATCTCGACTTGTTCTTTTTTGAATAATTGTAGTTGACCAACTTTTTGAATTTATGTAATTTCTTGCACTAGTGCTGAATCTAAATGGTCTGAGGTTTTTTATGCAAATAAAAAATTTATTTTATTTTTCACCTCCGACTTTTCGATGGTTATTTTTCAGCTCCTTCAGGGAATTTTATTTATCTTAGAACGAATACAAAAAGTGATTATGTTGTAAGAACGTAGAAAAAATAAATACAATTGTTTTCTTAGATGAAAAAAAATAATACAACGGAAGAACTTACAAATTTAAGGTTTACATTAAAAACTGATGTGTCTGTAGATTTTTAACAAAAATAAAATTTATCAATCAAACATTAAACAATTGGGATTTCACTATTTCTTTCACTATTCCATTTCGTTTCCCCTTCATATTATTTTTAAATTTTGCGTTTGTGCAAAATAAACATATAAAAAAAAGTTTTATTGCTTTTCGTTGCCATTGAAAAAGATACAACACTCTTTTCGATTTCCAAAAAAATATTATATCCGGTTGCGGTATAAAAATTATTTAAGATTATTTTCAGAAAAGTTATAACCTCGGGACTAATCCCGAAATTTTCAATCCCGACAGGTGCGTTTGCAGGGAGGTTTTGGGAATTAAAAACCCCCCAAAATGAACGAATTTTAACGAGCTTCGAGAGAAACACTCAGCACATTATGGCAGCCGTTGTGTGTTTATAGTCACGACAAAGATCATTAGATGACATTGCACATTGGAAAAACTTACTCAATTTAAAACATTTATTGTGAGGAATATAATGTATAGACTAAGTTCACTGAGGGAATATTTGTTAAAATTTAATGAAACTGTGTTCATATTAAATGATTTTTTTTTTTTAAATAGAGCTTGAAATAATTTTATTTAAGTAAAACTCAAATATTTGTACAGTTTAATTTAAAACAAAAGTTTTTTCAAAGCAATGTTTTTAAATATACTTTTATAGTAAACATTTATAGTTTAAATACAGTTTAAAAATTTCTTAAATTAAAAATAATGAAATTAAAACGCCATTTTTTCGATGCCATCTCTTGAATTTTTTCTAGTTTTCGACATCATTTTCGTAATTAGCGGCCCCCGGAACACTTCGAACACCATATTTTAACTTCATTCGATGAAAAGTGCATTTTTTTGCAGCTCAAAGTAATAAATTAATTTTTATTTCATCTAATGTTCATTATTTATAAAACTTATTTGAAAAATATTTTCATACAGTCAAATGAAGCACAGCCGCGAATAGCGCTGTAAGCGACATTTTTTTATAGTGTTTTTTTTGCGAATACCTGTTAAAATTACTCTCTTATATTATATAAAAACAGATCTTAGTAAGTAGTTGAGCAGCTTGGGGTATTTTTATAGCATACCCAAAAAAATGAATTAAAGTGCTTGTAAAATGAATAAAATTGAACAATTACAATTTTGTCGCTTCCAACGTTATTCGCGGCTATGCTTCGAATGCAAAATCGGGATTTTTCTCAGTTTGGTCTCAATTGTCTTTCAATTATTGCCAAAGATTCTACTTCACATAAATTTTCAATTCAATCTCTCAGAGAGCGACATATTTTTGTTATTGCAAAGAAATAAATAATAAGAAAAAATTATAACAAAAATAAATGCGTTTATAGATAAAAATTTAATACGCTTATTTTAAATTTTGTTTTGTAGAAATGCAAAAGAGTTAAATTTCTATTTTAAGATTTTTTGTTTAATTTTAAAGTATGTTTTGTTTATACTTTAAATTTAAATTACTTTACTTTAAAGTTTAAATTTAAAGTTTTGTCTCAGTGTAAATAATTAAAAAAAAGTATTCCAAAATAAATTTTTTGTTTGTTTGTTAATACATCTTTTTCTCAATGGGTGTCATTAAAAAAGCAGTCCTTTGCAGCCAGTGTCAAAATATTTTGGTCCCAATTTATCGGAAACAAAAAAAGTAAAGTGCATTTTGATAAGACTACTTTTAGCTACAACCTTAACTAGAATTATAAAGTTTGGCCCAATAGGAAAAACTTAGTGCAACTTTTTAAAAAATGCTGTAATTTTAAACGCCCGTTGCAGGGGAAAATTGTAACCAAACCTTATAATAGTATTTAAGGTTGTCGTAATCTTATTACTATAAACTTTGATTTTTTGTTTCCGATAAATTGGGACCAAAATATCTTGACACTGGCTGAAAAGGACTACTTTTTTTATGCCACATAGCGAGAAGATGCATTTAAAAACAAACAAAAAATTTACTTTGAAAAATTTTTTTAATATTATTTAAGTAAAACAATTTTAAGTCTATGTATTGTGGTCATTTCACATATTTATTGCTAGTTTAATTCGTTGAAAAAGTTTTAACGCCGTAACTTCTGAAACCTTGAATAGCACACTTTCATTTCATATCTTTGAAAAGGTATGGAACGCAAAAAAAATTAAAATAATGAAAATGAAAAAAATTATGGCGCCTGTTGCTGGCATGGCATTCAACTTTGAAATAAATAATGAGTCATGTTGCTGTTCAAAATTTAATATTTTTCCTCAAAATAAAATTTCCAATGATACCCTATTTACGAAAATCGCATTTAAATTGACAGAGCTACGTTGTTTCAAAATAGACCCTATTTTGGCATTCGCATGGCCATGGGTCCCCGAAAAAAATATCAAAACCTCAAACTCCGGATATGGTTTCTAAACAATAAACTGATCTAAGCACAAACTTTTATCCAAATCTTAGATGGTCAGTGCAACTGATATTTTGTACCCCATATTTGTCAGTCGATTCAAACGAATCCTCGTTTTCGTCGATTCGAAGACTCAAAACATGCAAGAGAAGTAAAATTGGAGAAGAAAGGCTCAATTGGTTACCACGGAAAAAAATTTTAAATGCAAAATATATTATACTAGCAACCCTCCGCTGCTTTGCTACCGATACGGAAACAATTTTTTATTATTGTTGTAACAGTGAGTAACGCAAATAACAGCTTTAAGTGTTTTTGAAAAATTTCAGATATTGTTGCGATTCCATTCTCATTAAAATAATAGAATAATGAAAGCGGTGGTCAACAACCAAACTATAAAAAACATGACACGAAGGAAATGTCAAAAGAATAGCCCACCCTTGTTTAATCAATGCATTTGTGTCGATAAGTAATAGTCGCTAAGGTTGACTTAAGACAGAACTGAGTTATAAATGTAGCGGTGGTCCATATATACGGAACTATAAACAAACACAATCTGGAGCTTCTAGCATGACCTTAGTCAAACCCTGTAGGAAAATTAACTAGTTTAAAAGTATTTGAAAAAGTAGTTTTTGTCAACCACAACTAGTTGAAATTCTGACTTTTTTCCATGGAACGAACAAACCTATTTCGTAAGGTGATGTCCGCTAAATAAGTCAATTGACTTTCGTCTGCATATATTTTCAACTACTTGTTAAATTAGTTAAATTTAAATTATTTGTTAACTATTTTAAAATAAATCAATTGAAAACTAGTTAATATTCCACTTACTGAAGATGAATTTGAAAGCATATAAATTTTGAATTGTATACATCAAAGAGATAATTTATTTTATTGTTTTGAAAAAAAAATAATACATAAATTCATATTAGTGAAAGCCTAAAGTTAACAAAATTTGATTAAAAAGCATGGTTAAATATATACAATTTTGTAATCTAATAGAAATTTGCAATAAAAACATGTCAAGATCAGAGTAGTTGCCGCCTTAATATCATTCAAAGTAGTTTTTAAACCACTTGTTTTGAAGTAGTTTTTCAATTTCTTCATATAAAATGCTATAAAAACTATTCAAAATTGAAGTTGATGCCGCCTTAATATAATTCAAAGTAGTTCATAAACTAGTTTATGTTAAATTTGTTTTATAATTAGTTGTTTTTAAAACCAAGTAAGTTTGTTCCTATAAGGAAGTTATGACACAAAATGAAAACAACCTTGTGTAGAACTCATATGGAACTTCTGAATTCATTGAAATCAGCTTTATTGTTCTTCGAAATATTTTCTTTCGAACTATTTATCCCATTCCGCTTGAGACACTTCCAAAACATAGTTTTTGAAAGCAGTTTGACCTTGATGTGCGCGAACAAAAAGAAGTCATTGGATACCAAATCAGGACTGAACTGCGGATTAATTCAATGTTTTGAGTGCTCAAAAACTACTTTGTTTGATTGTCTTGATGAAGTATGATTTTTTGGCGCTAAGGATAAACAAAGAGTTGTGTATCATTTCAAATTGACCGTTCTACGTGTTTCAAGTGGCATTGTGGCCACATGACTAGTTTTCTAGAAGAACCAGGCAACATTTGCTTAGCAGTGCTTCGAGCTCGAACAACTTTTGTAGGATTTGGTTCATTTTGAAAGATCCATACGATTCACTGCTGCTTACATTATCCATCATTCGTCACCGGTATCAACCCTTTAGACGTCTTTAGAAGCACCGCGATTGTATTTTTTTATCGTTTCTTTGCACCAATCAACAAATTGGTGATTGATTGTCAAATTATGAGGAATCCAAAGGGAACAAATTCTTTTCACAACTATGTGCTCAAGCAAAAAAATATGTATGCTGTACCACCCATATGCAAAGGTTTTTGATAGTGCTTCATCGGCAAAAGTCGAATTGAGCTCATCGATGCACTCTTGTTGATGACAATTCACGTAGAAAGTTGTAAAAAATAATCGCACGAAAATGTTCACGTGTTAATGTTTTTTACTCAATTTAAAAGAAGTCAATTTAAAAAGCACTGTAAACAACAAAATAAGCGCACGTACACCAACGCATTGTGAGAACGTATAAAATAAAACAAATCAAACTTTCCAATGAAAACGTCAGTTTGACTGGAATGACATTAGCTTTTGGTTATAGAGTTTAATTAAGCGCTAAACAAACAAGTGATAGCCATGAAGTTTTAACAAGTGGGAACAAGTAGGGATGGGGCTCGCAATAACTAATAGGTAAGTTTGTATAAGTAAATTTAATATGAAAATTAAAATTTGTGAGACTTAAGATCTGACTTTTGCAAACAACTTTTCTTTTTGAGATAACATTTTTGATCAAAAGCTAAATTTGCACAGTTGCATGTCGTAGTTGAGAACGGAATGATAAATAACATGATTATATGAAAGGAAATGAATACAAAATATATGAGGTTATCCGTATTTTTATTTGAAAACCCTATTTGTGTATGTTGTGGCATGAGTGCGTGGCTTGTCTGAATGTGCAGCTGTGACTGTGCGTGCGTGTGTGGCAGGTGTTTTGCTAAAAACAGAAAATTGACGTTCGTTTACCGCAAAACGTTTGCTTAGCAGCAATTTTAAAAGACAGAACTAAGCGACATTTAAGAGTACTTGAGCGATAACGTCTGCAGACCAGGGTGCCAACGCCATTTTGATAGCTTTATGTTGACAATCTTGACACTTATTTCATGCCTTTGCTTGAGGTTGTCAGGTATTCCACGTCCGTACAAAGCTATACCGCTTTGCCAATGACATGTTAACAGCTCTGGCTGTGCTGACTGACAAGCTGGCTGCCATGCAACGGCAGCTCCACACAGCTTCGGATGCAAACAGCTGCTGCCAGTACTTATTATGCCACGCTCACCCAGTGCAGAGCAGCACGACTCACTGTCGTGCTTCATTATCAGAGTGCCATCACGTGTTGCCTGCTTGCCTTCTGATTACCCGTCCTATCAGGACCTAGCAAAACATCCATCATGTCGCGAATTAAAAATTTATTCCACTCAAGTCGAGTGGAGTCGTTTATTTTTTCGTCGGTGGGTGGTTTTGGTTGGCTGGTCGCATGCAACTTTAGCATGTGGTAGATCATCAGCAATGTAGCCGCCTCCGATTAACTTTGACTGACGCGTACAAATTAAAAGTTGCAGCTCTTGCAATCAACATTTTTTTTAATTAAAATGTCTTGCAGCTTCCACAAGGATTGCGGTAAGACAAATTTTAGGCGTTTTTACTCCTCTTCGCTCTCGCTTTAATCGAAAAATAATCAAAGCAGAAAATGAGAAAAATTTTACCATAATCATTTGTAAGCAGTAGCAATCTGTAGAAGATGTAATCTTGGCAAATTGGTTGCGAGCAGGCATGCAGATAAATAAAAAACGAGAGCACTCGGTAAAAGTAGGAATCATTTTATTAGTACAACCTCGGTTTTCACAAAATAGGTATAGCAGGTTTAAAAAAAGGGTGACATCTTTAAATAAAGCATTCGAATCTTTTAATGACAAAAAAAAAACTTTGTTCAAACCTGACGCCTAAACAAATGATTTCTTCTTTAGACTATGGTAATAAATTAAGTGATTTTACTAACTTTGCGTTAGCCAAGTATGGTTATTGAACATAGTTTAATTATACTAGCAAACTGTTGAAACCTAGATTGATTCATGATAAAGCCATGACCAGAGAGCACAACAACAAATCCTTTAGAATTAATGCAGTCACTTTTTCGAACTTTTGCTTCTTATAAAATAGCAGAAAAACATTGCTTTGAAAGGGAAAGCGTTACATTTCTATTATAGTTTTTCAACTTATTGATTACAACATAATTTGTATAATAAGAAACAGGTTCTTTTAAAATACATCATAGTTTGTACATGAGCGTACATATTCAAATCTAAAAAATTGTATGCTTATGAAATTAAAACTTAAAGCAAAATGCACTTAAAGTAATAGAAAGAGAAAGGGCAAACTATTCCACAACCTTACGGCGTTAACGAAGAATAATCTTGACGAATTGAAATAGTTTAATTTAGATATAATAAGTATACGAGATTTTTGCTAAACTATAATTTTTCACATAGGTAAGATGGTGTTTTTGTTCGAATCAGCTAGTGTAAAACAATGCTGTTACGGAAAATTTGGCAGTTTATTAGGTCATAACCAAGGATACTTTTGTTAAATTCAAAAATATTTTCAAACACATATCCGATTGCAGTATTAAATGCCAGCTGAAGCTGAATGTTAAAACCATAATCCATTACTGTATCCTAGCTCCGAATAAGTGATTATGGGGACAATTATGGGGAGTAAATTTAGCTGTCACTATAAGATTGAATAAAACATACCGCATTTTTGGTACCACATTATTAATATGATCAGAACACGTCAGCGAATTTAGATAAAAGCCAAGACTTCTTGTGCTACTAGTTAACTTCAGCTTTTCAGAACCTAAAAATAAGGGCAACAAACCCCGGGATCCCGGACTTTTCTTAGTCCCGACAGTTCCGGGATTGCAACGCCTGATATTCCAGAGATTTCGGGATACCGGGATGCAAAAAAATTCCGAAAAATTCCAACAAAAAATTCCATAATAATACCTAAAAGAAAATTTATGTGATTTTAAAAAACTTTTAAATAAAAACCTTTCTTAAACTTTATGTACAAAAAAGAACAATGCGCACTACCAATAGTCGTTTTAATGCCGTGTAATTTTGTGTAAGTTTTTTGACAGCAAATTTTATAGAAATACTGTCAGAAAAGCTCACAGTAAATTTAAAGTAGGTATTAAATTGACTATTGGTAAGGCCCAATGTGTAAAATACAGAATACTTCCTAAGCAATACTGAAATGTGTTTTTAATAATACAAAAATAAAAATCTTTCTTAACTAGCTGTACAAAATATAGAAAAATATTAAAATAAAATATTTTAATTCTTGAACTTTAAAAAACATTACAAAATACTTAAAAAACTTAACTTAACTTAAAAAACTTTAACTTAAAAAAACTAAAATTTGACTTAAAAAAATAAAAAAAAAACTTCCTGCACAAAATATCACAAAATTCTTTCTTAGAAATATGAAACTTACACTGTAGGAACGTCAAAAAGACACACGAAAATACCAAAACACGTAAGCTTAATTTTTGTTAAGCTGTAATTAATTGTAATTAATTAATCAAAATTTCGAGATATTAGTGATTGAAATTTAGTCTTTTTAGACCCATTTTTAGCTATATTTTCCTTATTTTTGTAGACCAAAAATTTTGACCACCTCCGAAATTTAGTCTACTTATAATATAAAAACACTAGTTTGGGAAAAAAATTTTAAGATTTTTTTGAAAGTTTTTACGTTCAACATTCAAATTTGGTCTAAATGGAAGAAAAACTATTTCGGTTTTCACGTTGGAGGTATTTTTGAAAAGACAACAAAAATTAATTGTTAAGAAACTATAAAAATTTTTTAAATTAAGTCAAATATCAAAAATCTGAACAGCTCGAGACTTTAAACTGATTTGCAAAACTGAGTATGCCACTAAATTCTTCGACCGATAACTAAATTTACGTGTTTCGGAGTTATTTCTTGTGTCTTTTTAAAAGTTGAAAATTTACCTACAGTGTTATTTTTTAAATAATTTTATGAAACTTCTGAATGATCTAATTTTATTAATTTTTTTTTTAAGGAATTGATATTTGGTTTTTTAAAAATAAACAATAAATACTATCCAAACGTTTAATCGAAACTGTGTTTTTTAGTTTTTTATAATCTTCTGCAATATTTTGTGTGGTAAAGCAAGGCATAACTACTTTGAAACTTGATATTACGTCTTCCAAAAAATTCGTTTTCGAAGGTTTGTCAAACCCGAGACTAGTCCCGGGATACCGGGATTGTGTTTTTCAAATCCAGGGATTGCCGAAGTGTCCCCAAAATACAATGCCTACTAAAACTAAATCGGGAATATCTTCATGAAAAACTTTGCCTTTCACTATATGTAGCACAACAGATTTCAGAACATTGAGCTGAAGACAGTTACAGATTGTCCATTTATTCATAGAATCTAGATCCTTATTTAGTCGGTAGAAATTCATTGGAAATATATAGTTGGACGTCATCTGCATTGACATGCATTGTTGAGTGTTTGCTCACTCTAAGTATATCTTTGATAAAAATTGCAAGCAACATGGAACTAAGAACTGAACCCTGAGGAACACCACTAAATAGAAATTTATACTCAGAATATTTATTACCAACCTCGATGCGTTGAACCCATTTTGACAAGTAGCTTTTCAAGAGCGGTATAGCACTATCACTAAAACTATATGCACATAAACTCTAGTTTCCCACACAGCAAAGAATGAATGTTTTCTTCGTATACTATTCACAGTGTTGAATGCTTTTGAGAAGTCAAGCTAGCAAGGAAGTGTTATTTGTCCTTCATCATAAAAAGCCCTTATATCATCAAATATTTTAACAGTGGCAGTGGCACAACTGTGAAAAGCCTGTGAAAATTCAGTTTTGTAAAAGAAGTTGCGCGTATATGTTTATCAAAGTGGATGTACTGCTGACACCACAAAAGACTACTGAAGAGTTGACGTAGCGATGAAATTATTGTGCTCAATTTAATGATTTTCGTGAAGAATGGCATTTTTCTCACTCTTGGTAGAACCCGAGAAATAAAAACTGTTTTAGCTAAGATCAAACAGTGGCCAAACAAGGCCTAATTTTAAGTATTTTTCTCGACAGTACATGGGTCGTACAAAGGTCGTTTGCAGGACTTTTTGGCCAAACTGGGCCCGTACACAGGCCGTTTTTAAATAATCTCGGCTATACAACGGGCGTACAGCTGCCGAGCAGTGATTATGCTACAATGAAAATTAGCAGCTTTTCAATTGGAACTTCATGCTATATTTAACGAGAAATTTTACTTTTCCTTCTGTAGCGACAGACAGAAGTAAATTCTCTAGATTTGTTTCCTTATATAGATGCATTTATTAGTTTGTGTTATTTAATTACAGTTGAGAAAAAGGTTTAAAATGGAAAATCAGATAATAATATTAAACACAGTGTATAAAATATCGTACAGACTAAAAATTCACTGGGGCATTATATTCCAAGAACTAACTTCATTTAAAAAAAATTTATTTTGCTCCACACACAAGTAGTGGATCTCTCTATAAACATCATCATCGTCGAGTAAGGCTTGATTTTGTTGTTTTCGCCTTGTACGGCCGCGCGGCCAATGTTCGCCCGCTTATATTTTTACTCGCTAAAACTGTGCGACAGCACACTAATCAAAACGATAATTAATTCTAATGATCATGGATATTAAATTTTTTGCGAAAAAGGTTAACGGCTTCGATGACCAACCGTCCGGTTTTTCCCGAGACAGTCCTGTTTTTTATAGCAAAATGCAGTGTTGCCACTTTGTGAGTAATTCCCCAAAACGTGAGAAATTCAAAGTGGCTGTGAGTAGTTTTTGAGGATTTTTATTTTGAGGAATTTTTGAGGAATTTGAAAATTTTGAGAATTTTTTTTTAATATATATACAAAAAAAACTTTGGCAACATCTTTTTCTGGTTGGTAGAAACATACCTTTAAAATAAACTGAAAACTGAACTTTACAATTGCGTTTCCCCGTCACTATTTGAAACAAGTGCAAACGAACTTAGTAATTGGCGTACGGTTTTAGCTAAAATCAGTTTAAACATAAAATAAATACAAGAAAAAGGATATATGGTTGCAGTCTGCATCGGAAGCAAAGGTATGCATTGACTATTATTTCTATTGTAGCGATAGAAATATATAGATAAACTCTTTAAATCAACAAAACATTTTTTTTACACATTGTCTAATTTTGACCATATTTTTATTTTGACTAATTTTTATGTGATACAGTTAGTTTTGCGAAATCCGACTTAGTGATGCCATATTACATTATTAAAAGCCAGAAAAAACGAGCATATAGATTCAATCAAATTTGAATCAAATGTTTAAGATCTTAATAATGAATGGAGATTATTTTTACCTCGATTATTTTTTAGATTCAGAGTCGTATTAAAAACGAGTTTTTAATATAAAAAATTTAGTAGATATATTTGTTTTCAAATTAAGAAAAAGTAATATCATTACTATTTTTTTTCTAATGCATCAGTTTAGCGAATAATTAGTAAATTATATCACTAGTTTGAGAAACTGACTCGATACACAAACAGTTTTATCATTTATTATAAGCTTTTATTTTTACTAACAGTCAAACCTAAATCAGAGCGGAAGCGTTTTTTATCTGTCAAAAATTTCTCATGCCCATACGATTTATATGAAGCAAACCATAATAACGCGGCGGCAACGCTCAGCGGTTAGAAAATCCAATTTTGACAGAGCGTTAGAAAGTAAAGTTGGCTGCAGAAAACGATGAAATTTTAATTTCTGCGAAAAATTTGTCATTCATCACCATGCCCGCATTCAGCGGAGTCAACAGCTGACAACTGTTGTGTTAAAATTTACTGAGGGCCGCTTTCTCAATGTCCGGTTAAGCACTAATCAGAACTTTAACCAGCAGTTAGCAAAAAAGCCCTTTCTCAATGTTCGGTTAAGGTTGAACTGTCAGTTAAGTGCTGATTAAGTTAACGGAAAGTTGTGTCACAGTTTTAAAATTTAAGATGGAGGTTAGGGTTGCCACCTAAATTTTTACCACAGTATTGCCACCTAATAATATGCCTTTTTAAGAGTTTTAAACGTAATTCATCAGTGTTAAGGGGTCGCTGATTTCGAATCTAAAGTCAGAATTTTAAAATTTGCCAGCCCCGAATTTATAAAACTAAAAAAATTAAGGTGGCAACCCTATCCACCATCTTGAATTTTAAAATTCTGACCTTAGATTCGAAATCAGCGACCCCTTAACACTGATAAATGACGTTTAAAACTATTGAAAAGACATATAGAAAGGTGGCAACCCTATTATTTCAAAATTTTATAATTTTGAAATTCTGACAAAGGATTCGGATTCAGCGACCCATTTTTGGTGTATAATTTTTTTTTGACAGCCCCAAATTTATAAAACTAAAAAAAATTAAGGTGGCAACCCTATCCACCATCTTGAATTTTAAAATTCTGACTTTAGATTCGAAATCAGCGACCCTTTAACACTGATGAATGACGTTTGAAACTCTTAAAAAGGCATATTATTAGGTGGCAATACTGTGGTAAAAATTTAGGTGGCAGCCCTAACCTCCATCTTAAATTTTAAAACTGTGACATTATATTCGAAATTAAATCCGTTGTCAGAATTTCAAAATTACAAATATTCGCAAAAATAAAAAAAAATCTAGGTGGCAACTCTATCCGCCATCTTAAATTCTAAAGTTTGACAGCATCTTCGAAATCATTTACCCTAAAATGGAGCTAACTGAAACCACAACTTGCCGTTAACTTAATCAGCACTTAACTGACAGTTCAACCTTAACCGAACATTGAGAAAGGGCTTTTTTGCTAACTGCTGGTTAAAGTTCTGATTAGTGCTTAACCGGACATTGAGAAAGCGGCCCTAAGAGTAACAACATATTAAGAAAAAAACATCGCTCACTAAGGTATCGCCACCATAACAGCTCACAAGTGTTGACTCCGCTGAATGCAGCTTGTATGCCAAACACTTTTTGACAACATCTGACGTAAGGCCACCGCTCTTATTTACGGATGAAAATTCAGCGTTAGCGGGAAGCGGCTGGCAACGCACCGCTTAACGCTCTTATTTAGGTTTCACAGTAAAGGAATGAATTAATAAAAATAGTGATGATCTATTTGAATAAAATAAAAACATGTTTTAAAAAATAAATTTCCATATATATAATTTATGCTTATAACTTAAAATTTTTAACAAAACATACCTTAAAACTAAAAAGCCTTAAAATTGTTTTAAGGAACGCATTAAACGTTTTAACCCTTTGACGATGAGTGGGTGAAAAATAACCCATTTACATTTTTAAGTCGTGTGAGCACTTTTTTGGAGATATTTTCATATAGTTAGGCTAAAAGGATAAGAAATCAATATGGCTTTTAACGTGTGCCATTTTTCGAAATTATTTTAATTTTAAGAGAAAGAAAAAACTAGGCAGTCAAAATAAAAATATTTTTTTTTTCATAGGTATGGAAACCACAAACGACTTTCAAATACGAGCGGATGTATTTTCTCATCCAAATTATGTCAAAACCTTCATGAAGCTACTCCAACAAAGTAAAAAAAATCAATTTTCCGGATCGGTTTTTTCGGATTTTTTCAATACTTCAAACAAAAAAAAAATTTTAAAAATTTCAAATTCACTTTTGTATAAAAATATATCATCGGTGATGACAATTCCACAAAAAAAAAATTTTAAATTTACAGCGGTTTGCTTGTCGTCCTCAAAGGGTTAATATACATATCCAATAAGATAGAAAATATGTAGGAAAAAATATATTTGTTTATGTTAACTTGATAAATAAAATGTCGTTTGAAAAAAAAATTTGAGGAATTTCATTAAAATTTGAGAAATTTGGGTATTAAAAAGTGGCAAAACTGGCAATATGTTCCAGTGAGTGAGTCCCGTATTTAGCTTTTTGTACCGAAAAAATCACGTATTATTGTTTTTAAAAACTTTTGTTAAGTTTTTGCTTACATTGTTCTAGTTTTGCAAATATTTTTACTGCCACTTTTAGTTAAAACCAAGAGATGCTCATTAGAAGTTGAACAATGTAAACCTATCCTAAGATAAATTTTTGCAAGTAGCTGGCAAAATTCTATTAAAGTGAAATCCAAAACCAGTTTTGTTTCTTTTAATGAAATAATAAATGTTGCAGTTAACAATTTCGATGTAAACCAAACTCTACGAATTTTTCCGTATTTTTTTGATATTTGCCGCAAGTGAATACTTTAAATTAGCCTATTACAGCAAATTTCTACAAATTTTATTGCAGTGAAATGCCGTCAAAGAGAAAGTGCTGCTTTCTCTCGGAGCACCCAATTGGAACAGGATTTCCCTTTTATTGAGAAACATCTAACGGACAACATCGTGCGCTGTAAGTAGTGTAATGGCCACTTTTCCTTTCCGCACGGCGGCATAAATGACATTGCTCAACATTTACAAACAAAGAAATACAAAAGTGCTGAAATTGCTGCTTCTTGTAGGAATACGTTGACATAATTTGCTCGTAGTAAGACATTCGACGAAGAGCAGAAAAATTTGGCGATCATGGAAGGTACGTGGATATATCCCACTATTCAACACAATTACTCCTTTCGATCTAATGACTGCTCCTCGAAAATTTTCAAAAAATTCATTAATGAAAAATATAGTTGTGCTGGAACAAAATGTGAAGCTATTGTAATGAACGTTTTTAGTTCAATGTCAATCGCAAAAATCGAGAAGGATTTATCTGAAATTAATTTTACTACAATATATTCTGACTGTATTAGTAACGGAGTGTTAAAATGTGTCCAATACTGGGAAGATACTTTATGCCAGCCTCAGGAGTAAATATTAAACTTCTTGAGTTAAAATCACTTTCAGGAGAAACATATGATCTTATATCGACATATATTAAAGAAACTTTAGACCCAAAATATTAGCAAAATATTCGACAGGGGAATGGCATTACATCAGCATAATTGTGGCAAATGAGCAGAGTTCTGGCAGTATGCTGAAATGTGGTGGCGGCCAGTTTACTTTATATTAAAAAAGGCTGCCAGAAAGCAGCAGCATGAAGGCATGGAAAAGTCAGTAGAAGGCAGTGTGTCGAAATTCATCATTGTATTGGATGGCAACTGAAATGTTCAAGCAGCTCAAACATTTTTGTTTTTTCAGCAGCAGCCTTCCTACGCACTATAACGGCAGGCATATGAAGTATGTTGAATAAAACCATTATTTTCGCATTGAACTGAAATATTTGGGCAGGCTTACAAGTTTTGTTTTCTACAGAACAGAATGCTTTCGCTCTATACTGGCAGGCACATGAACTCTATTAAAAACAAGCATTGTATTGGCATCCAATTAAAATGGTCTAGTAGCTTCAAAATATTCTACTTTTTAGACAACAGAATTATCTCGTCTTATACTGGAAGACGCTTTTATTCTGTAAAGCTCTAACTTTTTACTGGCTTTAAATATAATTTTTTAAAACCTTTTCACATCGGATGTAGAATGTGACTTTGGCAGTTACAATTCATTTGAAAAATTACAATTTGCTGAAAATTTGCAGAAATAACCGTTAATTAAAAATGTATAAAATTCAAAAAAGTGAAGGTGCTTTATTCATTTTCAATCATATTTGGTGGGACACAAACATAAAAAATATCATTTACATGTAATGCAAAATTCATTTTTTTAATACATTGTGGCGCAATTAACTTTATTTCAGATGGAATTCCTCCTGACTTATTGGACGCCTTGGCTAGTATGATAACATAAACATTTTCTGATTTTCAACATACAAAATTGGTTGTACTATGTTCCTTCCTATATTTTCTTTTATTTTCTTTTTAAAAGTATGTGCTAATGACCTCATTAAGAGGTCAAACGAAAAAATCGAAGATGGCAAGGAGCAAAAACCATTATGGAGAAGGGAGATGACAAAAATTCTTAATACGTTTTTAAGCGTGCTGCGATCAGGATACCATGATAAAAGTATCCCAAAAGCAAAACGCGTCGTAAGTTGTTTGATTTGAATGCTTGCGTTATTGCGTTATTTGAATGGAGCGTTACGAAATAAAAAACATTTATTGGTATTTGCGCAGATAATACAAACTGCAAATTTGGAGGTGCAGGTAGGAAAGGACAAAATAATTAGGGTATTCATAAGGTGTGCTATCATGTGTCCGAAGCTTTTTACGGCTAGTTCTGTGATTTTTTTGGAGTGAAACCTCAAAAACGACACTTTTTTCCATACACCTTCTTCTTAAAATTGTTGTTGTTTTTTGCTTGCGTCTATTACAACAAGGGGATATAAAATTTAAAATATTTCATCGTAAGCAGTGAGAATCGAACTCTCACCATTTCGATCGAGAGTCATTTAGTATTAAGTATTAACTGCCCTGCAGTCCAAGGCATCATGCACGAATATGTCATGATGATTTGTTAAAGAAACTTACTGCATGAGTTACATTTGTCGATAATTCTTTAATAAATCTGTCTTGTTTTCGTTCACCGAAAACAAAAAGCTTTAAAACAGTGCACGAATTTGGAACTTTTGTATGAGATTTTCATCAATGAAATGTATAAACAAATCAGCATGTTTCGTCAAAGAGAAAGAAAAATCGTGCATGATTCATTCTAGATTTCTTTCAGACTTGGACTTCTGGGTGAAGCTATGTTGCAGTGACAGGATCTAAATTATCAGTGACAGGATCGTGCATTAGCTATTCTACATATTCTATTGTGAATGCGTAAAGCTATGATGCAGCCAAGGTTGCCAGTTAAAATTAGGAACAATTTCCACGAAAATTACCTTTTTCCCACACTGACATAAATTAAATACCGCCAAAATTCCCATGGTAAGGGTAAACCAAAAAATTCCCACCGCAATTAAAAAATACCAAAAAAATCCCACGATCATTATAAATTAAAACGACAATACCACTCGTTTTAAAAATATCACCAAAAATACTATAGATTAAAGAATCCCAAACGCATTAAAAACACCACAGTAATCATATATGCATAAAAAATTAGAAATACCACAAAGAAATAATAGTGGTATTCAAAGAACGGCGTATTTGTGATGTTAATATCATAAGAGCGAAATATTAACTGAAGCGTATTTTGCGACAACAAAAATGTAAGGAATTTTACATACGCAGCTTACGACAATGCGGTGCAAGTAGAGCATAATTGCAACTGCGATTTCATTTTCATTTTAAAAGATAATTGAAAACCAATAGATTCGATAAGTAAACCTGCAAATATTTTTTTTATTATTTTGAAGCGAAGCTTTTTACGCCTCGTTTTGTGATTTGCTTGGAGTGAAATCTCAAAAACGATACTTTTTTCAATACACCTTTTTCTTAAAATTGTTTTTATTTTTTTACTTGCGTCTAATACAACAATAGGGTATAAAATTAAAAATATTTCTTTGGTAGCAATGAGAATCGAACCCGCATCATTTCAATTTATAGTTCAGCACCCTACCATCTAATCCAAACACTTTCGTTACGTTAAAGGGTTGCAGTTTATGACAAGAATATATTGAAAGGATTGTGCATTAGCTATCATACATATTCTATTGTGAATGCGTGAAGCTATGATGCAGCAGATCCTAATAATCGATCAAAAGGATTGTGAATTAGCTATCCAAACAACAAAAGTAGCAAGGTTTCATTGAACTGAGTGCAAATTATCATTAAATGCCACTTGGTGGAGATTTTAATTGCGATTTAAGACATGAATATCACAGGCACTTAAACAATTCCTTTTTGATAAATTTAATTTACAAATAATAAGCGATTCAAATATTTGTACACCACGAGGGCAACTAGTGATGCAGTATTTGCTAAATATACTGACGATATCACATCTATAACATACGTTTGCTATTTCAGTTATTTCATAATTATTTATTTAATTTATTTCCATAATTTCATTAATAAAATTTCATAGTAATAGTTGAACACATTTACAAAAATAATTCAAAATGAATTTAACATGTAACAAAATAAAATAATAAAGAAATGTAGTAAAATTTTTGGTCTGACAATAATGTGTGTGTTTTTTTTTAAATTAAATTTGCTATTTTAAATATTTGAGTTTAAAAATATTTTTTTTTATTGCATAATATAAAACCATTAAATTTTCAAATCTATGAGACTGTGAAAAAGCTTCGCTTTTATCGTGTGTCCAACCACGCATCTGATTTCACACATTTGGAATTGATTGATTTGAATTATATAGAAGAAATTGAACGTTCAAATTGGCTACTTAATCATATGACATTTCAAAGCAGTAGGCTATTTATAGATGCCCAATTGACGGCGGTTACTAAAGTTTCCATCTGTTCCAGTTGCTTCTTATTTATTTCAATATTCATTATTTATTTCGACTCGTTTGTCGAAATGTACCATAGAAATAAAACGAGTTTTTTTGCTTCGCTAGAAGCTAGTGCTGTAACTGAAAGGTGGTTACTTTCACAAATGTCATTAACTCTTTTAACTCGACTGTTGAAATCGGTTAAGAAATTTGGAAAGATCTTAGGCCTTCAGAAATTCCTATGGAAATGAAAAAAAAACATAATTTTTTTTGCTTCAGAAAACCCCTCTTATGAAATACCTATCTACGGCGTTGGTCAAGGGTATATTAACTTCGTCACTCCCTTTGTAGGAGGCGTGGCAGGTATACTATCCGTTCAGTCGAAGATTTTTCCTTCCTAGTTTTTTTTTTCTTTTAAAGGTCAAAGAACCAAGGCATGTGCCTTATACATACAATGTTTAGTCTCTGACCTGAAAGAAAAGGGATAGATTATTTAGAGGAATTGATTGAAACCATACGTGAATTACTGATTAGGCGAAACAACCGTGAAAGACAAAGCCTTAACCTCGGCAACCGTTTCCACCCTTAGTTGTTACTGTCCCTTAATTCCATATTTTCCACAATTTATTTGTAAATTTTTATTTTTCCAATTTCTTAAGTGTAGAAAAGAACAAAGAAAGTAAAAAGAACCATGCCCGAGCCCGGATTCGAACCAGGGACCTCTGGGTTGATAGTCAAGAACACTCTCCACTAGACTACAAAAGCTGATAAATTTAATTGTAAAGAAGACGTGTTCCGATGAAATATTAATTAAACTTCTAAGCTATCAAATTTAAGAACTTTTCTGCTTATTTTGTTGTTGGTTTTTCTCTCACTTTCTCTGAAATTCTTTTTCGTTTCTTAGCACAAAATTTTTGAAAGCAATTTCGTAACTACTGTTGTATACGATATAATACGATCATACGATGTATAAAATACTCAAACATTTATGATGAAATGTGGTATTGGAAGAGGGTCAATACCCAGTAGTTCCAGTCTTGAAGAAATCTCAAATGAATCATGTACGATTTTTCTTGATCCTTGACGAAACATGCTGATTTGGCCATACATTTCATTGACGAAAATTTCACATAAGTGTTCCAATTTCGTGCAAGATGCAATGCAGAAACGTGCACGAACTCAATATCGAAATATTGAGGAAGTTTCGTTAACGAAAAGTAGACAGGATTATAAAGAAAATTCGTCAAGGAATTAAAATCGAAACTTAAAATGAAAAAATAAAATTCGTGAAGGAATGTTATACCGAAACGTTGAAGAAGTGAAAACGCTGTATTGCTGCAGTTTAGCATCTGAGCGATTCGGCGAATTACAACAATCATTAATATCTTCTAGTTGTTGTAATAGAGTGGAAAAAGTTAGCCGATGACAACCGCTGCTTTGCATTATATTTTGTATGATTTTTTTTAAGTCTAGCAGCTCATGCAGAAACTTCCTTCAAGAAATCATCACGAAAAGTTCGTCAATGATGCCGCGAACTACTAGGCATTTATGACGAAACGTGAAATTGAAATTGGTGGGTGGGGGGAGGTTCGGCCGTGCGTTACGTCACAAAAAGTATTTTAGTTTTAATTCTTTATTCAATATTTAATTCTTCAATATTTTTTACGGTTTTTCGCAAAATGTTTAATCTGCTTTATCGGCTAACCATTAAATGTGATATGAAAAAATCTATAATCTTATTTATTATATACATAAATACGTGAAAAAAAAAAAATTGTCGTGCACTCTTTTAATATTTATTTAAAAACGTATATATTTTCGAAATATATACGCAGCACGAAAATTGCAGAACGGAAGGTTCTGCACCATATTATCCTTAAATCCATTTGTAATAGTAAAAATATTATTAGTTTCTGCCCGTCTATTGCGATATCTTGAAAACTTAACTTTTCCTTTGTACAACGCATTTTTAAGGCAATATCATCGCCTAAGAATTAAAAAAAAAATATTGAAATTTCAAGTCTTGCCTTTCTCACAAGTTTTGTTTGACTAAACTTCTTCAATTAAATCACTATAAGAAAATGGAAAAAAATACTGCTATTTCGCCAATTCTATGTTAAATATTTTTTTCAAAAACCTCGAAAATATTCAATGTTCGCTTAAGTAATAGGTCAAAAGTTGTTTTTTTTAATTTTACAAACTCTTACATATGACATATCACTTATTCGCAAAATTTCATCTTTTTGACATAAAACTCAATAAACAGTTTTTATGATTTTTAAATCATGGGCACAGGGGTATTTTTTTGGCTAAAATTACTTTTTTTTAAAAATGTTGTTTTAATATTTTTTATTAAGTAAACAGCTTCAGAAATAGTTTTGGGGATACAATTTCCTAAATATCTCTTACCAATCAAAAGCTATAAATAAATAAATATTTTCATACCATTTAACTGCATCTATATCTTTGTACGTACAAAAATGACATACGTCATCTTCGCTTTGCATATTTAATGTTCTGTTTCCTCAAATCTACGCTACATTGCCTTAACATATGCTACGTTAGTGTTAATTTTTGTTCACTCTTTTGAGACAGTTGGTCGAATTTCGACCGCAGGCAATACTAGTTTAGTTTAATAACCAACATATTTATACAGTCTTGGTCACATTGGTAACAGTATCTTTATTACTTTCTGTGTGAAAACTCCGAAAATAAGATACCTTCTAATTGAGATGAATAATGTTAAATTTTTTGTTAATTGTTTTGTTCGATTAACGCTTTCTTTAACAGCAGCTTAACTATGTGTTATGGCCATATCTTTTGCTTTGTCAGGTCAAAACTTGAAATTATTCTATTGAAAAAAATTAATCCTTATTGTGATTTTCTCCTTTCCATAAAAACGAACTTGCGAGAGTTTTACCTAGATTGCTGTATTTTAAAGTTTTTTTTAACCATCATAGTGATTTTTTAAGATAATAGACTAAATAATGATAATGGTAATGAAAAATGTATAAACGAACTACTAAACATTCTGCAATTAACTTGATAAAGAAGTTCACCATACTAAAAAGTGCCCTTAAACATTTAACTGTCATATCAAGTGCTCTATTTATATTATTGCTTTGGGCTAATAGCTGTTTCATAATAATTACAGATAAGGTTTACACCACTCACTTAATAAAGAAAACTTTAAAGTCATGCTGAAAGTTCCGAAATTTGTTCATTCAGCGAGAAAGAAGCAATGCATGACCAGAAAATGTTGAACGACAGAACAAGACAGCATCCATGACACTGAATTGGCTACCAGCTGGGAAAATAAGACAATTGCTTTGCTAAACAACGCTAAGAATGATGTTGCCAGGGTGGCAAGAATGTGGGTGCAATAAAAATCACTCATATGAAAAGAAACATCCTGCTATTTTCAAGAGATGGTGGTTTATTTTGACATCTGTTCCTTACTAGCAATGGCAGCAAAGAACACACAAGTATGATTAAAACAATCAAGAACATATAAAACTGCTAACAACATAAATAGCTGCAAAATGTTTTTAAGGACAAACATTTTCATTTTACATTCTCGTGGGAACTGATTGGCAACAAGGTGTCTACTGATGTTAAGTATCAAGTCCACTTCACCTTATTACTACAAGTTTCCTACTTGAAGGACGAAGTAAATTTTTCACTGCGATAAATTAAATATATTTTAAAGTAGACGGACAATAACTTGTGTTATATACATTGTCGAAAGTTTCCCAATTTTTAATCAGCTAATGAATATACATAAATGAATGAATATTTCAAGGACTATAATTAATCATTTCCTTCCGCTCTATGAAAATGTTGCGCATATTTTTGAAATATTTAGTAAATCTTCAAAGTTGCTTTGCACATCAAAAATGTTTCTGAAAACCAACCACACGTAAATATTTTTTTTAATATGATCCCTCAAATTAAGTTTTTATGTAAAACCGAGTATTCTTTATAAATGCGTTCTCCACAAGTATTTGGCAAACAGAAACTATAAACTTTTGTGAAGAGAACATTTGAATAATTGATGCGCTTAAAGCAAAAAAAGGAAATAGTTTTTGTGAAAACAAGAACACAGTATAAAATTTAAAGCGAAAACCATTCATACCAGGGATGGAGTTAAGCCTTTTGAGATTGTGCCGAATTGGAGAGAAAAATAGTGCCGTTTTGAAGAAAATAGTGCCTTTTTTTTGTATCCAGAATTTTATTTTGACATATCGCACTCATTGAGTGTAAAACTGTCACAACTCAAAATAAGCAATTTTTAAGAATCGCTATAAGAACTTCTGTTTATGCTTCAAGATTATCTTATTTGCATTCAAATAACGGTTTTGCGAACACATTTGTCGCGCTGTCTCTACGGAAGCTAGAGTAATATAAAATATTCAAATTTTTCAGGAAATGTCAAATTTTGAGTCTGAAGTGGATCTTCCACGAAATGAGCGATACATTTATATATAAACATTGAAATACTTATTCAGTTAGATGAATACGAAAAATTATTAAATTGTTAAAATGAGATCAGTGCTTTTTTTAATTTTATAAATAATACAATTTTTTTGCGGTTCCCAACCTTTTTGTCGGCCACATTTCCCTCGTAATGAATTTAAGTAAATTATAACCCCTGAAACAAAAAATTTAAATTTAAATCATAAATTTACTTATTTAAAATATTTATTTTTAAGAAAAATAACAATATAATAAAACAATATAAGAAATAAAAGTAAAAAATTATATGAATTAAAATTATATTTTCTTTTATAAGTAATCAAATGCATTTAATTTATACGAGATCTTGTTTTTTAAACAAAAATAAATAAATAAAACTATTCATCAGGGCCATAGCCAAGCGGGGATTTTCGGAGTTCAAACCTTCTCCAGGTCGTCGAAATTTTAATAAAAATTAATGCATTTAAATAATTATTTCATTGAATCACTTTAACTTGTTTTAAAAAACCTTAACAAATCATATACTGAAGTTGCGTTTAAGTGTAAAAGTCTTTGTTGATTCTTTGAGTTGATTCGTGTACACAACAATAGTGAAAGCCATGCATAATGATTTATCAGATTAAACGTGATACATTAAAAAATAACCATCACCATTGTTTTGACTACGCTTGATATCGGCAGTTGTAGATGATGGTGGTGATGATAACAGTGAAGCAAACAAGAGTGACATACACATGTATACTGAAAAACCTTCCCAATCAGCCAAACAAGCTTGGAATAAGCTTTAAACAAGCTTAGAACCGTAAGCATCAAGCTTGGAAAAACTTTGAACTACTGTTGGAAAATGCTTACAAGTAATTGTAGAATAAACGAAAACGATCCTTTGGAAAAACATTCCTTACTATAAGCTTAATCCAAGTGTTTCTTTACAATTGGAAATTAGTATTTGAATAAGCTTTTTCCAAGTATTTCTTAACAATTGGAAATTAGTATTTCAATACGCAACTTTTATGCATAAATATATTTTCCAAACAATGCGCAGCCGTATTAAATTGACAAATAAGAATAAAAAAAGAAAATTCGCAGGTACGAGAAGCTGTACGTACCGTACTGTCCTCATTTCTCACTGTAAAATTCGTCTTGCCCTTAAGAAAACTTGCCTTGTTGCATTTTAAGCCCTCAGTTGTGGTTCTTGTCCTTTAAATTCAACATTTTCCACAATTAAGTCGTGGATTTCTATGTTTAGTTTCAATAATTCTTAAATGTAGTGAACCCGTACTCGAATCGGGGACGTCTGGGTTGATAGTCTAGCGTACACTCCACTAGATTACACAGGACAAAAGTTAACAGCAATCGCAAATTTGAACAGTTGCAAAATTATTACCTTGGCTAACATTTTGCAAGTATGATTGGAAAACACTTACTTAAGGCAAGCCTTTCCAAGTATTATTGTACAACACTTACTTTTTGTTTTTACGCAATAATTCTAAAAATCAACTGGGAAATTTATTACCTACGCAAGTGTTTTACAAGCGTGCTTGGAAAAGGCTTGGTTTTTGCATTGTATGTAAGCTTAATCCAATCACTATTTCTAAATGGCTGATTGGGTTTTTAATTCGAATAGCCTACACAGAAGAAACAAATTTGTTACTGCTATCAAAAAAATGCCCAACAGAATTTTTGAGGTTGCAGCAACTTAAAATTTGTAGTTACATTAACATATTTTTTTATTGCCGTTTATAATTTCGATGTAATTCGGAACAAATATTGGTTAGCAAAACAATGTCCTGTGCCTTTTTGTACTGAATATCACAACATGCAGCCGAAAAATCGATTGGTGTTTTAGTAAATTAGCTGCCACAACTGACATGCAAGCATTTATTGCAACTGAATTAAATTAACCCCCAGAACAAATTTGATTTCCACCAACTAAGTTTTACTCCAAATAATATCAGTACTTTCGTAATATTACTTATATACAAAATATTTAAAATCAATCAGCCTAATCAAAAAACATTTCAATGTCGACTCTAAATTTAGTGTTAGCTTTTTGACATTAAATTCTATAGAAATAATGTCAGAAAAGCTCGAAAAGTCAGAAAAAGTTGACATTAAAATTATTTTTTGGTTAGGCTGAATTTTTATTCAATAAGTAAAAATTTAATATTAGTAAAATTAACATTGTAAGCAAAATAATTTTTATTAAAATATAATGTTTCAATAGTTTGTAAGACAATTTAATACATATGTTCAGATGGAACTAACAGCAGCATATTTATCGATGCAAAAATTGGTTCTTTACTATTATTATAATTTACACACACAACCATGTTTTGTTTCAAAAACTTACTACTAAATTTTCAATTGATTTTTTATGCATTGCTTATAAAGATTCATTCGATTATTTGAATTATAATTCAAAATTTCTTTTTATAAATTTGGTGAGCTCCCTCAAAACGCATACTACTTATTTAAATAATTGGTACAAAAGTTTTAATTATTCTTAGATATTGAAACAAAAAATGGAATTTGAGGTTTAAATGGCTTTTAGAAATTTCAATATAAAATGATTTGTGGCGAAAAAATAAAGAATTGAGATATTTTAACCGAATTCTTTGAATTGTTCTAAATGGCTTAAAAACTATAAATTGTTTGAAAAAGAAAGTTTTGGTCATGGCAGATGTTACTTTGCTATATAAATTTCCATTTGATTGAGAGAACTAATCATTCGATCAGGTATCCTTAGAAAATTCAAAGTCAATTTTATAGTAATGCCACTTTTGTGTCAGAAACCATATTTCTATTTGCATACACGAATATCTGCTAAAAATAACAATTTGTATTTTTCGCTAACGAATGAATATCGCAAAATATTTTTATGACAAAAAAAATGCAAAAGACCTAACAAAAAATTGAGTAGTTCCAACTTATCTATTTTCTGGGTGTAGAAAGATTTTAATTTTCCCTCGAGCGGTTCCCGAAAATTTAAAATTCAGTATCCATGGTTTTATCGCTGGAGTTGGTTGGCTTACTCCAAATATGCAAATAGAGCTTATTGTAAATTCTGCGTTTTCTTTAGCTCTGCTTATGGCAGCATTGCATCACAGCCTCTTCGTTATTTACAGCACAAAATAAGTTTTTATTAAATAAATTTGTTTGCCCCTTTCAGTGTGACTGTTTTATAGTCCAGAGTATTTAAACAATTAACTTTCGAATAAAAAATATGAATCATATCAAATTGATTCATTATAAATCAAATCAAGCCAGGCCTGGTTTAATTTTTGAGGAATTTTTAAAGTTACTCATGAGTTATAAAAACTTGACTTACATTTTTTAGAATTCTGATCCGAGGTTGTCTTTAAAAGTTTAAAGACAATCGTTTAAATAATTTTGTGAATATTTTGGTTTTAAGATTTTTGAAGTTTATGTAAATATTTTTATTTCATTAAAATTTTATAAATTTGAGATAAAGGAGATATCGTTCTCATACGTAAAATTTCTTAAAACATACCTCCGTAATTAAAAGGCGTGATCCGTTTGAACGGATGTGCATCCTTAAGCATGCACAGTAATTGCACAGTAAAAGACGTGTTTGTCTGCAACGTTTTGGGAGAATTTGCAAAAAAAGAAGACTTAATTTTTGTCTTATTTCCATACAAAAATTTTCAAAATAAAATAATTTAATTTTTTTTTTTTACATTTTTATAAAATTTTTTAGAAGGCTTTTATTTTATAACACAGTAGCACATTTTCCAACTTAAAAATCTTGAACCAATTAAGACCCCCAAAATCTGAAAGCTTATGATGGTGGAAGAAAAACCCCATCTGGTTTTTGAATTATTAGCTAAGGTTTTTTTTTAATTCATTTTTTAAGTTTTCGACTGGGGGGTGGATTTTAGTACAATTTTCAAAAAACATGTACTGATTCTTAAGTGTATATCTCGTGAACTATGCGAAATATTGCTTGTCTCTCTTCGGCAAATTTTTAGCTCTTAATCAGTTCTAAAAATTTTACCTTGAGATAAAATAAAAAAAAACAACAACATCTTACTCAAAACAACAAAACTGTCAAAAATCATAAAATTTCGTCATATTTTTCTATGGTTTTTCACACTTATTTCAGAAATTGCTACGAACTCCACCAGACAATATATGACAAAAGTTTATTGAAAGAGTTTTTATTGAAGACATGTCGCAGCGACATATGCGCAGAGAAATCTGTACCATGTAAACACAGTCCGTTTGAATGATTGTTTGATACAAAATAACGGCGTATTCCAAATGTCAAAAAATTTTTATTGTTTTGATTGCACGTTTATATTCCGGCATACATTGCAGAAAGAAAAAGTTGAAATGGAAAAGTGTTGGAAGCTGAACTTGTTTTGCTACGTTTGTGGAATTTATGTGCCCAAACGTTCAATGAAAACGCAAAAAACAAATTTTACTGCTGAATTTAGAAATGGGTACCTCTTATATTATTCCGACCAGTTGGACTTATTCGATTGTTCGTGGACACCAGATGCAGTATGCAGACGTTGTTATTGTTACATATTCAACTGGATAAACAGAAAACCAAGCCCACTGCTTTATGGAACACCAGTAATATGGACGGACCCAAAGGGACACGATGAAAACACATGCTACGGATGCCTAAATTTTAAAAGTGGAATGAATCGAAAAAAAATGTCGAAGGTAGTGTACATTCCTGGTCCTTATACTTCTCTTCCGCAAGAACATTCTGAAGCAAACCCACCACCAAGACCACCGAGTCCAGATAGAGCAACTGTATGGACTGCGGAAACGTTTGACAATGTGCTGGCTGATCAACCGTTCGAGCCCGAAGAAACAATCAACAAGCCTGAGCTCGTAACACAATGCGAAATGAACTATGTTGTCGCCAAGTTAGGTTTGTCAAAGCGTAAATCAGAATTTTTGTCCGCATTTCTTAAACGAAAAAAGCTAACGGACGTTGATGTTAACAACTCGATACACCGTAGCCGTCAAGCGGAATTTCAAAAGTTTTACAGTGTTAACGACGAAAACTCTTACACCTACTGCAACAACATAAAAGGATTAGCCAATGAAATGGGATTAGAATATATCGCTGAAGACTGGCGACTGTTCATCGAGAGCTCAGTCACTAGCTTAAAAGCAGTGTTACTGCATAAAACGAACCTGAAGCCCTCAATACCTTTAGCATTTAGCACAGACTTAAAGGAATGCTATGCAACAATGAAAATTTTGCTAAGAGACCTCAAATACGCAGATCATTTATGGAAAATCTGTTGCGACCTTAAGGTTGTCAATATTTTGCAAGGCATAAACGGTGGATGGCCAAAGTATTATTGCTTTCTGTGCCGTTGGGACACACGAGCAAAAGTCGATCACTACTCGCACACGTGGGAAAAACGAAAGTCGGGAGTGAAAGATGCCACTTTAGACATGACAGCAGAGCCACTAATAAAAAATGTAAGTGACATATTGTTGCCACCGCTGCATATTAAGTTGGGCATAACGAAGAAGTTTATAGAGACGGTAACGAAAAATAAGGACAACGTATTTCACTGCCTTAAGAAAATTTTTCCAAGATTCAGTGATCAAAAAATTAAAGCCGGTAATGTACTTCTTAACTAATCTCTTCAAATTTGTATTTATTTTTTGTGCATTTTTTTGTTTGCTTTAAACAGGCGTACTTAATAGACCAGACATTCGAAAGTTGCTAAAAAGTGAAGATTTCAATATTGTTTTGCACGGAAACGACTTAACTGCTTGGGACGCACTTAAGGCAGTTATAGAAAGAGTCTTAGGAAAAAATCGAGACGACGAATGGAAAGTTTTAGTAAAAAATATGCTTAAGTCATTCCAAGCAATCGGTGTGTCTATGACATTAAAGCTTCACTTTTTAAATAACCATTTGGAATCTGATGAGCAAGGTGAGCGCTTCGACCAAGTAACCGTCCCGATGGAAAAGCGGTTTAAAGGGGGAAAAAATAGATGCGATGCTTGGGGAAGTATGGTGGTCTAGCTGTAAAGTATTTTCATACGAAAATAAAGCTAGCGAAACGGTCGGAAACATGTTTTCAGATGATGAGATTAGCTCCGAAAGCGACGACTAAAGCTCAATATATATTTAAAAAGATTTGAAGTGTCCTTATTTTTCATTCCTTATGTTCAAAAACATCAATTTTTCTAAGCTTCTATTTTAAAATATTAGAAGTGTCCTTATATTTTCCATCATCAACAATAAAAATCTATGACAGTAAGATGTTGTTGTTTTTTTGATTTTATCTCAAGGTTAAATTTTTAGAACTGATTAAGAGCTAAAAATTTGCCGAAGAGAGACAAGCAATATTTCGCATAGTTCACGAGATATAGACTTAAGAATCAGTACATGTTTTTTGAAAATTGTACTAAAATCCACCCCCCAGTCGAAAACTTCAAAAATGAATTAAAAAAAAACTTAGCTAATAATTCAAAAACCAGCTGGGGTTTTTCTTCCACCATCATAAGCTTTCAGATTTTGGGGGTCTCAGTTGGTTCAAGATTTTAGTGCTGCATAGTGTAATTAATATTTTAGCTTTAATATGTATAAATTTTAGAAATTCTGGCCATGAACGCAAGCACTCAAAACCTTTTCACTAAATTTAAAAAAAATTCAAAAAAAGCACGAAAAAGAGCACTGTCTTTAATTGTATTACAAATCTTTAAAATGCAGATTTGAAGAGCCTTTTCCAGCCTTTAATATCTCAGAGTTTTTTACAACTGTTCTACCAGCCACTATATTTACGAAAAAAATGATTTCTGGAGGTTTTTGCAAAATGTTTTAGCTAACTGGTGGCTATCGTTACAGCCAAAATATTTTGGAAATCGTTATAAAAATAACCAACGTTAATTTTTAGAGGGTACAAATGGAACTTTTTTTCCATTTGAGATAAAGGAGATATCGTTCCCATCCCTAAAATTTCTTAAAGCATACCTCCGTAATTCAATAGGCGAGATCCGTTTGAACGGATGTGCATGCTTAAGCATACAGCAGTTAGCAGCATAAGCAGTTATCGCACAGTTAAAGACGTGATTGTCTGTAACGTGTTGGTAGAATTTGCAAAATAATAAGACTTAATTTTTGGTCTGATATTCATTAAATTATTGTTTATGAGATCATGTTTTTTAGTTAGATAAGGAACACAAGAATACAAATTTTCAAAAGAGTAATTAAGTTCTATATAATACCGTACACAGTTTATATTATGGAATTACTTCATTAATTATTGCCGTAAAAATAAATCCCACATTTTTCAAAAGAACATGGCGTATTTGGTGAAACAAAGAGTAGTCATTAGTCAGAAAATTGGCGTTTTAGACGAAAACTAAAATCAAGAATAGAAAATCTCGAAAACTAGAATATTAATATTTAAAGTGAATGCAGATGATTCAACGACCAAATCTTAATAGAAGTATAAAGCTATAATCAATAAGTTGAGACCCTATGTACCACTAGTCACTAAAGAAAACGAAGAAAAAAAGATAATTACAATATTATTCAAGCAACTCATCATCTTACAGATCCTCTATTGGCAGACTTTTTTACTGAATGAAGATATATTATATTAAATTAATAGCATGCCGAAATCGAAGCTGGAACTTAAGCATTTTTAATCCTCTTAAAAAAATGGCTTTGACCTCATCCTTGTCTCTCGTATGTATATTCTATTCATTTGAACTCTCCAAATTATTTTTTTCCTCTTCATCAAGATTTCTAATATTATCGCACTTGGTGCATTTATCTTTTTTTGAAAAATAAAAACTGTATATAAAAATAATTTTTAAAACCCTGCCTGAAAGCTCAATTCGACACCCAATGTATTGGGAAAAAAAGTATATTTTTTATTTTCTTGCATTAAAGCATAGCTCAACATCATTTGCGAAATATTTTAAGTTGCTAAAATAAATTGTTAGGCAATTTTTAAGACGCGTCCTTCGTATGTAATGGAATATTCAAAAGAATTATTGCGTCCGCGACCTTTTTCTCTTAGAACAGACCTTCTTCGTTTAATTACTCTAAGTAAGTAAGTAATGGAAAAGTCAATAGGGTAGTGGTATGAAAGGGCAACAAAAAACGAGCAATCCGCTTTATATTCTACTCCTAATTTAAAAAAGAAATACTTAATATAACAAAAACTACTAAAGGGCTATTACCGATTACGGGCAAATAGCGTGGCATCGTGGCATTTGCAAAATATGATGGCAAATATTTTTAACACAACAACAAAATGTACAGATTTGAATTTGCTCAACTGTGTCAAATTTGCAGCACTAAAATCGCATCGCATACAGTCGAGCATTGGCAACACTTATTTGCCAATCAATCAGCTGTCACATTTCAACCAAACGCCGCTAATAAAACAAAATGAACAGACTCTGATATGGAACTCACTTTGATTAATAATATAATGTTCGTGTTGTTTTTTTTTCCTCCAAAACAGCTGAGAGTTTTGTTTGCAACAGTGTTCTAAAAAGTATGCTCACAGTTGATGCAAATATTTAATAGGGCATACATTTGCAAAGCTATTTGCCCGTAACTGGGAATAGCCCTTATGTAAAAAATATTTTTGTATGGAATATACGATAATGTCGCCCACAAGAAAAAAATTCGTTGTAACATACGATACAGGAATTTTTGTCGTAACTGTGTGATTTCAGCTATAATATTTTACGAGGTGATGCGTTGGGGGTGCAGAACAAATTTGCACCAAAAAGTCAATTTCGAAAAAAAGGCACAAACGGTAATTTCGCGCAAACGGGTCGATATATTCCCAGTAGCGGATGGAATATATTCCGAATATATGAAGCATCAATTACCTTGTAATGACCACTACTTCCGACTATATTACCTTACTATGCATAAAAGGCCTTACATTTAACATTGAATGAGACAGGAGGTAAGTGATCGCCTCCCTTCAGCATTACCTAGAAGTTATGGAGTAACATACTACTTGTATTAAGTTATTCGGATATTTGCAAAATCACTGCATTACTTTTCCTTGTATGCTACATTACAGGTAATGAGGTATGAGTTAATTACTTCTGCTATATGCAGACGCATTACTTTTTGAAAAAAGTAATGTTTCCTTACCTGGTAATTTATTCTGTATTAGTTCTATGGTAGCCACTGGCAAATCCGCTGCTGGGTTGTCAGATTTACAAAAGTAAAAAACTTTTCCTGCAAGCCCAAGGTTTTTTTTGCAATGTCTTTTATATAAAAATGAACTTATTCATTTTGCTCGACAACAAATGTTGTAGATTCCGCATTTTTAAAGCGATGTCGACACATGATAGCTCGTTGGAAAGATAAAACTGTAGGGACGTCAAAAAGGCATACGAAAATGCCGACACACGTAAACTTATTTTTTGAACTGATTTTCTGGTAAAATTTAGTGGGATACGCAGTTTTTCATACTCAAAATATGCAGATATTTGCGATTTAAATTTAGTCATTTTTAGACACATTTTAAGCTATATTTTCTTTAGGTTTGGAAACCAAAAAATTTGTCCACCTACGATTTTGCTTAAACTTTAAGAATTTAGCCTACTTATGAAAAAAAAACACAAATTTTATTAAAAAAATTTTAAGATTTCAACAAATTTGGAACACACGTTCAACATTCAAATTTGGTTAAAATGGAAGAAAGAGGGAAATTGCTTATTTTTTGAAAAATTATAGATTCAACAAGGCTAAATCGATTTTCACGTTGAAAGTATTTTTGAAAAGAAAATAAAAAGTAATTTTTAAAACTATAGCAATTGCTTAAATGAAATTCAAATGAAGGTCGAGTATCAAAAATCTGAATATCTCGAGATTTTTATATGATTTGGAAAAACTGAGGATGCCACTAAATTCTGCTACCGAAAATTAAGTTTACATGTCCCGGTTTTTTTTGTGTCTCTTCAAAAGTTGAAAATTTACCTACAGTGTAATTTAATGCTTGATGTGTAAATAAAAAAAGATGATTGAAAAAAAAATTAAAACGTTAAATTTAAAAACTTTTGAAAAGAAAATGTTTTTCTATGTATATCGAATTTAAATTGCTTTGGTCGGGTAAATGTTTTACGATTAATTACAAATTGACATTTTAATTGTTTGAACATCAAAAAGAATGATTTTTCAGCTATGCATCTTAAGAAAAGTCATTTTGAAAAATTAGGTCTCCCTTAATGTGTATGTATTTTTTAAAAAATTTGCGTATTAAATTTCATTTCAAATTTGTAAAAGATTGCGTTCTTTTATAAAACTTTTATTAAAAAAAAACTAATAAAGAAATATCACGGAAAACTCTGTGCGGTTCCTTTTGTAATTTACGCATAATACAATTTTTTTTCGTATTGTGAAAAAAACTTCAAGATGAGATGAGAAAATAAGAAGGCAAAGCAAATGACTCTCATAAACTTCTCAAGAAAACGTGAGTGTAATTTAAGAAATGTTTCTTTGTAAACGCTGAATCACTAAAAGAACAAAAGTTCCAAAAGAATTCCATTTCATTGCGTTGCTATTTCATTACGAGAATTGAATTAATTATTATTAACGCTTCGGGCATCAGGGAAATTGCAGCACAACTTTGTTTACACTCACCGGACAGTTTTCTCCGACTTGTATAAATACATATATATTTATATCTTCAAATAAAAACAAAATAGTGAGGAATAACAACCGATCTAGAAAGCTACACAACACAAGCTAAAATATTAAAATAAACGCTGGTGTTGTTCCATAAGAATGTGTATTTGTGAAATAGGTTTTAAGGGCAATAATTTTTAAATAATAAAAGAGAACATTTTATATAAGGATAAATGTATGGTGATACAATTAGAAAATGATAGAATTTGGGCTGAGGCTGCAATTGTAATCTCAATGCTAGTAAAGCAGAAGTAAAGTTCAAACAACCTTAATGCTGTCATTGTAAATAAAAGTTAGTTGCGAGTTTATTTCAGAAGCGTACACGAGAAAGATGAAGATTGCGATAACTTAAAGAAGTATATACTATTGTGTTTAAATTAAAGCAAGACAATCACCAGGGCTCGGATTTTGATGACCTAAAAAACTGCAAAAATGACCTTAAAATAATGACAAAAATTACCTACAAACTGACAAAAATTACCTAAAAAACGCAAACACTTACATAAAAAATAAAGTTTTCAACATAATACATTCCTAAGCTTAAGATTTATTTTATATAAAAATTTTAACACATAGCGTTACAGTATATTACAAAGTACATTTCTAAGTTATTAAAATTAAAAGAACGTCGATTGTCTGGCAAAATGTTTTTTTAAACAGAAAAACTTATTTTTACTTCTGCTTTGACGAAAAGAACATATTTAAAAGACTATATGTCATTGGATGTAAGCTCTTCTAATTTCATAGTATTAAAATGTTTAGCCCCTAATATTTCAGCAATAGAGCATAAAAAAGTTAATAATATCTGGCGTATCCCGAGTTTTTATCTAACACTTGTTTTATCTAAAATGTTCTACAAATCAAAAATGACAATAAAATAACTTAAAAACCACTAAAAATGACCAAAAAATGCCCTTAATCTAGTAAAAATGACCTGAAAATTGAAATCTATACATAACGATGAAAAAAATTACCTTAAAGCTTCTCATATTTGGAATTTAGGAAACATACATACATGGACGTTCTAAATAACCAGGAAATGTCTTAGAAGCAGCTGAAAAAAGATGAGATGTTATCGAAATCCTAACCCTGCTGATCGCCTTAAACAGTGCGCACTTTATAGAAAAAGCTTCGATTTTTGTTAAGTTGGTAGCGCTGCCTGTGACATTGTTTGCCATTTAGAGCGCGTTTTAGTGAACAACAAAGCAGTTTTTCGATTTTTGCAATGTAAGATTCCGTTGATCAAAGAGAATAAATTTTATATAAAACAGATAATATTGCAAAAGGTTTTTGGTGACCACGTTCTATCAATAACAAGACTGTTTTAGTGGTACAAGGTGTTCAAAGACGGACGAGAAAGGTTCGAAAAAGAACCTTGTCAAAGCCGACCAACAACATTGACGGATGAGCAACACGTCAAGCAAATTGAGGAACTGTTGCTCAATAATGGTCAGTTGTCAATTAGAGATTTTGCTGATCACCATTTTGTTAATGTTAATGTTATATGGTGGAGATGCGTACTGCGACCTAAATTAGATCTATTGTACCTCCTTCTCAAGGCTCCGCTGGGTTTGCGGATTTCAGAATTCCATCCAGCCATAATTCTCTAATGAATTTGAGAATATTCTTAGGTTCAAGGGATGAAACCTGCTCTAGACTCAGCTCATAATTCCCCAGTGCTAGTTTACGTCTGCGAGCCACGGCGTCGCAGTTTGTAAGTAGGTGTATTGGAGTCTCCTCTGCTTCTTCACAGAAACGGCAGTTACTATCGGTCTCTATGCCCAATTTCATCAGGTGGTATTTGAGTTTACAGTGTCCTGTAAGGAACCCCGTTAGAATCCTAAGATTCGGTTTGCCTAAGCTTATGCACAATTTTGCTCTCCGAGTGTTAAAATCTCTGAGGAGCAATTTGGATTGTCTTAGCTTTGGGAGGCTTTTCCAGAGGTTTGAACGTTTATGCCTCTCCTCCCTTCTTAGTTCTTCTTTTATAGAATGTGTGCCCAATCCGCAAAATGGTTTGGGTCCTATAAATTGTGTGGCTGCACCCTGTCGCGCTAGATCATCGGCTTCTTCGTTACCCTGTATACCTTTGTGTCCTGGGACCCAAAGCATAGTAACAGTGTTATTCTTGCCTAGTTCGTTGAGTTTTGTTAGGCATTAGGCATCACCATTTTACTTGATCTATTAAATTAATCGTTTTTTGATTTGCTTGAGTGAAATCTCAAAAACGACACTTTTTTTCAATACACCATTTTCTTAGAATTTTTGTTGTTTTTTTTTTTGCTTGCGCCTTTCGATCATGAGTTCTACACACTAACCACTAATTCAAAACCCATTGATACAAGATGTGATTCTATTGAATGAATTCTAGTGAAAGGAATGTACATTAACTATCCTACATGTAAATGCGTGAAAATTATTCTGCTTAAAAGTAAATCAGCAAAACTTTGCTCAATCACTGTGTGATTTTAGAAAAAAATTACTAAATTGCAATCACTCCTCATGTTTTTAGGAAAGAGCAAAACGTTGCTAAGTTATTACAAACTACGAAAGCATATTTCTACTTAATTCAAGCAAATATTTGCTAAGTTATTATAAGCTCAAATAGAAAATTTTTACTAAACTCATGCAAATATTTGCTTTGTTATTATAAATTCAAATAGCAAATTTTTACTAAACTCAAGCAAATTTCTTCTTAGCAAATGAGCACATGTTTATTCTTAATGAAGAAAATTGGGCGACGATTGGTTAACAACTGCGATGGTCGAATGGAAAGGGCATGACTTACACTCACCAAATATTGGTGATTTTTCATTTCAATTTCATGTTAGTTATTATTTCATTTCAAAAATATGCCAGATTTCAGCAAAAACTAATCAAAATTTGCTATTCCAATTTATAATAACTTAGCAAATATTTGCTTAAATTAGGTATTTGCTTTATTAGAATACAATATTCTTATTTCAAAAGTTTTTTTGTTTTAAAAATACTACTTTTAAATTCTTGACATAGCTTCTGAAGCTTTTAATTAATGAAGTTCTACTGCATAATAATTCATATGTCTATTTAACCTTTTTTGGTTTGAATTTAAAACTTAAAAGTACTTTATTAAATGAATATGGAATTACTAGGTAATTATTATAATTATAATTATACTTATAAATAAATTATACTTATAAATAAATGCTAATATTCTTATATCTTAAAGCCGATTTCGACCCGTAAATTGAATTTATGTGTTCTCGCTTCGTTATTTTTTTTTACATCTGTTACGACTGAGAAGATTCGTTCGGCGTCGGCAGCGTCGGCAATGAACGAATAAAATTTGGTGAAATTTGAAAAAAGTTTAACACCATTGATGACTTTTTTTATTGGCAATTGTCTTCAAAAAATCAGAAACTTTGGAAATATTTGTTATGAATTCATTTTTTTTAACATCGTTACAAGTAAAAGGAAGGTAATATCATTCGTCGATAAACGAATACTATTATAATTCGACACAATCTGCAATATCAATCAATGTGTTTGAATTTTTTCTATTTTTTCGACACATGTAAAAACTTTGCAAGTGCGTTCAAAAGTTTATAGATTTTAAAACCGACAATCCCATTTAATACCCTGAAATCCCTCCCGTCCTTTTGAGCATGGGCACCATAAAATTGGAAAAATCCCACGTTCTGGTACCACTGGTTACGCCAGCGAACGCTAAATGGAAGAAACAACCACTTAACATAATGGCGTGCAATTTGACACAAATGTCAAAAGCAGTGCTATCAATTAAAGAAAACCGATTCTTTTTTTAAATAAAAAAACCGTATCTATAAGTAACGCGCAGTTAAAGGTGATCAATGTCGTTTACATTAAAAAACAGTATTAAACTTTAAGCCCAAATATACAATCTGAGGATGAAATTTGCTTAAATCGAATAAAAACCATGCCCTCCCATAAGAAGTGACTCTATAAAAATAGCAAAATCTCTTTAAATTTCCGAAAAATTGATAGAATGCCTTAAAAGTTGGCAAAAAAAAAATTCATTAGTTTTTAACATGTAGTCTTAGTATGGAATTTAACAAAATAATATTAAAACTTCACCTATCTCCAAATCAAAGTCACGTCATCATGATAGCAAAACCCTCATAAAATGTAACGATTAATTATAAGAATGCTGGTGGGTCTACCTATTCAGAAGGATCGTCTGCAGAATAATTAAAAACTTTCTATCTTGTTTTCTTTACAAACTTTGTTGAAAATGAAATGGAAAGCGGTTATCAGGTCGATGTAATTTTTACAGACTTCGCAAAAGCCTTGTTCCGTGTGCAGCACAGCGTCTTATTAATTAAATTGGAGCAAATAGGTTTCTGTTCCTCACTGTTTAAATGGATTGGAATTCATTCAATAGACCGTAAATAGTTCGTTCAAATGGGTAATAAAAAAATCCAGAATAGTTCTTAATTACTTGGGTGTTCCGCAAGATAGTCATCTAGATTGTACTCTATTTATTAATGATTTGCCATGCTATCTTAAGCACTCTACCTGCTTGATGTATGCAGATGACGTGAAAGTTTTTATATCTGAAAAAAGTTCAGATTCTCGCCTTTTACAGCATGATCATAAAACACTCTTTCCAGATGGTGCGTTTTAAGGTGTAAAAAGAGAAAAACAGTAGCTTGTTTTCATACATTTTTTTGAGGTACAAGGAGTCGTTATATTTTTTTGAAATTTATGCGAGTTATTGTACATAAAAACTACTTTAATACATTTTTTTAGCAATTTTCTGGCTTTTTATAGAGGACGCTAAAAATAAAATTGAAAAAAAACTGCCAAAACTGTTCGATGGATATGGCCCATGTATCTGACACAAACAAATCAAATGTCATTTTAAAGTATAGGTCAATGATTGAGCATCACACCTAAGAACGACCTCCGGGAGATTTTTTAAAATTATGGTGAAAGTTTGAGTAAAAAGTTTTACAAAAATAGATTTGCGCGCTTTTTTGTCAATTAAAAAAAAAAATAAAAGGAAATATGGTGTTATGGAAATATGGAATTATGATGAAAGTTTGAGTAAAAAGTTTTAAAAAAATAGATTTGCGCGCTTATTTGTCAATTAAAAAAATAAAAGGAAATAGGTACTTGAATTTAGGTGGGATGCTTAAAAGACAAAATTAGGAACAAAATGCAATAAGATTCATTAAAATTGAAGCAATAATTTTGATTTATTCACCGAACCGTTTTGGATGTTTTTTTTTCAATTTCATTTTTAGCGACCTGTATAGAAAGCCAGAAAATTTCTTAAAAAAGTATATTTTTATCACGTATTTTTTATGTGCAATAACCTGTATAAATTTCATCAAAATAAAGCAACTCTTTGCACCTCAAAAAAATGTTTGAAAACAAGCTGCTGTTTTTCCATTTTTACACGTTTATTATACCTTAAATAGATTCTTTTTTAACGTTTTCAAATGCGATGTTCTTACATTTAGTATGCTTTCGCTTTCAAACGAGTGTCTTCCTTGGGTGTAGTTGAAAACTGGTTTATTTATTTAGACCAAAACCTAAATTACCAAACTTTTTATTACCTTTTATTACCTTTTAAAAGGATATGCTATGCTTGGATTTCTTAGGCGAAATTCAAAGGAACTTTCAGACCCGTTCACTCTCAAATCAGTTTTTATGTCATTAGTGCAGCTTATTTTAGAATATGGTTCTGTTGTGTGGGAACCTTTTTACAAGCATTACATTGCTAGGATCAAAAATATCAAGAAAAGATTCACACGCTTTGCGATTCAAAGACTAAATTGGGAACTACCAAAATCGAGCGAAGTTCGTTGTGCTCTACTTGGGCTTCAAACATTGCAGTCGCGTAGGAAGCATTTTCGAGTTTTTTTCGTGAGGGATATTCTAAAGAATCATATAAATAGTATACCCCGTTTAAAGGTGCACAAATAGCTAGATTTTTTTTCCATTCTCTAAAAGTAGAATATTTCAAAAGTAATAGGGGTTTCTTATTTTAATGGGGGTTTCTTATTTGCACGCACATCATAGTCAAAACATTAAACGAGTTTTTCTTAAAACCATGTTTTTGAAAACGGTAACTTTAGAACATCTTTAGCGATTAGTTTGAAATTTTCCTCACTTTTTCTTTACATAATTGTCCTCCTGATGAACGAAGGATTTTTAAGATTATATTTTTTTTGCCGAAAATATGAGAGAAATTTTGATCAAGTAAGCAAATTTGAATTTCAACATCCACCATTTTTCGAAAAATCAAAATTATTCAAATCCCTTCGTTCATCACGAGCATTTTTTAATTCACTAATGACCCATTTTTTTTTGTTTCGGTTAATCCAGTAACAGCAGCAGTGATCACGGCAAAATTTTTTTTTTATTCCTAGCAAATTTGCTGTATCCCACTTTTATCCAATATTTTGTCATAAAAAATAATATATTTTCTTCAAATATGTATAAATCTTTCATGTATAAAAAAAATGTATTATTAATTTTTTATTGTGTGGCCAATAAACCCTCCCTCAACCTTCTTAGATTATATGCACCTGAAAAATATATTCGGCAAAGAAATCTACTTTTTATTGAGTTTCATAGAACAAACTATGATAGTAATGACGCTGTTACCAATTCTTGTGTTGCGTTCAACTCTGTATGTAACGAAATAGACATAAGTATTGATAGAGAAACTTTTAAACGTTTATTGTCAACTATTCTCTAGGTATTATCTAAGAAAAACTTTTTATGATAAACTTTAACTATCTGATAGATTTGTTCGATAGATGAATAAATAAATAAAAAATTCCACAAAAATCAATATTTAAGCTTGATATTTTACACATAAGCTTTGATATTCAGAACGTACTCTAAGCTAGAAATTTGACGTCATCCCTATAAAAGTGACGTATTCAAAATGATACAACATAAAAGACTTTGAATAAACTAAAATATGACTGGGAATATTTTAAAAACGGCCAGTTGAAGATAATTCCTTATTAGCTCTAAGCTTTAGTTTTTAAAACTCATTTGTCAAAACCCTATATCAATATAACCCGAGCTTTAACTACAATCATTGGTTACAACAATGATTAGAATTTACTGAAAAAGAATGATGCATTGTTTAACAAAGTTGATTCATAGACTCGGTTAAGACTACAAACAACATTCATCGAACATGGAAAAACTGTATCATATTTCAACAGTATCACAAGTTTATCAAATTTCAGTAGTACCAATGTTGCGGTTATGCTGAGGAAATGGTTTTGCTATCATTAATAAAAACGAATGAATCTGAAATATTAGTTTTTTTTAAGGCATAAAAGTACTTACTTTTTCTAAACAGAGTTTAGAGAACATAAATCAAAAACATAACCTTCGCACAACCTTGAAATTAGTTATGTAATAAGATTTTCTATTGCTTAGGTTGTTGAACAAGAATTTCGCTCATCGGTACAGATTCGACGAGGGAAATAATGATGAATGGTGGACTTCTGGGTGGCGCTCTATTTCAGAACTAACAAATACTTGAAAAAAGCCTGTAGAATACCTTTGCGAATGATTTGCGATAACATCAGCTTAAATTTTCACGCTCCAAGCAGCAGAGCGTTGAAAGAATACATTTATTTATTACAGACTTTCTAAGACATGTTTATTTAATATTCCAAACAGGTTTGTTTTCTGCTCAACGAAAATCGTTGTGTGAGGTAATGAAATACACTGTTTTGTAGAAATAGGATTCAGAAAATGGGAAAAAACAAGAGTATGCTGTTTTTTTAGAGTGATGCCAAGCGCCAAATATCAGTGGAAAATATCAGATGATGTTTTGTGAGTTAAGCTACTTTGCTTTTCACCCCCCTCAAATCACAACGCTAAATATTTGACTTGAAGATATACTTTGTATGTCCATTTTGGCTTAAAAGCAGCGAAAATAAACAAAAGCTTTGCAAAACCATAACTTTTAATAATATTGCTATTTTTTAGCTTTATTTTATTATTTATTTTTAAGCATTGAGGTTGAAAATGTTTTCATTTTTTTACTTCAAGAGCCGCGGATTAGCTTTTTAGGCTCACTTTGACTAAAGAGCATTGAGGACGAATATAAATCGCTCGCTAAGACAAATAAATTTAAATGCTTTTTCAGGTTTAACTTGAGCTTTGTTTAAATTTAACTTATTCCGTTTCTGTCAACCACGAGAATTTGCGGTTATGGCTCGTTTGCAACATTCTTGGCTTGGAAACAGAAATTGTTAAGAAGAGATTTTGTGTGGAAATTTTATTCGGTATTTTGGGAAAATAATACAAAAACTTTTGAGTATAGATTACTTGAGGTACGTTTTTACTTTCTTAACCGGAATTTTTTCTTAATTTTTAATTTTCCCCTTAATTTTATATAAAGACTTATAATTAAGTTTCATACTAATGTACTTTTTGGCATTAAAGACTTATGGCCTAATTTTGTAAAACGCACGCAATCACTTCACTTAGTGTTTTTGGTCTGGCAGTTCCATTGCCATATGAATTAAAACAAACCCTCTCTCTCTCTAACTGAAATTTAATCTAAAACATATGACCAGATTTAAAAATCTAACGCAAGTGACTGTGTTCGTTTTACAAAATAAGGCCATTAGTTACTAAGACCTTGTGGGTATTGTACAAGCTACTTCACCGTATCTTTAAACCATTTTGAGAGTTCCTATCAAATAAAGCTAAATGCTGCATTTTCTTGATGAATTACAACAATTCTTTTTCCAATACTTGACACTCGGTTAGCACCAACATTCAAATACTTCTAATTTAACTTCAAACTTCATTCATTCATATCACATTTCACATAAATCGCGGTAATATTAAATAATAAGTTAACGAAGCTTTCATCTGATGCACCTTCTAATTTACACAATCAGCTTGTAATTCACAATAAATTTGTAGACATTTTCACGGTTCGTTTGATTGATTAACTAAAACGTTTTATTTTTTTAAGCCCACTCATCAGCAGGCAGAACTTCACTGCTTTTGCGCTCGCTCAGGCTTGTAACTTGAGTTAACACTTGAGGCAAAGCTTATTTAATTAAAGTGTTTGCACCATCGAAGGTTCTGCTCGTAGCGACGTAATCCAGGTGAGCGTTTGGGGAACCCCTTCTGGCTTATCACTTCTTTTTAAAGTGTCTTTCTTTTTTTTTTTTTTTAATTAGAGCGTGTGCCACTACTCAAAGTTTACGGTTAGCGAAGAAATCACAGAAATCACTCCGCAGCGTTCCTTACTCAACCGTCGCGCTAACGTTCTTATATTGAACTGATTCAAAAAATCATCACCATGAACTACAAATTCGAGTCCATGTGTTATGCAGCATAAGAATGAATGAATGTCATATTGAAGTAGTGAGTGTGCGTGTGTGTGTACGTAATTTTCTCCGGGAAATTCTCTCTTTATATCTCAGAGGAAAATCAATGCCACTAACAGCATGTTAACATTACTTTTACATTTACAGCACAGTATATTTTTATCGCCATTAAGAGTGCTTCTTTTTTAAATACAACAACATAAAACTGTTCCACTCGCTCTACTCTCATCTCTGCAAACGTTATACTCAATGTTTTCCTTATTTTCAAACAAAAAGAAAATTGTGTCTGCATTTTTTCCATTTTGCCAGCTATATCTATGCTTATCTTTAGCATTTTTAAACAACGGACTTTACTTGACATGGAAAGAGTAATGTTAGCAATCTACCTAAATTTCTTTTTAAGAGAGAAAATTTCAAATCATAAGAGATAGCATACGTTGAGAACGTATAATGTGATTTAACATAGATTGTTACAGCTTGTTTTAAATTTGTTCCCAAATATTTCCTATTTAAACTCATATTACCTAACATAAGAGTGGCTCAACACAAAATATGATCTCAAAATATCTCTGTTTAGATGAAAATTGTCTGTTATAACAATGAAATTCGTAAAAAAAGTGCATAATTTCACTTGCACATAAAGTACTCAACTTGTTTATTAACTGGCTGAGACGTAAATTTTCGGTCCTTTTGTTAATTTGCATACAACTATGGCTTACAGTAAGTAAAAATTTAATTAGCAAATAATTAAGAACAAATAAAAAATACTATTACAAGGACTGTATCTCTTATAATACAAAATAAAAATAAAAGGATTACATACTTTCATTTCACATCATTTCTTTTTCTTATTTTCAAAATACTCCCAAATGTGTATGAAACACATACAAATACAAACATTTTCTCGGATTTTGATCGTCCTAATATTAAAAATATTGGAAATTTTGATTTATTTGAAGCTGATATAAAAACAATAATTTCAGATTTGAAAAGCTCTTTTAAAATTGAAATGGATGAATTCCCGCCTGTTTTCTTTAAAAGTTGTTTCAAAAGTATTATTAAACCTCTTTTGGTTCTGTACAAAGCATGCCTTAAAAATAGTGAATTTCTCGATAGCTGGAAGATATGTGCAATCGAACCTATTTTTAAATCAAGAAATCGTTGTGATGCAAAAAGTTTTGCATTCACAATAATTCCAGGATTTTTATTTAACTACGTTTATGTCGCAATTTCAGCCAACATAATTTCCTCTTCTACAATACACAATAGTACTTCCGTTAACCATTAAACGAATTTCTCAACTAATAAAATAGCACTTCTCTCTACCATACAACTTCCAAAATAATAAAACGGTACCATCACAAAAATTTTTCGTAATCTCAAAACAAAAACTTACTCTAATTAGTACGTTTCGACGCAACTCTGGACTGGTCACTGTCAAAATAAAAAAATAAACAAACCATTTTCAATTCAATTGCTGGATTCTATACAATTCTGTTTACAAGGGGACATGATATCAATTTTCTGTGAAATTTGAATAGTTAATTAAGAAAAATCCATTTTTTAATACAATTTTAATTTTTAATCCATTTGGTTTCTTCAACACAACATCAAATTAGCTGTCTCAAATTTTGACAGATAACAAGACAATAAAGCACAACTGTTGTATTGCATAGTAAGTTTATTGAAGACACAGCATTGTTGACTGACAACAGTGGAATGTATTCAGTTTCAATGTTGTCTACCGTAATAGCTATTTACACATTACAGAGAGAAATTACTATTATCTAAGAAAAACTTTTATGATAAACTTTAACTATCTGATAGATTTGTTCGATAGATGAATAAATAAATAAAAAATTCCACAAAAATCAATATTTAAGCTTGATATTTTACACATAAGCTTTGATATTCAGAACGTACTCTAAGCTAGAAATTTGACGTCATCCCTATAAAAGTGACGTATTCAAAATGATACAACATAAAAGACTTTGAATAAACTAAAATATGACTGGGAATATTTTAAAAACGGCCAGTCGAAGATAATTCCTTATTAGCTCTAAGCTTTAGTTTTTAAAACTCATTTGTCAAAACCCTATATCAATATAACCCGAGCTTTAACTACAATCATTGGTTACAACAATGATTAGAATTTACTGAAAAAGAATGATGCATTGTTTAACAAAGTTGATTCATAGACTCGGTTAAGACTACAAACAACATTCATCGAACATGGAAAAACTGTATCATATTTCAACAGTATCACAAGTTTATCAAATTTCAGTAGTACCAATGTTGCGGTTATGCTGAGGAAATGGTTTTGCTATCATTAATAAAAACGAATGAATCTGAAATATTAGTTTTTTTTAAGGCATAAAATTTAAGAATTTGCAATTTTGACAATGCGTTCCGTAGTGAAGTTTTATGCAACAAAGAGAACGAAAAGAAAAACAAGAACAAAGAAAATGATTGTTGAAGTTCACACAGCGTTCAGTTTTGGTAGCGCTCATAGAAGATTCGTGTTGCGCTTAGGTAGGTTTGACTGTTACTTAGCCAGTAGGGAGTCCAATCCCGGAAGCTTTTCTTGATCCCAGAATTATTTTGATTTAGAATCTCAATCCCGGGATTCCGGAATTAGTTCGGGATTGAAAACATTAAGAAGTATATAATTCAAAGCGTTTTTAGTACAATTATTTATTATTTGAAATTAAAAATTTTAATTAATTCACTTATAAAGCAACAAAAATAAAACAAAACAAAACATATAAAGGGTATACACAATTGCGTTGTTTTCAGTGTAGTTAAAAACCCCGTGGTATTAATACCACACTTTACCGAGTGGTTTTTATATTTTTTGTTGTTTTACATGAAAACGCTAAAAACCAAAAGTGTGGTAATTTTAAGTACCTCAATGATATATTTAACGAACGTGGTTTTTAAAGTTCCATAAACAACTGATCGGTTGCCAGCTATTTTCTTATTACAAAAATAGAAGAAGCTCAAAATGCAATCTAATTTTCTTATGCCATATATTAATAAAATATATCAAATTGGATAGTTAACTTATTTGCTTTTAAATAGTAACAAAAAGCTATAGTAGGAGATTCCAAATCACAAGTTATATTTTAAAGGGTGCTCATAGTTGTGATTTTAAATATGGCAAAAAAACCATAATACCACGATACCACAAAATTGTGAATACCCTTATTGTTAATAAACACGAAAAACTTAAATAATATTAATGACTAGCAAATTGATTTAATTTAAAGAACAAAAAATATAATAAATAAAATACGAAACAGTTTAAAGTATTATTATAAAAATGTTAAATATTTTTTCTGTGTTTAAGGAAAATTAAGGTTGAAAAACACTTTTCAAAATTAAATTTTTTGTTTTAATTATTTTTAAAGAATACATTAAGCTGGTCAACGCATTTTATTTTTCATTAGAAAGTTTAGTTCGTATATTATTACAAATATAACCCGCTGATGAGAAGCATTGTTCTGATTCTATGCTAGTAGGAGAAATAGTTGTATGATAATCGTAAGCACAAAACAAAATTATTTCCTAAGTCAGAATATCTGAAAATGTTGAACTACATGGCTGGTTTGCCGATGTTGCAAATTCTTCTAAAACTTTGCAAAGTCTTTGTTCCAGTGATTCACACTCATCGTCCTAGCAAATTTTTTCAGCCTCAATAAGAGGTTTTTCCAAATCTATATTCATATCAACTTAAATGGTTGCATTTACATGAATATTTGTAATAGAAATTTTTTTATTAAAAAATCCCGGGATCCAGGAAAGAAAATCCCGGGAAATAAAGGGGCTTTAATTGTACGGGATCCCGGGATTCTATTAACTTACCTACTAGCCAGGCGCAAGCTACTTGGCTTACAGTTTTATAGAAGATAATTTTTCTCTAGAATGTTTGTTTATAAATTAATGAATGGAAAATTACCCAGTGGTAAATGGACACATGACGTAACCAATTATTTCTTAAATTCAATGTATCTGCGAGGCCTCCAACGCCTGTATACAATTCAGAATTGCATTTGTTCGGGCATGGCAACTAAAACACTGATGACATCTCGCTTACACAGTAAGCGACGATGGGAGTAGGTATGCATAAGATAGGAGAGAACAAAAAAAAAATGACGAATGAGGTTGGAGAGAACCAAAAAAATTTAACGAAATTCCTCTCTACGCCAAAAACACGACGAAAATTAAAGACAACATACCAAAAAGAAGTAAACATAACCAAATGACGCCACAAATTATTTTCATAACTATTTTTACAATTTAATCAAAGAATTTATTACCTTTTATAGACTATTTCAGAATTAATGATTAATAATACTTAGTTATTTTTTACAGAAATTTTTGTTCTAGTTTAAATAAAAAGATTCATTATTTTCACAAACACACTTCACTGCAAATCTACCTGTTAGAAAACACGATGTTGCTACACAGACGAATAAAGTCAAACAAACAAAAAGTGAGCACAAACAAGATTTTGTTTCCGCTTATAGTTCTGCATTACAATGTCATCACCGACAAATTTTTACAAGCGGGCAGTCTGTTCCGAACTATCTGACCTTTTCAAATTTATGTTGCTCATTTGAGAGTAAACCGTCTGTTTTGTGAGACAACGCAAGCGACAAATTAAGCATATAATGAACCTGTGGCATGATGCTTACGGTTATGTAATACGATCACTCAAATTCTTAATTTTAATGTAGATTAAACCCGCTTTAACTGTACAATTTATAAAGTTATATTTGTTATAGTCTGTTAGGTACATAATCTGTAGAAAGCATAAAGAACTAAATAAATACATTTTAAGGTGAATTGATTTATCTTTAAAAGAAAAAATCAATATTGATAGATATAAATTCAATAAAACTTATTAAACTAATACATTTAAATGAAACTGCACAAATTGTTGTTTGATATTTGTATACGTACACAGCAGAGCCGTAGGTAAGGGGATTTTTAGGGTTCAAACTCCCCAGAGGGTTGAAATTTAAAGAAAAAAATTGATATAAAGAATTGATTGTAATAGTCTTTGTTATAGGTAGATACTTGTAAACAACGATAGTGAAAAACTATGCATCGTGGTTTATCGGATCAAACGTGGTACATTCAAAATTAACATCACTATTGTTTTCACTACCCTTGACATCGGTAGTTGTAGATGATGGTCGTAATGATAACAGTGAAGCCAACAAGAATGACATACACATGCATACTAAAAAAGGCTTTCTTAATCGAAACGCTTAGAAAAATTTTAAAGTATACTTCAGCCAACAACTGATTTTACTTTTTCTCGAGAGATTCACGAAAATTTAAATTTCAGCATCCATGGTTTTCTCGCTGGAGTTGGTTGTCTTACTCCAAATATGCAAAAAAGCTTATTGTAAGTTCTACGTTTTCTTTAGCTCTGCTTATGGCGGCATTGCATCACAGCCTCTTCGTAATTTACGGCACATAAAAGTTTTTATTAAATAAATTTTTCTGCCCCTTTCATTGCAACATAGTCAATAGTTTTAAAACAATTAACTTTCAATTAGAGATAAGACTTTCATTTTTCTAAGCCTGGTTTCATTTTTGAAGAATATTTGAAGTTACGCATGAGTTATAAAAAGTGGACTTACATTTTTTAGAATTGTGACCCAAAGAAAAGTGTTAAGGCAATCGGTTCAGTAATTTTGTTAATTTTTAGAGTTTAAGATTTATGAAAGTTATGTAAAAGCTTTTTGTCTCCAAAATTATATTAATTTGACATAAATGAGATATCGTTCTCATGCCTCAGATTTTTTTAAACATACCTCTGTAACACTAAGCATACACAGTGATCGCACAGTAACTGACTTAATTTTTGATAGTTTTTCATATTATTTCCATACAAAATCCTCCAAAATTCAAATAACTGAATTTTAATTTTTTTTTATATATCTTACCAAATTTTTTTTAGAAGGTGTTTATTTTATAATACATATTTTAGCTTTTATATGCATAAATTTAAAAAGTTTTTGCCATGAATGCAAGCACTTAAAACTTTATCTATCTTGAAAGTGCGAATCGCATTAGAAATAATGAAGTTATTTCAATGTTAGTGAAAAAAAAATTCAAAAAAAGGCTATTGCAAAACTTTAAAATTCTTTGATGCAGATTGGAAGAGCTTTTTTTGGCCTTTAACCCTACAATAGTCGCGCACCTTGATCTTACATCCACAGTCCACGCAACTACTGCTATCTGACAGATTATTTTTTTTACAATCTACCAGCAAATATATTTACGAAAAACATGATTTTTGGCGGCTATCGTAACAGCCAAAACATTTTGAAAATTGTTATAAAATAGACCAAGGTTTATTTTTAGAGGGGGTATACAAATAAAACTTTTTTCTAATGGAAGTCGAGGCACCTTAATAAATTTACTTACATATACAAGGAGATCATTATTTTGATTGAATCAAGGAAATGTTTTGCTTAAAAGCAAATCAGCAAAACTTTGCTCAATCACGGTGTGATTTTAGAAAAATATTGCTTAATTGAAATCAATCCTCATGTATTTAGGAAAAAAGCAAAATTTTGATTAAATTCAAATAATTAATTCAAATAATTAACTGCAAAAGAAAATTTTTACTTAATTTAAGCAAATATTTGCTAAGTTATTATAAGCTCAAATAGTAAATTTCTACTAAATTCAATCAAATTTCCTTCTAAACACACGAGCACACGTTTATTCTTAATGAAGAAAATTAGGCGACGATTGGTTAATAACTGCGATGGTCGAATGGATAAACGCATGCACTTACACTCACACGGCCGAGGTTCAAGTCTCCGGATAATGGTAAATTTTCTATTTTATTGAATGGTAATAATTATTTCACTTGAAAAATATACTAGGTTTCAGTAAAAACTTATTAAAATTTGCTACTCCAATTCATAATTACTTAGCAAATATTTGCTGGAATTAAGTAGCTTGAATTTAATCAAAAGCGGGTGCAGACGCTTAAAAATTTTAATAAATCACAAACATTCGAAGGTGTGGAGGTGAGCAAACTGAAAGAAGATCTAGTATTGATGTTTTAACCACTTGAAGAATAAATCCTCCACCATCCCCATGAATAGCTTTTTCGAAATACTGATGGCAACTTAAGAGTGGTAACCACAACAACAATAACAAAGACCAGGAAGTTTTTATGATGCTCCTCAAAGGATTTTTCATAAAGTCATCGAGAATGTGTCGACAAACTGACTGCAAACCAGTCAAATGATATTTCAATGAGGAACAAAATGCATGCCACAAAAACGTGGCTGTCATTATTTGTGGCAATCATGAGCAAAATATGCTGACTGAGCAGCTTGCTGTTGCAAGTGCAGCCGATGTCACCGACGATAATGATGCTGCTGCTTAACAACAAGCCCCACCATTGGCACGAGACACTGATTGTCCGTCTGTTGGTGATGCGCTGCATGAATTTAATGGTTAATATGTATAAATCACATTCAAGCCATGATAGAATGCAACGACAAACCACCGCGTTACCAACATCACAGACGAGTGGCAAGTGGCATGTGTGTGAGTTTCACTAAGTTTATGTGCTTGTGTATGTGTGTGTTTATATGTATGTATGTGGCATTGTGCCAAAAAGCATTAACTTCACGCGTGCTTTCTTTGAAAAGCGTTATTTTTAAGTTATCTGCTTTCATCAAGTCAGCATTTGAATCGTTTTATGTGCTGACAATCGTAATTAACGAAACGTGGCTGATTAAAATTTAATCAAGCTAGTCATCTAGGCCAACAGCTGTCAACGAATGCAACATCAAGTTGCTGCAGTTAGACGCTGATGATGCCGATGCTGATGCTGATGATGCACTCCAATTAAATGGTCTATAAAACACAAGCTCAGCCCCAATGCCAGCATCCCAGTCGATGCCACCCACACACACACACATTCATGTGTTCAATAAAACGAGTGTTGTATCGATACGTTCAATGCATATAGTAGTCTGCAAGGACACGTTGCTTTGGACATTATGCAATCATCATGCCTTAGTTGTAAAACAACAACAACAACAAATTTAGAGTCCATCACTGTCGTGCATTCAGACAACCTGTTTTGGTTTGTTGATTATTGTTCGGCCGCTTGTCAGACATGTGCTTGCCACACAAAAGCAGCAGAAGCATCCAGCAAGCAATGCAGAGCAACAAATTCTGCAGCAGTATTCTTTAATGCTGATCAACATTAATGTACCTAACGCCATAAACAATCCGAGCTTCAAGCAAACCATCAAACTACATCAGATGCCAGATCTTATTATGTGTATGCACCAACCAGCTGCACCAACAGCTTCAGAATTCATCAGTTGAAGTCTTACCTACGACTGACATCCGACATTTATTCTTTATACTATCTGTTGGTCTGTCATTCATGCAGCATGTTTATCTGTAGCTCTCATTTCGTGTGTCCGTCCATTTCGTCCATTGCTGTATCGCTGCAGTCATTCGTTGGAGCAGCTCAGTCAAGTCATCGCTCATGCACATATTTTTGCTACTCTTTGCATGCAGTCTGCATCCTGCAATATGTAGCAATGTTTGTCTTAAATAACGAATGGAACGCTCAACTCTAAGCACGCTGTCAGGACCGAATTCTAACGAATGGTTGACAAACTAATGGACGAGTGAACAACACAACTAGAGTCTGATTGTTACGCACGATTGCCTCTTCAGTTGGTACAAAAAGCACTGTGAATGACTAGAAAATGTTAGAAACATGTGGGTTCGTTCCATTAAGGGTTAGGTGAGTGACCAAAAAACCAAAAGCAAACTTTTAGCAAAATGATGTAAGTGCTTTAAATTGACCATAATGAAACAATGTTGTAAGGGTTAAGCAACTGGCTTCCTGAAAAATTAGAGCTAACTCAAGTCTATTTACCGATGCAACAAGCCTGAGATAAAAACACTGCAAAGGCAAAGTTCATACTGGTTTGGAAAGTGACAAAAAAGCTTTACGTTTTTCACGTTTTTAAACATTATAGTTTTATTTAATCTTGGGATCTTAGTGAATTTTTCGTTATCTTGTGTAAAAAAATACTGTTTTAAAATGACCTATTGTATATTTCAATTCAAAATGTATGTATGTAAGCGATCTTTGTATAAACGTAGGAAATTTGAGAAGTCAGTGACTTTTTTAATTTCCCGCTTAGTAATTTTAATTGCAAAACTAGTCCTGTTAACAACCATTCGTTGGTAGACTACTGTCAAATTTCGAGCAAGCTGCTTCACTAAGTTTGTATTTAACAGCCATTGAAAACAGACAACCTTGTGAATTTCGAAGAAAATGGAAAAAAGTCAATTTCTAGTACTCATCAAGCTGAACATTCAGGTGATCCAAAAGAGGTCGTGGCTGAGGTTGCAGGTATCTCAAGATCACATTTAACATGAATATTTAGATATCCGTGCATTGGGTGCCGCGATTCAACTAAAACCCGAAGGAGTTTTTGCACCGTTTCGTAACCGTAACCGTAGCAGCAACATTTATACACTATCGGACAAAATAAAGTGCAAATATTGCTTTACCCTTACAATTGTGCTTTCTTTATTCCAACCATGATATGCAGCCCTCTGAAACACATCATTGAACGGGAATTTGTCAAAACCTTTATATTTATAAAAAAAATAGCCGTCTTTCATGTGCTGCTAAGGTTATGCCATTAACATGTAGTGTCGTGAAGTTTTTGGACGGACAAAATAAAGTGCTAAGTGTACTATTCTAAAGAACACGCCCAATATATTCATACTTTTTATTATTTTGCTATAAAAACTTTAAGGTAACATATATTGTATAGTAAACAAAACAAAAAAAATTATATAAATTATTGAAAGGTATTGGACGATTCAAAATGAAACCATTAACAAAGGATGTCAAAGATTTTCTGGTACAGGACCAAAAGAATGGCATTGTATATAAGGAATTGGCCGTAAAATATAAAATTTCTATATCCGAAGCAAGAAAAATTGTCGAAAAGCAGATTCAAAAAGAAATTTTAAAGAAATCGTGTGGTAGAAAATGGAAGACTTCTGTGCAGGATGACAGACAAATATTGATCCTTGCAAAGAAAAAGCCACTTCATTCAGCAAGAGAAATTAGAGAATCCCTAAATTTAAATATATCGTCTCGTAAAGTGCAAAGAAGGTTAAACGAGAAAGGAATAAAGAACTTCTATGCGAAGAAAAAGCCTCTTTTGCGCGCCGCAAACATTAAAAAACGACTTGACTTTGCAAAGAAGTATTTGAATATGGCCAAAACGGTCTGGAATCGCATTATTTGGTCTGATGAGTCCAAATTTGAATTAAAAAAATTCAAAAAGACGTAAGCTGGTTTGGTGTGAGCCCTCCCAGAGACTTAATATGAAAAACATAGCACCCACCCTTATGGTATGGGTTGTTTTTCTTAAGTTGGAATAGGTGAACTCGTTAAAATAGATCCAAAAATGACTGGCGAGCATTATGTGAATATTTTGAAAGACACTCTTGTGAAATCCATCGAAAAAATTAATTTGGGTGGTTTTATATTTCAACAAGATAATGAAATGAACTCGTTGCACACGAGTAAAATTGCAACGTAGTATTTTCTTCAAAATAACATCGAAAAATTGGAATGGCCTCCTCAATCTCCGGATTTGAATCCGATTGAGCATTTGTGGACGATTGTAGATGATCAAATTTCATTTGACACACGAAAAAATATTAAATCGTTTTTGGAGATTATGCGGCAATGATGGGAGGCAATATACAAGGAAACTTTGAAAAATTTAGTTGCAAGTATGCCAAAAGACTAGCAGCAATAAAAGCAAATAAAGGAAAACATACAAAGTACTAACCAAGTCTTAAAACTTACTCATTTTGTAGCTTTTTTCCTATCTTTGGATTAAAAATGTATTTTTGCACTTTATTTTGTCCAATATAATTTGATTTTATAATAATTTTATACTTTTTTTAACTATTTTAAAATCTGATATATAATTTTTTTTAACTTATTTCGATGTATTACAACTGTTTGTACCTTCTGAAAAAATAAACATACAAACATCAAGTTATTTTTACAAATTGGATATATTTTTTAACTACTTTTAACTTTTTTTAACTATTTTAAAATCTGCTATATAATTTTTTTTACTTATTTCGATGTATTACAACTGTTTGTACCTTTTGAAAAAATAAACATACAAACATCAAGTTATTTTTACAACTTGGATATATTTTTATTTCTCTGCACTTTATTTAGTCCGATAGTGTACATCACATTATACCAGAGACCAAGGAACAGTCAAGGCAGTGAACTTCTTCGGGTGAACGTGCACCAAAGAAGCCAAAGGTGTGTCTGTTGGCCAAGAAGGTTATTGCGACAGTTTTTTTGGATGAATGTGGAGTCATTCATATCGATTACCTTCAAAAAGGTAAAACGATCACCGGCATATAGGCATTTCCAAACTGGCGTTACGGACGATTTGCAAAAGCATAGCATGAAAAAGTCTAAATTTTAAAAAGTTTTTTTTTTTATATATTTCCGTAGTAATTATTACAAAATTTTAAGGGAATTTTATTTTAAGGGCCGATGTTGATTTTGAAAAAAAGCACAAATTATTGAAGAAATTATTGTAATTTTTTTTATTATGATTTATAATTATGTATGGAACAAAATATCGGCCAAATGGCCACCGCGACCTCGGCGGCACACCTCCATCCGATTGTCCAAATTTTCGATGACGATGAGGCATAATTGAGGTTCTATGCCGTTAATGTGCCAAATTATCTCATCCTTTAGCTCTTGATTGTTGCTGGCTTATCGACGTACACCTTTTTTTCAAATAACCCCAAAGAAAGAAGTCCAACGGTGTCAAATCACATGATCTTAGCGGCCAATTGACATCGCCACCACGTGAGATAACACGACCGTTAAATTTGTCGCACATTTTAGCTATTGTTTCGTTAGCTGTGTGGCAAGTGGCACCGTCCAGTTGAAACCACACATCGTCCACATCCATATCTTCCGATTCGGGCTATAAAAAATTCGTTATCATGTCACGATAGCGAACACCATTCACAGTAACTGCCTGACCGGCCTCATTTTGGAAAAAATACGGTCCGATGATGCCGCCAGCCCATAAACCGCACCAAACAGTCACTCTTTGTGGGTGCATTGGTTTTTCGACAATCACTCTTGGATTATCATTCGCCCAAATACGGCAATTCTGCTTATTGACGAATCCACTGAGGTGAAAATATGCCTTATCACTAAAGATGATTTTCTTCGAAAATTGATCATCCACTGTTGCCATTTCTTGCCACCATTCTGACCATTGACGACGCTTGAAATGGCCAAGAGGCTTTAGTTCTTGAGTCAATTGCACCTTGTAAGCCTGTAAATGCAAGTAAAAACAATAACAACAATTAACCCTAAGGATTTAAAGATATAAGCAAAATATGTGCTGGCGTTACGTTACAAAAAACGATTTCTGACTTGTATTACCAAATTTGCAAAACTCTCTGAATTGGACAAGACTTTTTGTATAAAACTTTTTTTAAAAGGTTTTAAAATAACATAAGTTTATTTTCCAAGTGATAAAATTTAAAAATCTTTTTTGGGGCCGAATTACAGCATCCGTGATAGAGCAAAATAACGAAAGGTACGGCGAGACAAGTACCTATCAATCTCGTACAATTTTGCTTGATCACGGATGCTGTAATTCGGCCCCTGTTTTTTTTTATTTCGATTCTTGATTAGGCGTTCAGTTACTGGAGTTACGTTACTAAAATTTTCATTGCAGTTTAATTGGGTATTTAAGTAGTTAGGTGGTTAGGTAATTATGTAATTAAGTAATTAAAAAACAAATTTTATTTATTGTCCTCACCTTGCCTCAACCATTTTTGTATTATCTCTATCCAACACCGCAAATATTACATCAATAGTTGTCCTAATTGTGTTGTGCAAATATTTGGATCGCTTATTATTCGCAAATTTTATTTATCAAAACAGCATTGTTTAAGGCCTGAAATTTGTATGAAATTGATTTTTTTTATATATATTTCAAAAGTAAAGTCTTTCTGACATTGTTTTTACTTCTACTGCTGTTTTAGTAGGTGTCCAGCTACAGTGTTTCGTCTAGATTCATTCTCTTCATACACATTTATCTCGAAACTACTTTTTTCGGCTTGGTATTGTAGAAAAAACAAAAACTATTCAGCGAATCATCTAAAATTTAAATATGCTATTCATAACATCAGTGGTTATCGCCGGAACTAGAATCAAAGTTTTATTTCAAAAACATCGTATATTTTCTTAATAAATTAATAACCGGCAGAAAACAAGCTGTTTTAAGAACTTAATTTTCAAAAGCGCCTCATTCTGTCAATTTTCAATATTTTTTTTTTCTTTCTAGTGCCAGCCATAGCTGCACTCATAGTGATTAATAATATTCTTGGTTTTTTATTTTTCAGAGAAATAAGGTCTGTTCGCGTACTTCTCTAGTAAAAAACATCCAGCAGCAACTTGCAAGAGAGTAACGCAAAATTCTCTCTCACATAGAAAAATATCCAAAAAGTATGCGAACGCAACATTTGCAAGCCTTGACAACAGATGATTAACGTATTGATTGCATTTTAAGTGCAATGGAAAACAAAAGGAAATTGGACCTGAAGTGTTCTCCTGGAACACAGTGGCAACGTTTTTTACAAAAATGGAAAGTACCTTCCATATTTTGACGACTGCAGCAGATAATCCTCCGGTTTGTGAACATCAATTTTACTAAATTTGTTTGATTGTTCAAATTTCAACTGTCTTAAATCAGCTGTTTTCTAGCTTATCAAATTGCAAATTCTTGACAGTACAAATTTTTCTAGCAGGAATTTGCAACTTCCCCTCCAAGTCAACTGTCACTTTGCGTTCTCAATTTCTCTTATTTTGCAGGTTTTTTGCGTACGCGAACGCAAAAAGCTGATAATTTATGAAAATTATCACAAACAATCTGTACACGAATATACCTGTAGAAAAGTCAAAATATACAACACCGCTCATGCCCTTTTTCCTAGAAAGCGTCTCATTTGAACAAGATCAGCAATTTTTTAAATAAAAAAAAATAATTTTTTTATTGATGAATTAGTGTTACGATATACCTTTAAGTTTAAATATCGTTAATTTATATTTTAATTTTTAAAAAAAATCCTAAAAACACCTTGAATATTTGAGCGCTAGACCACCGGCCTTGCATTAAATGCCTATGAACATTCATGTCTGAATTCGCAATTTAAATCTAAACCTAAGATAATTGGCATCTTGTGCTAATTTTCAACCCGTTCTAAGGAACCTTGCTACTTTTATTGTTTGGATAGCTTATGCAAACTAATTTTTAGCGTAAACAAAATGTTTGAAAAAGGCCCATTTTGTAGCACTGCAAAGTCAAACATTCTAAAATGTAATTTTTTTTTATCAAGCGTAGCTCATCATTCGCATCAAAAATATTCACGCTGCAATTTGGACGCTTAAAAATTTTGCTTGACGATTTGCAAATCGTCATGCATTTCCGAACAGATCCAATGCCTTTGATCGATTATTGCGATCTGCTGCATCACAGCTTCCCGCATTCACAATAGAATATGTAGGATAGCTAATGCACAATCCTTTTAATATATTCTTGTCATATACTGCAGCATAGCTTCAGTTAATACTTAATATTGAATGGACCAATTAACTTAATTAAGGTTTTTGGATTAGATGGTGGCGTGTTGGACTATCAATCGATAGGGTGCGAGTTTGATTCTCATTGCTGTCATAGAAATATTTTTAATTTTATATTCTCTTGTTCAAATTGATGCAAGCAAAAACCAACAACAATTCTAAGAAAAAGTGTCGTTTTTGAGATTTCACTCAAGCAAATCACAAAACGAGGCGTAAAATCTTCGCTTCAAAAACTAACACGTGTTTTATGAAGAACTATTTTTTTTTTGCATTTTTTAATGAAATATTTAAGTACTTAATAAATTTTAAAAATTTCCGTTTTTGTTTATTTATCTCAGTTTCTTATAATTTCATAAAATGTAATGATTTTTCAAGTTTTTTACTTGATACTTAATATTACGGATTTAAATCCTTTCAATTTATTTGTGTGTTTGTGTTGAACTAAAATTTTGCATCAAATTAAAGCGAGCGATTCAATGAGTTTACCATTTTAAAATTCACGAGCGATGAAAACTCAACATCTCTTATTAACACTTTTAAAATTGCTCTTTTAAAATTTCTCAGCATACAAACACACAGCCAAGGAAAGAAGTTGAGGAGCTGAAAGAAGAGTGAATATTTTATCCGCATAATCTTTGAATATTATAAAATGATAAGCTCATAGCCAAGATAACTTAGAAGAGCGGGAGAGCATTTAGATTGCTTTGATTTTGATTACGCACCCTGTTTCAATACTTCAAAGCAATTAAAGTTATTCATACGCCATGGTGTATCTTTTTTTTGTTGCTGACATTAATTAAGACTTTTTGTGGGAGCCACTCGGTCTATTTGTTCAGCAAAGTTGTTGTTTAGAATAATAGTAACAACTTTGGTGAAGAACGATGAAATTATCTAATACAGGGAAAAAATTTAGAAAAAAGAGCACTGTGTAGTTATTAATCATGCAGACATACAAACAGTCATATCTTTCAAAATTGCAAAAAACCACAGATGAAATTTTTTTGGCGTATAGAAGAAGTATGTAAGTTCACTCTTTATTTAAAAAATCAACCATGACGATGATTTTCAAAAATTTCTACAATTTTTATCGATTTTGACCTTTCGGTTACATTGAACTTTGACTATTGTATAATCTTTGTGTAGTCTAACACCACTGGATAGTATTTACATAGAATAACTCAAGACTGAACGAAACTAGGGTTAGTTTATGGTGTTTTTAAGTAAAAATCCTTAGCAGTTAATTAAAATCTTTATAAACATCTTTTACTTCTCCACTAAATATTGTTTTCGGTTATAATTTTGAAAAATTTTTTGTGTTAAATAGTCATATGGAATTTATCATATTCATATCAGCACGATTGGAGTCGGTTGATCTTTTAGTTGATCGTTTTGATAAAAAATGTCCCATAGGTAAGATAAAAAAAAAAAGTATAGCAGTGAGAGGACTGCCGACCGAAGCGAAAACCTATACATAAAATATAAATGGAAGACGTTGTCCTGCCACGGACCGCCTTACTGCTATATAAGAATTTTCATGCTAATAGGGGGTTTCGGACTATGCTACATGTAGGATGAATTTGACAGGTCGGACGGACATGTAGGATGTGCGAAAGCTCATACTGCAGCCCGTCCTACATGTAGGATGAAATCAAAAAGTTTTAAAAGTTCCGCTCTGATCTTGTTCTTCTCTGTGCGTCCTTGTTTGTAGATTTCCTTGGTAATTGTTGTTGGCGCAGTTAGCCGGAAATTTTTTGTAGGTGTTTTGAATTCTAATCGTGTAGCTACAGTTGGCATATGAAATTAGAATTATTTTTGTTAAGAGCTTATAACAATTTATTAAATTTTTTATATATTACTGAAAATATTTCTTTTAACCAAAAGTGTTACCATATCAAAAATACATATAATTAAAGTAATTTATTTAAATTATTTCATTATTGATTAATATAAAAAATTAAAGCTTATTTAAATCAATTTATATCATAACACTAACACAATATACATGTTCACCATACCTATATTGCGTTGTGTATTAAAAATAGAATATTCTAAAATTAAGAAATATCTATAGCTTATAAATTATATATAATCCATATAAGAAATTAAGCTAAACAGTTTTAAAAAATAGAATGCTAAGGATAAGCAGACTTTAGTTATTCAATTACTACTGAAAATATTAATTATTTTGCAGGTTTAATACGTAATTGTTATTATATAAATATACATAAATATTCTTTAAATTTCCTCAATGAGCTAAATTGTTTATATATATGAACTATATATTACTAATATTATATATACTCTTTAATTCATATGTATAAACTGTTTTCTAAATTAGTTCGATGTCATATGCTGACTGTAGCTACAAATAAACATCCACAAAAAATTAAAGCTTACTGTAAAACAATAACTACTTAGCAAATTTACAACACCGCAAAGAGAATTACAAGATCCCAGCGGTTGCGCAGCGTTAGAGGGGATGAACCGAATTGGCGTCGTAAAATATACAGCACTTTGCATGCTATATTTTCTGTTTGCCTGCTGTTTCGTTCATTTTTTTTAATTTTTTAACGGTTTTTTAAGTTTACAATATTACAAGTTTATGAATTATATTGCAAGTACAAGCTCTCGAATTAAATATGTCTCAAATTGATAAAATGCAAATAAAATAAAATATTTGCGCTAAAACACGACCGAAATATGAAACGTCAAAATTTGTAATTTTCAAAATTTCATCGTCCATTTGACATTTGACACAGCAAAAAAAGACAAATTTATTTCAACACACACAAATTTTATTCAACTTGATATTTTTTATCCCATCACGACTGATTGACACACATCCATAGTTGACAACTCTAAATATAAAATGCCGCAGTGGTGAAAATAAAAAGCCACTGACAAATACAACAAGTGTGAAAATTGTCAAACTTTGTTTGACGATATGTAATAAAATAAGAGCATGCATGTAATTATTTGAATGTTCAACATATGCCTTTATCACAACTTAAAGATTAAAATGTTAAAACACTCAATCCATACATTATTTTTCTTGTTTGCAAACGAAGTTCCAGCAGAAAAAAGAAGAAAAAGAAGAAGATGGATCCATTTTTAAATCTCACCATGAATAGCAGCTGTTTGAGTAAAAGCAAATTTTTCAAAAATGTTGAAAAATACAACAACTGAAGAAATTGCCAAACTTTAAAGGCATATATATATAAATATAAACCGAATTAATAATAAGTTTTGGTTGCAAACATCTTATTGCAACCTAACTTAAGTATTTATATACTAACAAACAGATTATATGCATTAATTTCAGGAGTTGCCAAGTGATTTCTTTGTGAGCTTGCGGCCGAATGACAAATTCCTTGGAAAAATACGATGATGCAAATGAATGATTTACCCTCTACCAAAATCGTTCAAAGCGCCTAAAGAAGTTTTCACTTCAAAAATTCACTCACCACCCGCAGAAAGTTGTTCATATAAGATTTTTATCAGTATACCTATAATAAAAGTCAACGGAAAGTACAAGGCATTACCTGGGTCTGAAAAGTTCCGGGATATTAAATAAAAACAAGAGATTTTTGGCAAATATTGTAATATTCTTCAACATAATTGCCTTCGAGAGGGACACACTTGGTATAGAGATTTTCCGACATTTCGACGCCCTTTCTGTAGTACGAAACGTCCACTCTGTCGAAATACGCCACGGTTTCTACGATGACTTCTTTATTCGATCTGAACCACTTTTTCTGGTTAAAATCCGCTAATGGCCAAATCTGGAGAAAATGGTGGGTGGACAACAAGTTCGAATTGTAATTGGTCCAATTTAACCATCACTTTCTGAACGTGTGTGACGGTGAGTTATCGTGATGGTACAGAACGTTTTTCTTCGCCATATGGAGCCGTTTTTTGTTGTTGTTGTTTAGTTTTTATAAAAACGCTGCTTATACTCTCTTGAAACTGATCTTTACTTTTGCAGGTAATCGATAAAGATTATGACATGCGCATTCCAAAAAACAGCGGCCATAACCTTCCCGGCCAAACGTTAATCGCTTGGCTGCTTTGGTCGGCTTTCTAGCCACTCTACAACCTGCCTATCGGACAAAAGCGTATGGTAATATATAGGCCCATGTTTCAGCCATTTTCAAAAAACGTCAAAAAAAATTACGGTGCTTGTTCAACCTTTTTAAATTTACTAAACCACCGATAATCTGTTGTTTTTCCACTTTTTTTACGAAGGCGACATTGGTTCAGACATTGAAATTTTATAACATTTTCTATTAAGGCAGAATTCTAGTGTAGAGGCCCAAATTTCGAACTTTTTTTGACTGTCGATAAAAAAAAACAAATTCATATTTTTAGTATCCATTTTTTTATTAAGAGTTTATTAATATTTCAATAATACAAAAAAAAAAAATAATAAATAATTATAATTAAAAAATCACAGGCTGGTGGAGTGAAAGTGCTAAAAAAGGTGCCTCTATGTTGACAAGATTTTAAACATTCTAGTCATTTGAAAAATTAGTTGTTAAGTTGTAAGAATGTCGGCATAGCCCAAACTAGGGATATAGCTATATTACCATTTTACGCGACTATTTGAAACAAAAAATTTTATTTTGGCATTTTTTAAAATTTATAAATATTTTTAATATATAAAAGTACACAATTTTTGCAAAATTCTTATTATATGCCATATAGGGATATATAAAAAAAGCCTACACTAAGTTTTATGGTAATCGGTAAATTAGAACTTGAGATATCATATTATATTTTTAATTTCGTAGTCTAGTGGAGAGTGCGCTAGACTATCAACCCAGAGGTCCCTGGCTCGACCGGTCCCGGGTTTGGGCATGGTTTGTGGAATTGGCTAAATTGTAGAAAATGTGGAATTAAAGGACAGGAACACAACTAAGGCCTGGAAATGCTTGCCGAGGTTAAGGCATAACACTAGCCTCACTTAAAAGCAATTCAAATTGTCTTTCACGGTTGTTTCGCCTAATAAATAATTCACGTATGGTTCCAATCAATTCCCCTAAATAATCTATCCCTTTCCTTTCAGATCAAAGACCAAACCTTGTTTGTATAAGGAACATGCCTTGGATCTTTGATCTTTTTAAAAAAAAAAAAATATTCGTGTTGGAGAAAGAAGTTTCGAGAAAAACGCGCTTACAAATTTTAAGTTAGTTTTCATGCAGTCTAACTGACTACACTAAAATGCCTTTAACTTTTAAAATAAGTAGATATTTAATAGTTAAATGAAACTATCGAAAAATTCAAATTCAATTTTTTATTTTTACAACTTCCTACACTAGAATACTGCCTTAGCAACATTTAAAGGTGAGTAAAATTATTCAATGCGCTTAAAAGATATTGTGACATAATCGACCGACCGTTTTTATCTTTCTGTTGCCAAGAGAAAGTGAAAAATTCTTAATTTAGCTGTGTTCAATATTTCAATTGAAAGTAAACTGTTTAATATAATAAATACCAATCAGACAGACACACTGACAGCGATTACTTTTCCTTTACATATAGAGATTGTTGTCTGTACGTCTCCAAAACCACTGCGTCGATTGAGCTCAAATTTTGGTAGTAGAGATATTTTGAGTACGAGATGGCTTAGGAGTAATAAAATGTAGTATTCATTTAAATAAACGGGGAACCGTTATCGGCATGGAACCTCCCATACAAATTCAACACCTCCAACGCATGATATCTAGCTACTTATGAAAGCTTAAGCATTCAAAGAAGAAACAAAGTTGACTTTTGTTAAAACTAACCCGCACAAAAAAATATATACCACATTGTAAAATACGTCGTGGAATTTCCCATACAACTCCAATACCTCTCAATTGGGGATGGCAATCCCAGGATCCCGATCTTTTTTAAGACCCGAATATCCCGGGATTATTCGATTCGAATCCCGGGATTGTTGAAAACAATTTTTTTAATATCTAATTTTTCTAAGATCTAATTAAATCTAAAATTTTTCAAACTACCGTCACATATATCCCCCTTTCAACGATCAACGATCGAACTAACAAGCGTTGAGGCGGAGCGGTGCTTCTTCTCTGCAGGTCTTATAAGCAATAAATTAAGGTCTAAGTTAGGGGATAAAACCATTAATGCTTTAATTTCATAAAGATCGTATTTTGATTAAAAGAAGGAATATTTTTACTTAGCTCTAAATAGAAAGAGTATTGTATTTATTTTTTACTTAAATGTTTTGACTTTTTTATTTTAATTTGAATGTGCTATAGCATATAATTAAAGGGAGGTTTTGGGTCAAAGCGGTTAAAATGAAGGCATATTTTAGAAGATGATTTCTAAAAAATTTAATTTGCATGTTAAGTTTACATCATCACGCTAATCGTCTGAAAATTAAATTTTTTTCGAAGAAAGACTCTTGAATGCACATCTTTTACCAAAATGGAAAATTAAGAAAATTACGAAGCGTGGAAAAAAGTGGAAAATTTACTTTATACTTGACCACATTGTTGCATCTAAAACCAGAAAAAATTTACCAAAGACGCTCATTTTGGTAAAAGATGTGTAGAATTATAATAGGAACAGATTAAAATAAATTTTTATTGGTCGATTTGTTTTTTTTTCAGTAGTGTAGCCAGTTTTGAAAAAGTATGTTTCAAAAATTGTGCTTAAAGTTACTCTTCTTAGTTAAATTTACTCTGGCGCACCAGGTTTTAAATATTATTATATACACAAATGCACAGTGCAAAATTTTAGTTAGGCAGTTTTTTAAATAATCTCATTGTAAATGCTTCTCAAAACAAAATTTGTTTTGGGTAACAAATTAATCATTTTGTCATCAGTTTTGCAATCGGCTCATTTAAGTTTTAGCTTTTTTAAGCACAAACTTTTTGTTTTTTACTACTTTTATCAAATTTTTTTCACCTGGCTTTAAAAACATTGTGATTAGTTAGCGTTTTTCACCGCTAACCGACCTCAACTGCACACACGATTTTAAATTACTATAGAACTTAAAACCCTGTCTTTCGGTTTGCCAACACATGTCTAAATCTGTATGTGCTAGAGTGTGGGTTTGTTTGTGATCTCTATGTTTTATGTGTTTTTGACCGTTAAGTTCAACACAGGCTGTTTTTTCTGTCAATGTCATATTTTTAACTAAATTTCTGGTGTTTTTTCTGCTTTTTTATCCACAACTCCATCTTTCTGAATGTTTTTCTATACTGCTGTTTGGGTGGTTGTTCGTTCGTGCGCCTCACTGTCATGAAAAAGTGCCTGTGTAGCTGATTACCGCACGTACTATGGTTCTGTCTGACTGCGGATACTGCTGCTGCTGCTAATGTTGAGGTAGGTAGATGCCTTCATCAAAATGAAGCAGGTTATCTTCATATGAAATGTCGTCCTTCGTTGGCACAAGTCAAACAAACGAGCTGAACAGGCAGAGCTCTCCACTCCTCGTAGTAGTGCAGATTGTCACTTATGTGGAAAATTGTATGAGATCAGACCCGTAGTCAAGGGTGGCTGGTTTTGGAGTTCAAACCCCCTTTAGTGTCTAATGTTTAAAAAAAAAATCATTTCCAAATATGATAAGTTGCAAACATTTTGATAATATTTTTAATACACCTTTCTAGTGTCTCAAAAAAATATTTGAAGGAACAGAAATTTTACAATTTTCAATTTAAATTTTAAAAATCGCGAATCAAAACTGAATTTAACCCTATTACTGCCTTGCTATTTGACTAACGTAAACTGCCACGTAGTGACTCAGAGACACTAATACAAAATATATGGAGAATTAATTTATTTTATTGAAAAAATATTAAACTTAATATGTGGTACTTAAAGCCACTAAATATCGAACATTAGTAAATACATTTATTGAAAAAAATTTAAATTTATAATGTGGGAATTGTCATTTAACTACTTATTTACACCTGTGAGGAAAACCTCATTTTTCTATGAATGCTCGTTACACACGGACTTATGACTGACATATACAGTGTTGCGCAAAACAATAGCAGCAAAATAAGTGCGCTGCAACAAAATCGTGTATCTTTTTTAATATTGGGGACACACAAAATTGATTTTAGGAATGAAAGCATATATTCATACATCATATATAAAACAAATCAAATTCAAATTTGGTTTTGTTTTTTTTAATTAAATTTCAATTTAATGTGGCTGCATTCAATTTGTCTGAGAGCAAAACAAAACCAACAAAACTTGAAAAATGTAAAAAGAGAACAGAAGTTCCATGAATTACCGGTAAAAGTTCCATTATTGTAAAGCACGTGTTTTTTTAAGTCATAAACATTTAAGTTTAGTTTTGTTTTTGCGCTGGTTGTGACATTGACTGTTCCATTTATAATGGCTTGTTTTAAATGCTGTGGAGCTCTTAAATTGCAAATTATTTCCAAATATAAAAACGGATATTCAAAATTATCTAACGTGAAAGAGTTTGATATTAATCAGTGAATAGTTTGCAGATTAATAAAGAAATATACCATCACAAAAGACGTAACAACGGTAACTTAAAGAGGGCGGCTGCGGAAGACATTGCTGCGTGATGATAGGAACATTTGTGGCGTGTTCAAACGAAATGCATTTGCAACATCCAAAGAGGTTGTTCAGACACTTTATTTAGATATCCATCACAGCACTGTTTGATGACGAGCCGTTGAGAACGATTAAAGAAGTTATAGACCGGCAGAGAAACCTTTGCTTACAGCTAAGCATTAAAAACAAGGTGAGGTGTTACAATTTAAGCAATTCTGTCTGAAATTGTGACAACAAGCTGCAATTTATTGTTTTTAGACTCAGTCTTGCAAAAGAGCACCTAAAATGGATCGTTAAAAAATCGAAAACCGTTTTAAGCGATGAATCAAAGTTGAACTTGATTAATTCAGATGGGATGTGCACGGTATGGCGCCACACAGGTACACGACTTGAAGCCCGAAACTACAAAATAATTTTTAAGCATGGAAGCGGTGGCACTATCTGCACTTGATTTTCCTATAATGAAGTTGAACCATTTCAATAAATCGATGGAATTATGGATTGATTTGTATATAATGACATTTTAGAAAGCAAGATGCAACCACATTCAGAGTGGAATATGTCGCTTCAGTGAACGTTTCAGCCCGATAACGACCCAAAACACACTTCAAAGCTCATCAAAGATTACATTAGAGGCAATGGTATTCAAGTCCTTGATTGGCCGGCATAGTCACAATGACTTGAGTCCCATTGAAAATCTTTTTGGGATTTTGAAGGTAAAAGTTTCTGGTTAAAGTTTTTCCAATAAGACAGCACTGTGTGAAGGCCTGAAACTTACTTGGGAACATATACCTAATACCAACATATCTAATTTAATAGAGTCGATGTCGCTCAGATGTGCAGCGGTTATCAAGAATAATGAATCTTACACCAAATATTAATTACGCTGCTTTTGTTTTGCTCTCAGACAAACTGAATGAAATCACATTAATTTTAAATTCAATAAAGAAAACAAAACCAAATTTTAATATGATTTTTTTTTAATATGATGTATGAATATGTGCTTTGGTACCTATAATCATTTTTGTGTGTACCTTATATTTAAAAAGATACACGATTTTGTAGCAGCGTACTGATATTTTTGCTATCGATTTGCGCAACACTGTACCACAGCATTGCTAAGAAGATTGTGCTTATTCATAAGTGCAGCAGTAACATCGTCGTCTCTTCTTTGATTGTACTGTGGATGCACGTTCTTTAAACAAATTTCTTTCAGGGAATTTAGCTGCTTGTCCTTTCAAAAGGTTCACATATCATCTCGAGAACTGCATTACACTAGGGGGAAAATATTTTTACCTGATCCAGGTTATTTTTATCTGGCGAATTTGGTTAGGGTACCTCTGGATAAGGTAGGAGAAATGAACCTGCCTTTACGTTTTCAATTATATCCAATTCTGTGGACATGTAGGCTAAAAAAATAAAGTGCCCATAATTCGTTTGCTCTAGCTCTTCCTCTATCCCTCGCTGGGGGCAAAAAGGATGTTTTTAGTCATAATTTTGTTGTTCGTGATGTGATTGTTGAAAAATTCCTACATTTTTATATAAGTGATTGAGGTAAAAACAGGTAAAGCTAGCATTTGGTTAAATAAACCTGATTCAATTCGATTTAAACACAAATACTGGTTAAAATTCGGTTAAGACAACCACATTTGTCAGTTTCATAAAACCACAAAAACAGGTTAAGTTGACCTGAATGACATGTGGTAATCTTAACTGGACAAATCATGTTGGCAAATTTTAACCAGAAATTTAGATCAAATTTGATTAAATTAACCAAATTTTTTTTTCTGGGTGCAGGGCTTTTTCATTCTTTTCCGAGCTAAGGAATGCCATATAGCGGATAATTTGTGCTGAAAAATCAAAAAATCACCAAATTTTCTCACCATATTACATAGTCTTTATATGCTCAGAAGGCATATAGTGTCGGAATGATATCCTACCTCTTAACGGTACTAATTGTTCATCTATTGTCAAGTTACTACCCGGTATGTAATGCTTTCGAAATTCTGAGTTGATAATACTCTAAATATTCCTTATTGCCGCCAATTTATCTTTTGGTATGCGAGTTGATCGTGTTTATTTGTCATCAAAACGCAAATGCCGTAACAGTGCAACAAATCTTTTTCTCAAAACACAGACCCGATAAATTGGACTTCCAAATAAAGGTTCCGTATGTTTCAAATGTTTCATCATTATTGTGTCCACCTTCACTTTCTTCAGCAGATTTGGTGCTTATTTTATCCTCTGATTCGGATGCAGTTTCCAAAACATCAATTTCACTATCTGAGATGCAAGATTCATCACAATTTTCAGCAGTGTCTTCCAATTAACTTTCTTCATCTTCCTCTTCCATAGCGTTTCTAATTTTTGCATTCGTTAGATGTCTTGTTCTTCTAGCTCCAGACATGCTAGTAAAAATAATTATTTTATAACTACTGAATATTGTTCTGATACTAACTATTGTATAACTTGTGTTCTTGTACCTATGCAGCACGAAAATGATTTTATTTACTTCCAAATCATCAATGCAAATATTATGTCTTGACAAATCATGTTTCGATATGAATAAACAATATGCAATACATTTTTTACTCGAGCACAAGCTAACACCTTAGACCGTCGTTGTAGTGTCTTAAAGTCACTACTTGGCAGTTAATGAGATTTTCCAATACTATGTGTAATAAGTTAATATTATGAAAACATAATAAAAAATTTATTGTATATAACAATTACGTAGTAGCCGATAGTAAAATACATGAAACTGATTTTGCTATAAAACGTGTTTTAAATCTTTTATATGCGTTCGAAATTCAATAGTGACCCACAGTCACAGCCTGGCAGTAATAGGGTTAAATAGGATGTTTTTTTAGGTATGAATCGGGATCGCACAATTCTAAAACACTATAAGTTGACTTACTTAAGGTAAACTTCAAATTTTCAAACTTCATTCGACAAAAAAATAGCAGAAGCTCATTGAAAAGACAAAAATCTCCCGTTCGGGAGTCTCAAAAAATTAAGCTTTTCAAAATGATATATGTGGGAAAGAAACGTTAAGTGTGGTAATATTATTGTACTATCCGAGTACATAAAAAGTGCAAAAGGAGGATAAGTAAAAAAACCGGGTTGCTGAGTTATACGGGTTGAAAGCTTAGGTCCGAAATATATGTTCTAAATTCTAAAATTCCTATATATTTGAACTACAAAGAAATTGAAGTAACTGTATATTTAATTTAATAATGCCGTGAAAACTATAAAGACATTTCATTTTAGGAAACGAAGAGGATTCAGCTGGAAATAAAGAGAGAATCCACCAGACACGATAAAAAATCAGATGCCTACATGATTAATGATGATGATTCCGATGTGGTAAGTACTTTAGTATTAACGAGAAATAGAATAATGTTTAATTAAAATTATGTATAAAAAGTTCAACACAAGTATAAAAATGTAAGTATTTTAAGTTACACCTCAAGGAATTGAATTATGAGTTTTTGAAGCGAATATTCTTACGCCTGCGATTTTTGAGGTTGATAAGTGTTATTATACTCGAGAATAACATTTTTCCGATAATTTTATTTCGATTTTAAAATTTAATTTAGCTGATTTGCTTAAGAATTTTTTAAGAGTCTAAATTTCGATTCCGCTTAATTTTTATCACTAGAAGTTTTAGAAAAATAACAAATTGTTTATATTCATAATTTCAATTGTTTACATATTGAATTATTGGAATTTAAATGTTTTGTTTTGTCGTAAGATATTTGTTAGAACATGCTTCAAAAAAGTTGCTTTTGATTTTGGATTTAAATTATTTAGAAAAGTTGCAATATTTTTTTTTAAAGTTAATGCTGTTGTGAAAATTTGTAAGCCAATTTCATTACTTAATTTTTTTTTTTAATGTATTATAATTTTAGCTTAACAACTTTCATAAGAAAATTTTTATAAGGAACTAGGAGATATATCCTGCGTTACTCGGGAATTAAGTTTATACAAACTATGTTTTTGAAAATTTTGTTTTCATATTCTTTTAAAATTCAGTTCAGATGAAAGTGAAAGATCATTCGCAATATCTGCGGATCAATCTGCGTCAATGGGGAGTACCGAGTACAGTGCAATGATGAACTGAATGAGCTGTACGCCTAAATCGACATAGTCCAGCGCATTGAAATCAATCGGCTTCGATTCGATAGGTAATGTTCAGCGCATGAAAGATGATGCTCCTGTGAATAATATTTTCGATTCGGTATCAAGCAGTGCTCAACGCAGAAGAAGACAACCGCATCTCCGTTTAAATGAGAAGACAACCTGACGAAGCTTTGCATTTCTCAGATGAGATCGACATACGGTGGTAGCGCCAACTAAGTAAGTATTTTTTAAAAATACAAGAGATTTGCTAGAATTTGTAAAAAAATACAAAAATAGATTTAAGAATATAATAGTTTAAGGATTTTTGATGTTAAAGTTTCTAGTAGTTTTGATTTATATCCTGCATATGAGCTCTGCGCATAAGGAAAAAGCCCTCGGTTTGTGCCTAAGATAAAACAAAAAACTTCTGCTGATGGTCTGTCGAAGCAAATGAACAATGTTCGTCAAAACTGAACATTACAAAGCAATAAGTATTTATAAGATTCGTATTTGTTTGTTAAGGTAAATAAATAAAACAGATTTAAATTGATAAATTCAAAAATCATTCGCATTTTTTTAATGGCAATAAATTTATAAAGCAGCTGCTACAGCTACAGTATTATCAACTAGAGATAGGCGCATGTCACGGTGAATCACGTCTTGATCTTAAAACTAAAGAAATCACGATTTATTCGTGAGTGTGCGTGATTGTATTTTACTCGTACATGAGGGTGTGTGACTTAAATTTATTCGTGTCACGACTTGTTTATCATATTTTTTTAAATATGTGCAAAATTTAGTATTGATTTTGATTTTCAGTTTTTCTACCATCTGCATACAAACTGCAACGTTGACCACTTCTAATAAAGCGACAACAATTTAGCTTTTTTATTTATTTCGCGAAATGTTAGCGACAACTTGAGGCAAATTTAGACTCAAAGAAGAAAGAAGGTCCAAACTACTTGGTGAACATTTGGCTAGAATAATTTTTAAAAATAAAAACTTTAATTGAAACAGTAACCTTCAAATAATACTTTTCATTCATTAAATTCCATAAATTTTAAGTGTATTACAATATTAAAAAAGTTTCTGATTTCAACTCAAATGATGGTCTGCGGTTTCTATCTAAAGATTAATCATTTTCTTGGAAACTAGATAATGTATTCATATAATTTTTATATATAATACCCCTTTTCCACACAGAAAGTTTTATTGCCGGCAATTCTGCGGTATAGGCAAGTCTGTACTGGTAAGTTTTTCTTCTGTGCTGTTCTTTCTTTGATGCTGTGTTCTTCTTTCCTTTGTATTTTCGACTTGCTGGCAAGAAAAATTGCCGTGTGGAAAACGGGTATAAGACGTATCTATTTAAGATATGAATTGAATTTACGTTTCTTATTTTAAAAACATTATATAAACTTTCATTAAAAACTTAGTAAGCGTGCCTATCTGTCAGAAAATATTAGAAAATGCATCGTGAAATTGTGTGATCGTGAGTCAAAGACATAATTTTTATCGTGAGCGTATGTGATTAAAAAAAAACACATCGTGAGCAAAATTACGCACGCACTCATCTCTATTATCAATTAACAAATAAATCGAATTCACGGTAACTCTTTCGCTGAAATAAACACACATTTATAAGCAAAAACTAATCATTTCAAGTATTTCTTAAGAATGAATTAAAACTTGCCATTTAAATCTCAATAAATAAATGGACTAAATAATCGAATAATATGGAGAGGGAAGCGGGGACTCAACGCTCAGTGGATTTTAATGTAAAAAATGAGTTTTATTAATACAGATGATCAATGGTATGAAAATAATTTTTAGCCATTACTTCGCTGATTTGAAAGAAGTATTTGGGTTATTTTTTCACATAAATTACGGTGTGCCTTTACTATTTTCCAAAAATAAAAAAGCACCATTTTGGAAAAAAATAATTTCGCCAAAAAAATTATAGATTTCTCAAAAAAAAACTTGTTGTTTTGATAACACAAACGATTTAAAAATTTTTGAACTGAACTGGAACAATTTTTGCAACTGAAAGGTTTAATTAAGTGCTATTGAACACTCAAATTTTCCCCCTAACGTTTCCCCCATGGAATATCCTGGCTACGGCACTGTATGAGACAAAATAAAATTTGAGAAAATTGCTAAATTTGTGTAAAAGTTCAAGTAGTAAGGTATAATTTTTGAAAAATTCGGTAAAATACAGCGAATTTGTTTGTAGTTGACAAGAATGCAGCTTGTGGCAGGAAACATCATTAAGTTGGGTTAAGAGCTTGTCTGCTAGTTGGTTGTGTTTTTTCTGTTGCAACAAAAATTGCAGATAATTTTGACTGCAGTGCGTTTCAAGCGGAACAAACTTGGTTGGTTCACTCGATAGGCGACAGCAAGATGAAATTTTGCAGTGGAAAAACTGCTATTGGCAGCAATGCAATTACGGTAAATTTTAAGCAATGACAGTCTTCAGATAAGATTGCAGAGTAGTGTCTCTAATATTAAAACACAATATATGTGTCTGAAAGAATGATTTCCAAAACAATTGATATTAATTTGGGAAATCAAAACAATTTTCCATTATTATTCATCAAAAATAGTTTCCAAATTTTGTCTACTCTCATTTTTTTTTTTATTTTCCACCCCATTTAGCTACTTGTCATGAAAACATTAAATAAATTTTAGTAAATTTTAATAAAAAATATACCAAAAAGTATTCAAGGCTATCAATATTAAGGAGAAACGTTTATAAAACATGTTGCCGCAAATTGTTCAAACGAGCTTCTTATTACAGCACTCTGAATTCCATTTGCAGTATGCAAGGCCAACCTTATCTGATAGTTATAACTGAAGCTTCGTATTTCTCTCTTTATCCACGCACTGAAATAACAATCCACTAATTGCCTTAGGGGCCCACTTCGGTCCCTTCACCAACCGATGCTCCTTCTCTCGATTATCACCAATGGACTGTTTTATACTTTAGCTGCAATTATAATAAATGGAAGCTAAAATTACAACAATTTTCACAAAGATTCAACTGCAATCAAAATTAAAATGCTATGTAAAACAACTGCTATTTGTTTGTCAGTCCGTGTGCCTGCTTTTCTGTCTGTCTATCTGTCAATTCATTCGTTCTGGCCTTCTTCTTATTGCGTATGTCCTGTGGGAAATTTACACAATCTGCGCGTATCACAAACAAGGCATAAGCCCTTCCCTTCACACTTCATTCGATTTGTGGCATTCTGGCAAACAGCTGTTGGATTTGGTCGAGTTTAACATAAATGAAACCCGTCAAAATCAGCGTTACGTATGCCTTCTGAGTCATTCAATAGTAAAATCTCATGTTATCAAACTTTCATGTACCGGAAATGAAAACCATTCATCTGAAAAAAATCATTTGTTGTAAAAATTAATTACAAAAGTAATTGAGCCTGATGAATTAATTATAAGCAATTCAGTTGCTTGAAATTTCCAAAAATTAACTTAAATATTTGCACACAGTTTTTAAAGAATAACGTGAACTAACAAAAGGCAATAATTTTACCTTGAGAATTACTCTTAGAAATGCAATATTTTCACCTGATCAAGATCATTTATACATGTATGTATATTAGAGTGGAACACCTGTTCTGACCTCACCTGTTTCATATATTTTTGAAAACTACTCGTCAAAACAAATTTTTCTGCATCCTTAGTTTTTTCTGCGACATAACTATTTACTTTGCCCGAGGGTTTTTACATTTCATTGCCATATTTTTTTTATTGAAATTTTTTTTAAAAATCTGAAATCTAAAAATTTACTTTCAATTTTTGTTTTTGTTGCAAACCTCTTAATTAAGGCTTACAATCTGTCATGAGTTCCTTATGATACCATGTACGCGCTAAAAGATATTCGGGTTCAAAGTTCACCGAAATCAGTCATTCGCCAATATATCTGCTCCTTTATGTCTTACATAAAATATGCTTGTAACCAAATTGTAGATCAGATAATTATCTTCAAAAATGCCCTGAACAGCTTTAACGTAAAACCCACACTATGCTATGAGACTATTTATGTCTACATTGAAAGAAATAATATTCTTATATTAAGCAAAATATTTGCTTAATAAAAGAAGCAAAATATTTGCTTAATATAAGAATATTTACAATTAATTCTCATTTGCTCAAATCAAGCATTAAAAACTAAAATTAAGATAAAACAATTATAATACGCATTTATTAAAAAAATTGAGCAAAATAAACAACAGCTTGCAACAAGCTGTAAAAATACTTGATTCTAGAACCTGGAACAAGACATGAATCAAGAAAATATTTTCTTAATTTAAGCAAACGCAGAGATGTCGTCTTTGAAAAATTCAGCGAATTATAACAATCATGAAAATCTTGAAGTTGTTGTAAAAGAGTCGCTAGACAACAAAATCTACGTTGAAGATCACCGTCGCCAATGTGTGCCAACAAAGCATGCAAAAGTGTTGTTGCCTTGTGCAATTAGAGCAAATTAATCTAGTTTTCAGTAGATAATTTACTTGAATCAAGCAAATTGTTTTCAATTCAAGGAAAATAAATTTCTCAAATCAAGCAAATTATTCTAATTTTCAGCCAATTCTTACTTGAATCAAGCAATTTTTTCTCATTTCAAGTAAATATTAGACTCAAATGTAGAATAAATATTCTTGAGCATTAAGCAAATGTTGCTTGCATTGAGTATTTTTTTTTTAATATTATGTGTTTTAAATTTGTTCAATTCTAGCAAAATAATGCTTGAATTGAGAAATTTACGATTGAGTGTAAACTGATAGCATATTTGCTTGATTCAAACATAGAATTCTTGATTTTTTTCTTTCCGTGTAAACAGTGCAAAGTATAAATTTTTACTATGAACAGATTTTCAACTTTAATTATGAGTAAATATTAATTTGCTATTTTCTCTCTTCGAAAATTGTTCTCCAAACAAACACATCGTTTAATAAATGTGTAATAAAAGTACTGTAATAATAAAAGTAATATCTGTTATAGTAAGAAATTTATACTTTGCACTGTTCAAACATAAACAGCACTCAAATTCATTACAGTCTATAATACTTGGGAGGCAGGAGTGATCCCTAAGAAAACTCCAGACAAGGAAGAGATGCCCACCTTCAATAATTTATCCTCGGGTTGTCCTCAAGACGAAATTATTTATGATTCGGGAATGGATATCAACAATTCTGAGCAAATATCGTAAACCTTGAACGAAGACATTGAAAATGCGGGCAATCTCCAAGACGATGGTTTCCAGGTTATAAACTAGAAGCGGTTGCAGCGCTCAATTGCTGGTCAAATAAAAATAGATGTTTCTAATATTAAAAATATGGTAGATGTTAGTAATACCACTAATAACACTAACACACAAAATAGGTTTGCATTTTATATAATAACGTAAATAACACTAATCATAAATCAGGTATTATCAGAGCATCTTTAAAAAAGAAAAGCAAATTTTGTCCTCCTACATTTTTATATAATATAAACATTAAATGTTTAGTTGGCCAACTAAAATCAAAGAACATGAATTAAATTGCGAGCTTTAGATCAAGTAAGTTTTTAAGAAGGCAACAACAACAACAACAAATCTCTATAGAGTCAATCACTTAGCTGACTAGACAGTCTGTTTCGGAAATCGCTACATTTTCCTCTTCAGTAGTCTTTGAGTGATTAAGCTGTGATCAACTCACCGTTTAAATTAGTATATGACTACGCAGATTTTGGAATTCATTCTTTTGAATTGTATGGCTGCTAATCATATGACATTTCAAAGCAGTAGGCTATTTATAGATTACCGCCATCAACTCTACCAAGGTTGCCATCTGTTCTAGTTGCTTCTTTATTTATTACAATATTCATTGGTGTTCGACAGTTTTTTGAAATGCACCATAGAAATGAAACGAGTTTTATAAGAAAAATTTACATGATAAATTTCAAAATTGTAAATAAAAGTCGTTTTAAGAGTAAGCTCTATTTTGAAGATGCCGGAATTCATTCTTAAATGATGGCACTATTACGTTCCAAAGGCATCGAATCATTCTCGTATACTCCTTCGGAACTAAGACAAGTAAATGTAGTCTAAAGAGGATTATACCACCAATCACAAATTTCGGAAATAAAAGAGTCATTAAAGCTTGAGCTTCCAGGTGTTATTGACATAGTTTCAAAATTTAAAACACTTAATTCCATTAAATATAATTATGATTCTGGACATTTTCTCGTTACTTTAGTACACGGGTAAAAAAATCGGTGATTTACAAAATTCCGTCATCTTCTGAATCAAATAATCACCTGGAAGGCTCCAAAGTCAAATTTAAGGTATATTCAGTGCAAAAGATGTCAGTTTTGGGGGCACAGCGTTAAAAACTGTAACAGAAATTACAATTGTGTAAAATGTAATAAAGATAACGAGCCAGGAAATTGTAAGTAGAGATGGATCGACAACACCCTTTTGTGCCAACTGTAATAAGCCATGGCACCCTGCTAATTATAGGGGATGTGCAGCTCTTAAAGCTTACTTACAAAAAAAGAAACAATTACACTGTGCAACAGTCAGCAAAAGAACAGGAACCTGCTATATAGGTTTGATACTATGATCAAAGGTGAGTAAAACCCTAGCTGGGTTTCGTGAGTTTGGCGAACGTTTTTGTTTTATGGCCCATTATATATAGTGGGTCTTAGTGATTTCGACAAAAAAAAAAGTATAATTAGTTTTTGTTCAATAGCTCCGTCAGATTTCGAGATATCAGTTAACTGGCTTACAGTCTAATAAATAAGTCTTAACAACAAAACAAATTCATAAAATTATTTTTTTCAATCTTTTTCTTAAAAAAATTGGGAAGTTTTTTTTACTTTTTTCACTTTTTTGGTCATAACTTGAAGGGAATCCAAATTTTGCCTATACTATTTTCAACAAAATTGTAGCTAAGCACATACTAAACAACTCGTGTTACTATGATAATGTGATCTGAACTAAATATATTGGGCCATAAAACGAAAATGTTAGCCAAACTCACGAAACCCAGCTAGGGTCTTACTCACCTTTGATCACAGTATCGAACCTATATAGCAGGATCCTGTTATTTTGCCATAAATCTGTTTTTTGAGTCACTGTGTTATTAGACACCGCTAAAGAGAAAAGGCTTAAAGCAGTAGATGCTATATACACAACTATACACAGAAACGATTTAGTAACACCAGGCAAGTCTTTTGCAAGTAACTTCAATTCCCAAATTACACCTGTTGAAACTGAAAAACAAATAAATCCAGGCATTCATTTATTGGTGACTTTTTAAAAGTTGCAAAATATTTTGGAAATCCTGTTATAATAACGCTTGAAGAGGCGTTAAGCAATTTCTTAAAAATTTTAAATCGATTTCGAAGACGAAGCAAAAGCCGAGTACTCAGGAATTTTATATTCACATAAGATTGAAATTGCATTTATTCTCATAGACTCATTTACATTGCAATAACATCATATTAGAGGATTATAATTTTATTAGAGATAATTCGACACAAGGTGTTGGTATTGCGATTAAGAAAAATTTTAAATATATAACATTATATATTTCAGGTGTTAGTTTTCCACAATGTTTTATGAAGTTAAAATTGCCTGTTAGTGGAAATTTAAAAACATTTTTGTTAGGAAGCATTTATATTCCGTGTAACTTTACTTCTGCAAAATTATTAGAGAACTTAGAAAAACTTAATAAGGGTTCTCATCTAAGCATGTAAATATGTAAACATGTATAGCATTTAAACTTTTGATGAGCGATAAAGTGTACATAGCGTAAATGTCAACAAAATGACGGCTGCGGCTGCAACAACATTATGACTTTTTTTAAATTTTAAACCTTTTAAAAACCTTCACTAATAAAAAAAAATAAATAAAACGTGTTCATATCTACTTCAACTTCCTTAAATATGTAATGATTAGCGCCAAACGAAACCCTCATTCACACACGTAGATTTACATGCTAGTTTACACTACAAAATTGGCTCGGAAATGATGGAATCTCAGGCCCATACAAATTTTGACAGATAGTTTACGCGCATGTAAGTTCACAAGGTTTACAATGTTTACGGGTCAGTTACATGCTTAGATGAGAACCCTTAATGACTTTTAAAAAAACTTTGATGTTTTTTTTATTGGTGGTGATCTTAACGTCAAAAACACAAGTTGGGGTGATCTCATCGATAATGCTAATGGAACAATTTTATTCAACTGGCTTCAAACGTATTCATAGGATTTTAGTAGAGTTTGTGATGTAAGCCCCTCATATTCAAACGGCTCATCTTTTTTAGACCATTTTCTTATTAGCTCAAATAGACCATACTACCAAAAATTTTTCAATTTCGAGCTTAGCCACATTTTTTGATCACTTTCCTTTAAAACTTAAATTTGATTTCAATGATTTTTGAATTTTGCATTAATATACCTTGCTCTTTTGTTTTCTTCAAAAATACTATATGGGATTATTTTGAATCAAATTTAAATGATGTTTTTTGCAATAGTTTACCAAGTTCGGAAAGAAATTTAAATAACGAGGAAATAGACGCATACATAGATACCTCCACTAACACAATTAACACAATTACAGAATTACATACAGAACAATTTTAATATATAAATAAAGCCTCTTTAATCCCTGAAAATATTAAAAGTCTTTTTAGAAAGAAATATTCGTGGCAAAGAAAATTATAACGTATTTTTCATAAAAATTTTAATAGAAGAAGTGCAGAGTACCAATTACTTTCTACTCAAATTCAACTTTTAAATAAAATTATCAAAGACCAAGTCAACATTTATCAAGCTGAAGAGTTCTATGAGCGAGTAAGTAAAATTAAACCGGGTCCTACGGCATACAAACAAATTTACATAATGATTGGTTACAGTATATGTAAATTGTGTTCAAAAATTTCAGTTAATAACAATCGTTGAAGATAATTATAAAGCAGAAGCCTTCCGAGAACATTTCACTGAAATATAGAAAAAAAATATTCCAATAAGGTCTGACAATGTTAACATCGGTTCTTTAATAAATAACACTTTGTCGTCATTACCCCATTCAATAAATACATTTTCTGAAAATTTTTCTTCATTACAAAATTCAGACGGTTTTCATTTCATATCCCCTGATAAATTGGCTATCCTTTCCAAAAGTCTGAATTCAAAAAAATCTGCAGGTCCTGGCTCAATTTCGAATTTCATTATTAAGAAATTTCCCATTTCAGCATTTAAATTCTTAGCTATTATATTTAATAACTGCACCAATAATGGTTACTTTCCAAATAATTGGAAAATTCCTAAAATTATTGCAATTCAAAAGAAAACTGGAAGCTATATTCTCAGTAACTTTAGACCGATTTCTTTATTGTCCAACTAAGGAAAACTATACGAATGAGTCATTCGATCAAAAATGGATATTAGTTTGAATACCAATTATATTCCACGTTACCAATTTGGTTTTAAGCCTGGCCACTCTACTTCTCATGCTTTACTTAAATACCAAAATGATTTCATCAACAACCTTCGAATTCAAAAATGTACGGTCGCCGTTTCTCTAGATATTGAAAAAGCATTCGATAATGCTTATCACAATGAATTAATTTATAAACTCATTAATATTGCTTTTGATCACTTTTTATTAAAATTTTTAAAAGCATCCTTAGCAGTAGAAAATTCTTTGTTGAAATTAATCGAACATGCTGCAATTTCGGTTCAGTTCAAAGCGGCGTACCACAAGGTTCAATTTTGGCACCTCTTCTATACAACATTTTAATACATAATTTTCCACACATTTTTAATGAATCCAAAAGTATATTATATGCTGATGACTCTCTAGTATATGCTAATGATAAGTTGCCAACTACAGCTTTAAGCCTTATCTCAAATCACCTCTCAGTGATAAATAATTATTACAAAGATTGGGGCAAACATATCTAAATCTCAAGCAATTTGTTTAAGAAATGCTTCTGGAAGATGTAGGAGATCTGTTATTCCTGAGAGCAAAAATCTGGCTTTTTTTTAGATGGTACTGAAATCCGCTTCAAAGATAGCATAAAATACTTAGGAGTGACATTCAATAAGCTAGTAAAATTTATAGAATATGCACGCATAATCTTAAATAAAGCTAATAAATTAAAAGGTATGTTTGCCAAACTTTTTCATAACAAATATTTAAATCAAAATTCAAAAATGTTAATCTACAAAGTAAGTATTAGACCCCAGCTATTATTTATGCCTTTCCAATTTGGTGCACAATATCTCCAACATTAGAAATTTTAGAAAGAAATATTTTAAGATTATGCGTAGATCGTAACTATGAATCTTCCACTAAACGATTTTCAAATAATTTTATCTATAAAATAGCTAATATAAATCCTCTGTGCATTTACTTTTTAAACTTATTAAAAAAATTTGTTAATAAATTAGAGTTTCATGAAAATAATTTAATTTCTGATGTTTTCCAAAAATATTTTAGCTGGTCAAACACTCGATATTTATTTCCGATTAGAGTTTTAAATGAAAATTTTAACACTGAAATAAATGCCTTGTCTCCTTTATTGCCTGATTTTTATAAAAATATTACACCCCGTGTACATAGAGGATAAAATTTTGGTTTTTTATTTTTTTGTATGTTTGTTTAGTTTGTAAGTTTAGAGTTAAGATTAGATTTAACTTTAAAGTAAACTTTATTGTAGAAAACTATCTTCTCTGATAGCAAATGTGCCGGAAGCAAACACAATTTATTAAATAACAAAAAATATTTATTGTATTACTCAACAAGCTTGAAGCGAAAACTTGTAATTCTTTTAGAATAAAACATATAGTTCTAAGTTAACTTATTGAAAAAATAGCATTGCAAATTAGGTTTAAAAAATTAACTCAATAAATTAAATTAAATTAAATTCCAGTCAGCTCAAAGTGATTACATATTGATAATAAAGTGGCATATTAGGATTCTTAGCCATATTCCAAAGCATCATTTATTAACGAATTTTAAAAAATGTATTTCTTTTCCATTGAATGAAGAAAGTTGTATAAACAAAAGGCATGATAATATTTTGTTGTGTTAATGCACCTTTAGCTTCCAACGCCATTGAAACAATTACCAGTATAGTATATGTAACTCATATCCTCAAAGCTTTCACTAAGTTAATATAAAAGCTTTGTTAAATTTTCTGGTACGTTTCTATGCTGAAAAGTTTGTAGCTTTTTTAAAGCTTATAAGAATTTAAATAAAGCTCGCAAGAATTTTTTGGAAGTAAAACAATTTTAAAATATTTATTACCAACCACTTTCATACTTTTATGTTACTTAAAGACCATGGAAAGCTTTCTGTGCTCTAAAACAAAACTATTATTTTATAGATCCATAAAAATATTTCGAAATACTGTAAAAATAAAACATGCGCAGATGCTGTTCTTTTACAGAGCTTCTTTAACTTTTCATCGCAACTCCTTAAAGCTTTTACCATAAAATCATATCCTTGTTATAGCAACTTTAAACTGGAGAGACTCTTTTTTCAACTTAAAATTTTGGTAACAAAGCTTTTTAAACATTTTATAGCAATTTTGCATTCCGAGAAAACTGTATAATAGTTTTATGGCATCCGTTATTCTGTTTATAGTAAATGTATTTTAGAACTTAGATTTTGGTATAATTTTACACAGAATTTATAGCTTTTAAAAATACAAGTAGCTGATGGAGACATTCTGCTACAAAATTATATTTTAATATGCACTATGTATTTATTTTATGTATTATTAGAAAATTTATCTTAAAATGTATGGTTGCAAAATAAAAAAGCATATAATATTGTATAAAAAGCTTTTTTTAATATGTTAAAAAAACTTTATGTACCTATATAGCGATTGTGCTATATTTATAGCGATAATAGAAGTTATCATTATGACAAATATGTAATTGTGACGTATTTTTAGAAATATTGCTAAATATTTCTTTAAAGTGTTTCTAAAAACACGTCACAAATGCACTCAGAAAAAAATCGACTTTAAAATTAAAAACCCATGATTATGTTTAAAAAAATTCCAAATTCCTTTAGTTATAACTAGCGCTAGGAATGTCATGCTCTAAAAAACCGAAAATTTGCGCATATAACATGCACTTAAAACTTTAAAATATGCGCTAAAAACAGGTAAAATATGCAATTTAAAATTTTTTCTAAAATTTTATTATCGGTTCAAAAATAAACATTTCATATTACAAAAACTAAAAAACCAATTTATTTTAAAATACATATAAAATTAATTTATCAAAAACGATAAAAATATGAAGTGAACATAAAATAATTAATTTGAAGTTTTCTTTTAGCAAAATATGTCGCAATAAATTTAAGTGGTTGCAAATAAAAAAAGGCAAAAATATGCAAAGACTAAATGCATTTAATGTAAAATATACAAAAATATACGCAGTAAATATGCAAGAAGAGGCATTTAACGATTAAATGCCATTTTAAATTAAATTGCATAATTTGTTAAGATAACTTAACCATTTCCATTTTAAGATACCCAGTAAAAACATGCATTTGCTTGAGATTCCTAGCCCAAGTTATAACTAACCGCTTCAATTTGTATCACGAAAAAGCACACCTACGACTATCAAAACACGAGCAGCAATAGAATTTTGCATAGAAGAAAGTACTGCTTCTCTCGTTTTGTTTGTCGTTGGTGTTTATTTTTGGAATACAAATTGAAGCGGTAAACTTAGTATAAAAACAAAAATATTTTATTTTTAGAGTAACTTTAAACGGGTTTTTTTTTAAACATACTTTTTCAAAACAGGCCTGCAGAAAAACTAATCGGCCAATTTTAATATCTTTTGACGTAGAATTACTTTTTGTTTTATAGTTTTGAAGTTTTTTTTTAAATATTTTTTTGATGTCTTTTTTTTTTGTGAATTTTTTATTATTATACATTTTTTCGTTTTTTTATCTTATAATAATTTTTATTTGCTTTTAACTTAATTTTTCTATTTTTTATAATTTAACTGTTTTACTATTACCAAAACTATTACATTATTAAGATAAAAATCTTTTTAATCTTTCATTATCTATGAAAAATAGGCAAACTCCCAGTTTTCCACAAATTCTTTTCTTGCCATTTTTAAGGGTACAATAACCCCTATAAAAATTATTTTTTCTGATGCAATCTAAGAAAGTATCCACAAGCAAATATTCAATAAATTTTTCTCAATAAGTATTCGCACAACAAAAAATATGAAGAATACGGCGCATGCTGTTAGCGTATACAAAGCAAATTCCAAAATCATTGCAAAACAGCCACGATCGATGGTGCCAGAAAACAAAAACAACAACATGCAAACGCAGAATATCTATCCATGGTTCAAAAGAACAAAAACAATAACATTAAGAAACGAGGCTGCAATTGCAAACTGAATTCGGCGAATTACAACAATCATGAAAATGTAAATGTTGTAAAAGAGTGGAAAGAGTTAAGCGCTGGGCATCGCTGCTTTGGGGAAGGCAGATATGCCAAAATATAAGTTAGAGCACGAATGAAACGAATGTCTAACTTTGGGTTTTGCCACTTCTTTAGTAAAGTCACAAAATAGCAAAAATCTAAGAAGAATAAATTCATATATTCGTATTAGAAAAGTTACACACAAGCTGCTTCAGTAGCTGCTTATGCTTTTGTTGTGGTTGTTGGTTTGGTTCGCACTCGTGTTGTTTATTATTGTGCTGCTTTTGTTGTTGTTGTTATTAATATGTATTTAAAATAAACATATAAATACACATCAGTTTTTATTGTTTTTTAATTTGTTATTAGTTTTGTTTATTTTCAGCAATATACATACAATAGAGTACAAAGATGCGTGCATCTTCGGAGCCAGCATGTATTACTACTAAGCAGGTTTTCGAATGCGTTGTGCTTTGAAAAGGCTATTTTGGAAATATCATAATAAATCCGAATTATTTGTACTATGCATTATATTTTTTCCCATATTAAAAATCTATTTTGTTAGCTAAAATTAAAATTTTAAATTACTTTTAAAATAAACAATAAAGTATTTCTGCATTTTGGGAATTCTTTTTGTTTGTTTTAATGTCAAAGTGTTGACTGGCCTCGTTTGCATCTATGGTATTAATTTTAGAGCGAAAAACTAATCCTAACACCTTTTTTAATCAATTAAACTGAGCCTCTCTCTACTAACTTGCTTCTTACCTACGACAAAAACCTCTATCTGCATTAAAAACAAGTAGTTTTAAAAAAGCTCTATGAAGGTTAACTGAACTTGTTTCCTTTGAATGCAGTTGTTACCAAGAATGTGAAACTTTTGAAAATGGGTAGCAAAATTTGTGGTTGTTAAATGTTCTGTGTTGGAATTGATTGATGTTTGAAAACACTTTAACTTATTTTTATTTCCGCAGGAGAAAAAATATAAAGTTATTGAGCCAAAATTTATTTTAAGAAGGGCCACACTCAGATGAATGCGATAGTGGGACTATGTGCAAATTACGAAAGAAGCCAGAAATTATGTCAAAATTCATGAAAAATTTATTAAAAACTCTTTCTATTCAAAATATCTAAATTTTGAGTTTTTTTTTTTTAATTATAAGTATGAAAATTTGAATCGGTTGACTACAATTCGACTAGGTCGCAAAAATGGTGATCCAACAGTTTCACCTCTAAAATCCCATTTAAATGAGCCCATCGGCACCGTTAAATTCAAAGTTGATTTCTACCAAAATTATACCGCTCCGTTAAAATTTAAAGGTACATTGGACATACGACACCTGCCCAGTTGCATACAGCTGATACAATTGCATCGAGCAAGTGAAAACATGTACAGGAACTGAAAGCTGTAATTCCAACCGAATACCATCATTTTCATCATGACAACATCAAACACAAATAAAATAAAAACATAACATGAATTTAATTACGAGCTTCAGATCAAGTAAGTTTTTAAGAAGGCAACAACAACAATAATAACTCTGATTAGTAGCCATATTATTCAAACGAATGAATTCCTAAATGTGTGAGTTGATCACAGCTTAATCACTCAAAGACTACTGAAGAGGAAAATGTAGCGATTTCCGAAACAGACTGTCTAATCAGCTAAGTGATAGACTCTATACAGAGTTGTTGTTGTTGTTGTTGTTGTTTCCTTCTTAAAAACTTGCTTGATCTAAAGCTCGCAATTTAATTCATGTAATAATTTAATAGATCATAAAATTAATTAACATAAAAACATAACTTTACTTGAAATTCAAAAGTAAATACATCAGTATCTTTGACTTTTAACTTTACTTTTTTTTTAAATTCGAAAAATGTCGACCAAAACATCAACAATAAAAACAGCAATGCTTTAACTGTTTATCTCTTACTAAAAATGGCATTTTTTACTACTATACAAATATCTCTATCTGCATTTAAAGTAGTTTTTTCTGGACATAATCTACTATCTACCATAGCAGCTAAACTAGCGCAAAATTTGAAACACATTTTATGCACAGTGGTCCGTGGACCCTCATGAACAACATTATAGAAGATTGATTTTTCACAAATTGTTAAATAAGAAGATGAAACGGTTTTTTCGCTCTGCTCAAAACTTGAATTTTTGCAGATAGAAGAATATGAACATAGGCCCTCGATATGCATTTTAATACTGGAAAAATAAATAATTCCTATTTTTCCGTAAAATATATTTCCACTTATTAAATAAAGGGTGTCCCAACAAGAACGCAATTTTTAAATTTGTCGTTGTTTGACATTTGAACAATTGTTATTGTTTGCTAGTAGAAGGTACGAGGTAAGTAAAAATGGAGCGCTACACGAATGAACAACGCATTCTCATTGTGAAATTGTTTTACCAAAATGGTGAATGGTGAATGGTTCGCAAATTGCGATCAATTTGGGGTCACAATAATGCTCCAAAAGAGTCAACTGTAAAGAGATTAATGGATAAATTTGCCAAAACTGGGTCTGTTAGTGATGTAAAGACAACAACGCGCCTTCGACCAGGTCGATCGACCGAAAATGTCGCAGCTGTACGTGATGATGTCGCTCAAACTCCATCCACCTCAATTCAACACCGAGCTCAGCAAATTGGTGTCTCCAAATCCACTATGCAGCGAATTTTGACGAAAGATTTGCATCTTCATGCATACAAAGTTCAATTGACTCAGGAACTGAAGCCAGCTGACCATGGACAGCGAAGGGAGTTCGTTAATTGGGTATTGGAGAGACAACATGAAAATGCTGATTTTGCCGCTAAAATCATCTTCAGTGACGAGGCCCCTTTCCATCTTGATGGTTTCGTCAATAGGCAGAATTGTCGCATTTGGGGAGAGGAAAATCCTCGAGTGATTCACGAGAAGCAAATGCATCCTCAACGTGTCACTGTGTGGTGTGGTTTTTGGGCTGGAGGAATCATTGGACTATTTTTTTATGAAAATGAGGCAGGTCAAGCGCAAACAGTCAATGGTGTTCGGTATCGTAAAATGATAACCATTTTTTTTTTTGCCTAGAATTGAAGAAATGAATGTGGAGGGCATGTGGTTCCAACAAGACGGCGCCACATGTCATACAGCCAGAGAAACAATTCAATTGCTGCATCAGTCATTTCGCGGTCGTGTTATTTCGCGTTTTGGAGATCAGAATTGGCCGCCTAGATCGTGCGATTTAACACCATTAGATTTTTTTCTTTGGGGTTTTTTAAAGTCGATGGCTTGCGCGAATAAGCTGACGACGACTCAAGCCTTAAAAGAGGAAATTGGACGCTGCATTAATGAAATACCGCAGCATTTATGCAAAACGGTCATTGAAAATTTCATTAAAAGATCGCGTGTATGCCAGCAAAGCCGCGGCGGCCATCTGCACGATATATTGTTCCATAAATAACCTCATTCTGTCTACTTTACGATATAATAAAGTTTCACGATTTTTTTTTTAAATATCTGTGTTTTATTTAAAATTTAAAAATTGCGCTCTTGTTGGGACACCCTTTATAACTTTGAATTGCATTAAAGTATAAGCAACATAAAAATTAGCAAAATCAGCAAATTCATCACTTAAAATATCAATTGCACAATTAGCGTGTGATTCTAGTGTGAAAAAAAAATTTTCTAGTTTTTACACGCAACAACCCAGCAAAAAAAGTGCTTCCAAAGAAGCTAAAGTGGAAAGAAAAGTCTTGAATCCCATCCCTTCCACTTTCATACCCATAAGGCATTCTTTTAACATATGCATGTCATTGGGAGGAAAGCTTGCCTTAGTCTCTCTAGAAGTGCTTCCATGGAATGGAATGGTTTTTGTGGTTTGGGAATTAAAAAATCCTCGGGAAAATATCCCTTTTCCCGACATTCACGCAATTTTGGTGTTGGAAATGAAAAGTGTTCGGGTTTTGTTGGGGGCACGGCCGTAGCCAGGAACAATTACTTGGGGGTGCTGAGCAAGTTTTTGGGGGAGCTGACTTTTCAAGAAAACAAATAACTATTTTTTCATAGATAACATATATTTGCAATGCAATGAACCCAATCTTTTCTTTTCAAACCAAGAAACATACAACCACGCAATCGTTAATCGGTCAGTGAGGTACGTCGTATCGAATCTATTCTCGATTTTGACATGCGATAAAGGTTTGCATTTTCGTTGGCCACTAAAATTTTGACAAAGGAAAATTCTTCTCGGAACGACAATTTAATTTTATTTAATGGTTGGTTAATGGTACGAATTTAAAATTTGTGCTTAAAAGTCGTTAACAGCTATTAAGTCGTCATTACTTTTCTCAAAAGTTAATCAATTTCTGAAAAAATTGAGTCAATTATTTCATAATAAATGCGCCTTACACAGTGTCTACACTTGCATTATTTTATTGCAAGCGAACTGTCAAATTGAATTTAATGAGCAATATCGCAAGTGTAGTACTGCTCATGAAATTGCTCATATCATGAAATGTATCCCTTGAAATATTTCTTGAGATATATTTCATGAGATGAGCTGTCACTTTTCAATAAAATATGTAAGTGTGTGCACTTTTAAGAACCTTTCAAGCAAAAAATATTGCAATAACATTAAAAAAGTGAAAAAAACATGAAATTTAATGACGAATGGATGAAATTATGAATTTAATAAACTTTTATAAGCAATTTAAAAATGAAATTTCATGAGATGAAGTGCCCACCTAAATATTATAGCATGAAATCTGGATATCATGAAATTCTATTTGACAGTTCGCAAGCAATCAAATATTGTAAGTGTAGACACTTTGTTAATGCAGACTCATTGCAAAGATCACTTTTATGTTTGCGAAATTTTGTTTGCTGTTTCTATTATTCCCAATATTTTGCAAGAAAACCCAGCAGTCTAACAGCTAAAAGCATTTCATCTGCACCAAGATGAAATTCCGGTGTCTTGAAAAAGGCAAAGTGTCCAAAGTCATTTTGAATTACAATAATTGTTTTGTAATGTACTGACAAGGTGCTCGAAAAGCAGAGAAACTGTGGTTTGTTCGTACATTTTTTTAACTTTGAAGCGACTAAAAAAAAGAGTCTTATTTTTTTATTTGGTCGAAGAAAAGTCGGGAGTCATAGTTTTTTTCAAGATTTCGATAACGATAAGATGAAGACGGTGGTGATTTGAACCGGTGGAATGAACCTTTGGAATTGTTCGTTTGAAAAAGTCCTGTGTCCAATTCTACAGTACACCTAATCGACCACTCATTACAATTCCAAATTCTGTCAGTCGATAATAAGTTTAAAGAATGCCTTAGCTGTAACTTCATTAGCTTTTTTGATGCAAAGTAACGAACAATGTACAGAAATGCAATCGAAAATATTTCGTTCTCACTCCTATCTGTCGTATTTGCAATCAATGCTAAATATGATTTAGCTCATTAGCACTTATTTTTAGGAAACAATTTTCAATAATACTTATGGTTTAATTTTGCATTTGCAACGATGCATAAACAGCATTGGTAGGCATGCCATCGTGACATATCTTTCAGTTTTTGTGCTTTTCGGTCATGTCTTTAAACTTTAAACATATAACAGTCTTGACTCTTAATTTTCTTCGTCAAATAAACCATTTTCTCGAAAAGACAGCTTATTCTTAGCCAAAAAAAATTGTAGAAAGAATCCCTTTGACATAATATTGTCGCTTTTCGAGGACAGTGTTATTAAGAAGGCTAGAAATTTCTAGATTATTTCCAATACTCAAAGAATGTTCTTTCCATGCAACCATAGCAAAAAGATGTATACTGCTTAAGTCATGTTTCTTCAAAGCTTTTTCTGTTGCACAAGGGTTAGACCATTTATTATATCCCGTAGTGCAAAAATAGTCACTAGCATTAGTTTTCGCTAAGTGCGTTAACCTTTAGTAATCAGCCTTGCGTGTTAACAACACAAATTGGCTCTTAAATTTTACTTAAATATTTTCTGTTGAGAGCTTTTTTCTTAAATTGAATTCTGAAAACTTTTCTGTTAAAATTTTGAAAAGTAGCATAGTTTTTGGAGGAGCTTGAAAAACTGTTGGGGGTGCTCAGCTGCCCCCTGGCTACGGCCGTGGTTGGGGGTTTAAAAAAATTCCACGTAAAATATCCTTTTTCCCGATTTTCAAAGCATTTTGGTGTAGGAAGTAGTAAGTGGTTGGGTTTAATTGCGGGTTTAAAAAATTACACGGAAAATATCTAAAATATATTTTACTAGCTTAAACCCTGCGCGTTGCTGCAACGGCGTGTAAATTGTGGTCGAATACCAAATTCCGAGGTTGTGCGGCCTGTAACTCCAGAGCTATTCGATATCGCAAATTTGGGTTGTATGGGAGGTGCCACTCCCAATGAGGGTAGGAGGGTGAAATATACTTTACGACCTATTATCCTGCCCATCAAATATACATACAAAATTTCATGAAAATCTGTGGAGCCGTTTCGACGAAGTTCTGTAACAAACACCGTGTCACGAGATCTGTATATATTAGATAATTACCCAGCAAAATTTTTGATGCAAATGTGACATGCATTCTTAGGGACACTGCTTCCAGAAGACATTCAATAGATCAAACTCTGCTTCTTCTGAGCCTTATAAAGAAGTTCTATCGAGATGCATTTTTATAAACAACTTTTGGAAGATATTTAATTATTTGAAATTTAGGAAAAAGAATATTTAACCATGGAATTTTCTTAAATCCCCCAACAAAACCCAAACACTGCTCAATTCCAACACCAAAATCGCTAGAGTGTCGGGAAAAGGGATATTTTCCCAGGGATTTTTTAACCCCCAATCCACAAAAACCATTCCATTCCATGGAATGCCTTCTTAAAGTTCTCCGAAAAACACCTACTAGAATCCTTTGATTGAAGAGCTCAAAGAAATCTTTCATTGAAAAAGTCTAAGAAGCACTTTTAGAGAAAACTAAGGAAAGCATTCCTTCCAATGACATGAATATGTTAAAAGAATGCCTTCTGAGTACGAAATTGGAAGGGATGGAATTCAAGACTTTCCCTTCCTCTTTAGCTTCTTTTGGAAGCACTTTTTTGCAGGGTATATATACTTTTTTTATTTTAATTGAATTTAAATGCCATTTGAATGTCTGCCAGAAGTAGGTTATAAGAATGCCTCTTGAAAGAACTTCTTTATAAGACTAAGAAGAAGCACAGTATGATCTATAGAATGTCTTCTGAAAGCAGTGTCTCTAAGAATGCATGTCACGTTTATATCAAAAATTTTGCTTTGAATATGGTTAAAAATAACGTAAGTTTTTAGATTTTCTCTTTCACTCTTCATAATTTTTTAATTTTCCATATTTCCATTCCATTTTGGTAAATGAAGTTTATTCAAGGATCTACTTTGGAATGCATTTTGGTTTTTATTTCAGACGATCTGGATCCGAGCTATGATATGGACCGATTTTCACCTTTTTTAAGCACACCAACTTCAGCGTCATCTTTAAATATAAGAGCTATATGTTACAAAAACAAAATTTTTTTTATTTAAATTGATGATGTAAAATTAACATGCAAACTAATTTTTTTATCTATATAATTTATATTTTTAGAAAACATTTTCTAAAATATGCCTTAATGGTTTTTGCCTAAAACCTCCCTTAAAACTTATAATGTCTTTGCTTGCTGTTATGCTTTATTAGCAATTTATACCTTTTTATCCATAATTTTAATAAAACGCTTACAAATATTTATTACATCATATTAAAGTTAAATTTGAAACCTGTTTATATGTTGGCGTTTAAAATATCTTTGTCGATTAGCAATAACTGCTTAGGTTTGATTAGAAAGTTTCGATAAAATTTGCTTCAAAGTTTTCAATCGCCATAAAGATTATATAAAAGGGTTTTTGTGTCATATCTTTGGCTAAGGTCATCCAAAAATCTCCAGATTTTGTGTGCTTATAGCCGCGGCCTAATGGAAAAGTAAGTATTTTTTTTTAAAGTTGCTTCTAATACGATCTTCATGTTCAAGACCTCGTTGGAATGTTTTTGAGTGCTTATATTGATTCCTGGTCAGAATGGCTAAAATTGATACAGATTAGTTAATTAAATATTAATTATTAAATAGCTCTTTTCTGAAAAAATATTTTCAGAAATGAAATAAAAAAATATAAAAGTAATAAAATAAAAAAATATTAAAAATTTGCATAAAAACAGCTTTAAAAGTTTTAGTTCAGTGACGGCTTTCGTTACAACAAAAAAAATTTTGGGAATCGTTCTAAATTAGAGCAAGGTTAATTTTTAGTGGGGTACAAATGGCACTTTTTTCCCCTCACACAAGCCGAGGGATCTTAATGCACATAAATATTCTTAAACTTCATTTTTGTGAGAAATATACACAACATTTGGACGATCGTTTGCCTTTCCACGGGACAAAGTAAAGCAAAATCAATTCTAATAGAAGATATTTTGTTATATATACTTGAATAATATTAATTTTATATGTATATAAAAATTATGAATTCCTGTTTTAGGCGGTTAGTTTCACGAAATTCCACTCTATAGTAACTAGTTAGCTTAACATGCAAAGGCTCTTGTAAAAAGAATAATTTTATAGTTGACTCCGATAAAAGCATCCTTTAAGTTCATGCTCTGACCATCTGTCAGAATTTATCGCAGTCGAAGCAACTTAGCATTGCTTCACAACTTCTTACCAAACAGATTTCTATCTGCAGTTTTGATATGTTCATCAAGAAGCAGATACCTCCAGATCTTCTGGATGCAATATTTAATTATTTTTTTCTTTTGATCCACTCAAGACGGTGTTTCGAATCCAATTTTATTAAGAATTTATAAAAACAAATTGAGAAATAAAAGCGAATATTTTAATTTTTTTAAGAAATTCTAGACTTTTAAGATAACAAAAATCATGTTCACGAACTATTCCAGCATACTGTATTAATTTAGGTATTGATCCCAAAAACACTTAGGATAAGGCTTAAGGAAAAGTAATAGGTTAGTAATCGATTTGGTGTTTTTGGTATGAACCACGTCCTATTTCTTCAACATATATCATAACAGATTAATTGTTAAATAATTATTGTTTGTAACCATGTCTAACCGGGACTAAAATATTAGAAAAATTTTTCAAACATATTTCAATTTTGACCTAATTTTAATTATACTCCCACGTATAAAAAATTCGTATGGGGCATAATAACTTTACACTCCGTTTGTAACGCTGATAAAGGGGCGTGGCAGGTATAGAAGAGTATATAAATTCTTTATCACGATAACAGCAGTAATTTTAAAGCTATTAAGCTATTAATTAAGCTTTCTCTTCAAAATAGAGATCAAGTTCGAAAATGAGAAAAATCGAATTAAAACTGCACCTACCCCCAATACAAAGTGAATTTACGAAAACGTAAAAATCTCTTTAAATTCGACAAAAATTAGTCTCATTACTTCAAATTTTGCTCATATGCGTAAACCTAAAATATACACTTTGAGTATAAAACTTGTAAAAATCGAATGAAAACCACGTCTACCTCCCACAGAAATTGACTTCATGAAATTAGTAAAATCGCCTTAAATTCCACAATTAAATACAATGGCTAAAAATTTAGCAAATTAGTTTAAAACTTAGCTATGGACTTGATTTTTAAGATTTAAAAAAAATTAAAACGCCGCCCACCTCCAATAAAAAATGACTTCATCATAATAGTAAAGCCTTTAAAAATTAAAAAAAAAATATGTTTAAACTTAATATTGGGCTTTTATGCTTTCGTAAATAAAAAGGACTCTGGGATTCAAATGTGAATTATTTGGATAAAACCCACGCCCTAAAAAAGTGATGTCGCCCAAATGAAACAACATTCAATACTTCTATTAAACAAAATACGGCCGTGGGAGTATTTCAACTTCGGTCCAGTCGAAGATAATTTCTTACTAATTTTTTATTCTTTATATTGTAAGATACCGTTAGTTCTGTCCTCGTTCTTATTGGCTTAAGTCGACGTAATGTTGTAATTTTTAATTTACTATCTTACGAGGCTTGCAAAATAAAATTGAATCAGACTTTTTTTTCATTCTTAAAAGCAATAACTTTTCCTTTTCCGTTGGAAAATTATTTTTCCGTTGATTTTTTTATTATTACTATTATTATTATTATAATTATTATTATTATTATTATTATCATTATTATTATCATTATTATTATTATTATTATTATTATTATTATTATTATTGTTATTATTATTATTATTATTATTATTATTATTATTATTATTATTATTATTATTATTATTATTATTATTATTATTATTATTATTATTATTATTATTATTATTATTATTATTATTATTATTATTATTATTATTATTATTATTATTATTATTATTATTATTATTATTATTATTATTATTATTATTATTATTATTATTATTATTATTATTATTATTATTATTATTATTATTATTATTATTATTATTATTATTATTATTATTATTATTATTATTATTATTATTATTATTATTATTATTATTATTATTATTATTATTATTATTATTATTATTATTATTATTATTATTATTATTATTATTATTATTATTATTATTATTATTATTATTATTATTATTATTATTATTATTATTATTATTATTATTATTATTATTATTATTATTATTATTATTATTATTATTATTATTATTATTATTATTATTATTATTATTATTATTATTATTATTATTATTATTATTATTATTATTATTATTATTATAATTATTATTATTATTATTATTATTATTATTATTATTATTATTATTATTATTATTTTTATTATTATTATTATTATTATTATTATTATTATTATTATTATTATTATAATAATCATTATTATTATTATTATTATTATTATTATTATTATTATTATTATTATTATTATTATTATTATTATTATTATTATTATTATTATTATTATTATTATTATTATTATTATTATTATTATTATTATTATTATTATTATTATTATTATTATTATTATTATTATTATTATTATTATTATTATTATTATTATTATTATTATTATTATTATTATTATTATTATTATTATTATTATTATTATTATTATTATTATTATTATTATTATTATTATTATTATTATTATTATTATTATTATTATTATTATTATTATTATTATTATTATTATTATTATTATTATTATTATTATTATTATTATTATTATTATTATTATTATTATTATTATTATTATTATTATTATTATTATTATTATTATTATTATTATTATTATTATTGTTATTATTATTATTATTATTATTATTATTATTATTATTATTATTATTATTATTATTATTATTATTATTATTATTATTATTATTATTATTATTATTATTATTATTATTATTATTATTATTATTATTATTATTATTATTATTATTATTATTATTATTATTATAATAATTATTATTATTATTATTATTATTATTATTATTATTATTATTATTATTATTATTATTATTATTATTATTATTATTATTATTATTATTATTATTATTATTATTATTATTATTATTATTATTATTATTATTATTATTATTATTATTATTATTATTATTATTATTATTATTATTATTATTATTATTATTATTATTATTATTATTATTATTATTATTATTATTATTATTATTATTATTATTATTATTATTATTATTATTATTATTATTATTATTATTATTATTATTATTATTATTATTATTATTATTATTATTATTATTATTATTATTATTATTATTATTATTATTATTATTATTATTATTATTATTGTTATTATTATTATTATTATTATTATTATTATTATTATTATTATTATTATTATTATTATTATTATTATTATTATTATTATTATTATTATTATTATTATTATTATTATTATTATTATTATTATTATTATTATTATTATTATTATTATTATTATTATTATTATTATTATTATTATTATTATTATTATTATTATTATTATTATTATTATTATTATTATTATTATTATTATTATTATTATTATTATTATTATTATTATTATTATTATTATTATTATTATTATTATTATTATTATTATTATTATTATTATTATTATTATTATTATTATTATTATTATTATTATTATTATTATTATTATTATTATTATTATTATTATTATTATTATTATTATTATTATTATTATTATTATTATTATTATTATTATTATTATTATTATTATTATTATTATTATTATTATTATTATTATTATTATTATTATTATTATTATTATTATTATTATTATTATTATTATTATTATTATTATTATTATTATTATTATTATTATTATTATTATTATTATAATAATTATTATTATTATTATTATTATTATAATAATCATTATTATTATTATTATTATTATTATTATTATTATTATTATTATTATTATTATTATTATTATTATTATTATTATTATTATTATTATTATTATTATTATTATTATTATTATTATTATTATTATTATTATTATTATTATTATTATTATTATTATTATTATTATTATTATTATTATTATTATTATTATTATTATTATTATTATTATTATTATTATTATTATTATTATTATTATTATTATTATTATTATTATTATTATTATTATTATTATTATTATTATTATTATTATTATTATTATTATTATTATTATTATTATTATTATTATTATTATTATTATTATTATTATTATTATTATTATTATTATTATTATTATTATTATTATTATTATTATTATTATTATTATTATTATTATTATTATTATTATTATTATTATTATTATTATAATTAATATTACTACTTATTGATTCTTCTCTTGACTAACAGTAAGAATTTAAATCTTAAATTCTAAAAAAAATCTGTTAGTGCAAGAAAATGATTTTTTAAAGCAATATATTTTAACTTGTTAAATTGCTGCACATATCTACAACAAAATCTTCCTTAACTCATGACAATGCTTTGGTTTTTGACCTATCATCAGTTTTCACCAGAAACTTCAAAAATCTTAACGTTGAACACGTTGAGGTAAAAATATTATATTATTTGCGACGTTAAATTGTCTGACGAACCTATGACAGATGATGAGATATCTTGTGTTAAACTATCTCTCATAACGGTGATTACCAACTGTGGCAAATTTAGATTATTTACTCAAGGAATCACTATCTAATGGAATGGAACTCAAGCACTTTGTATCCCATGTTCGTGTGGCAGACAGCTCTGCTTTTGACACAGCTGTTGAGATGGAAAGCAGACTGGATAAAAAATTGTGTCACTGAGTAGCTTTGAAGAGACGAACAAATTTTCCATATACAGTATTGGTCAAAAGTTAAGCACCCTTTAAGCGTTTTTTTTTCATATCACCATTTTCATATGAAAACAACGTTATTGAGTTATGTTGTGTTTTTATTTTATTTACTTATACATACCTTTATCTATATATATAAAAACGTTTGTTCTGACTGACTAACTCATCAGAAAACAGCCCAGAATCATTAGACGTAGCTAGATGAAATTTGGTGAGCTGATGTCCTTACCCTGCCAACATTTTGAAGTGTCTTTCATCGTCCAACGCCAAATGCGTCACGTATAAGTCACTTCCGTACGTTAATTGGAAGATAGTTGTACCGTTATGCAAAAAATAGACAACAAAACAAAGGAAGTCATCGAAAGTGAAGTCACAGTGACTGCGAAATGAAGGTCGATGAAAAAATAGATGAAAAAAAACCAGAATAGAACAAAGAACTTGTTGTATGTCTGTAAGTTCGATTAGTTGGTTTTGTGTTCTGCAGTTGGTGGTTAGTGATAAAGTGCGATTTTGTTTTTTAATTGTTAAAATTATTTGTTTCGTGTTTTTTTTTTGTTTGTTTATTATTTCATTTTAAATAATATTAATAACTCCACATTTCAGAATGAGTGAATTGTCAGCAAAGGCAATGAAATTTAAAAGTAAAAGAGAAGCATCTCTTTTTCTTTGCTAACTTTAAATGCCTTTACTTAAATATGAATTTGTATAATTGTAACAAATTTCGTTTTAGAAAAATATCATACATAGAGTTGGAGGAAAAGATTTTGCTTCATTCCTTTTTCCATTCCATTTTGAATGTCAACAATTATATCGGATGAGATGGCCGTCAATCTAACTTGGCGTGAAACAAACGATAATCCAAGCATTCAACGATTTACTACGTTCACGCTTATAAAAAGTAATGTTCCACATAAAAATACAAGTATGAAATAGTTCAATTAATTTTGTTTAATCCTATAGATGCCTGTCATTCGAAGTATGCTAACTCGACCGATATTGACATAAATAAAGTTTGTCAACAACACATTCTTCACGCTAGAGACAGGGTACAGAAGAAGCAAAAAGCTGAGCCAAAAAATTAAAAAAATGTATCGCTTATTTTTAATTACTAATTGAATTTAATATTTATTTTTTTTATAAATGTATCTCTTGAACAGAATTAAATATCATAAAATATGAAAAAAAAAATAAAACACATTAACATTAGTTCTAATAGGAACTAATAGGTGACTTCTAAAAGACACTCATAAGTAACTTCGACAAGTCACTAATGCGTGGCTTTCAGAAGTAACGCAGGCGGGGAACAACTTCTCAATACGAAAGTGACACCTAAGATGAAAAAAAGAAATCGCACGCGTTGAATTGTAACTTCTTCAAGTCACTTTTAAGTGACTTCTGCGATAGAAAATGTTGGCAGGGTAGTAACGTGGACGCACACCAACACAGAAAAAACAAATTTAATGAACAGCATACGTTAAAATTAATTCATTGATTTTAATGAAAAAAATCATTGAATTTTAATGAATTTCTCATAGTTTTTAACGTACTGTTCATTGAAATCAATGAAGTTATATTCATTAAAAATGTCTAAATAAATATCAATGACTTGTTTTCATTATTTTAATGGACTTTTCATTGATATCAATGAAAAGTACATTGATTCCAGTTGTAAATCAAATTTTAACGAATCATACATACATTGGTTTTTAATGAACAGTTCATTGAATTCAATGTTTAAGTCATTAAATGCAATGTATAGTTCATTAAATTCAATGTATAGGTCATTGAATTCAATGTATAGTTCATTGAGTTTAATGAATGGTTCATTGAATTTAATGTATATTTCATTGAATTCAATGTATTGTTCATTGATTTCAATGTATAGTTCATTAAATGCAATGTATAGTTCATTAAATTCAATGTATAATTCATTAAATTCAATGCATAGTTCATTGAATTCAATGTATAGTTCATTAAATTCAATGCATAGTTCATTAAATTCAATGTATTCAGTTCATTAAATTCAATGTATACTAATTTATTCCCTTCCCAATTTTGTTTGAAGTGAAACGCGAAGTTGTGAAGACGTGTGGCAATTGTGTGTGTAAATTTTAGATAAAAGGTGATAATAAATTAAATTAAAAGTGAAGAAAATGTTGTGCTTTGAATGTAAAAGAAAATTTAAATCTGTTGAATTACTATTAGTATTCAATTTCATTCGTTATCTTCTTACCGTTTAGACGTGTTTTTGCGAGCTCTTACTTTTAAAGATATCTTTAACCAAACGTTCAAAATTAATATAAATAAATAGAAATTAACAGCTTTGATCGGCGTGCTCATACATCTGGAAGCGTGATAACGTGGATTACATCCTTTTAAAATACTTGATATTTAATTTAATTTTCAATATAAATATATATATATATATATATGTATATTTGTTTAGAATTTGCTTCTTTCCTTCTTCCTGTTTTGTTTTTAGCGCAAACAGGTTTCTATATAGCAAATTATTGTATTTACTTTTACAGCTGTTTTCACGCTACTGCAAAAACTCTAGTGCTTATAAAACTTTTCAATTCGTTGGTTCTATAAAATCAGGGCTGCAAAGTTTCTACAGTACAGTGTCTTTAAACAAAATAAACTGTTTTTCACTAAAAGCATTTAAGTTCATTTTTCTCCTTTTACTTTCATCTATATTGCAAAACTTACTATTAAACTGAAAATGATCTGCAATTTCCGAAACTGCGCTGTAAAGGGTGAATCAGACCGGCTGGTTACTTGCTGGTTGTGTGATTCATTTTTTCACATCAAATGTGCAGCGTTGACTGCGAGGATCTTCGATGCACTCAACGAAAGTAAGGGACTTCGTTGGTCATGTGAATATTGCAGGTTTACAAACGTTGAGATCTTTAAACTTATTAGACAATCTCGGAAAGGTTTTTTGGAGGTGGCTAAGGATCTAAAGGTAGCACAAGATAGACTGAGTGAATACGAAGATTTGTTTAAAAAGTTTAAAATTATGGAGGAAGCTTACAATTCTCCAAAACGTAAACGTTCAAACAAAAATCTTCGTAGTTCAGCTAAAACTACTGATATAGCCATGCCGTCACCCAATAATAATACTGTTCTACCTTCTACTTTAACTGTTTTCCCTAATGTGAACATACAGATTGAAGATCAATCAATTGGTGCTGTCAATACTGATCAAATGACTGATAATATCGCACCAACTAAGGTCGCTGCGTCAGCTGATCAGATTTCTCTTTCTGTTGAAGCAATACCAATCATAGAGGAAAATGCTGATTCTCCTCGCGTTTCTGCCACAAAAAAAACTTACGCTGAAACTTGTATTTCCTCAAATGTGGTCCCTGCACCTTCTCAGATTACTCCGGTTTCTACAGGACTGATACCGACACAAGTATCGAACAGCAGTATCAAAGCCCCTGTTCATAAAGAACTTGTGATTATTGAGCCTGCAAAATCTATATTTGTTTCTCGTTTTGCAGCTGATACATCCGGTGAAGACGTGTTATTCTATATAAACTCTAAGCTGAATGTTGTAAATAAAAATATCTCTGTTTACAAATTCAATTTTTCATACGAGCGAATTACGTCCTCTTTTAAAATATCTTTGCCTGGTGATCTTTTTCACAAGGTATTGGATCAAAAGTTTTGGCCTGACAATACGATGGTGCATGAATTTATTTCTAGACCTCGGCCTACAACTTCCTTGGCTACTTTTTCGGTTTTTAACAAGAATCAAAAAAACTAGATTGTTGCTTTCAGTTCCTTATCCTTTACCAAAACGTTCGTGGCATTAACACAAAACTAAATAATTTATTAATTTTTAGTCACAACCTTCACTTTAATATAATAGCTTTTAGTGAGACTTGGCTGAAACCTAACACTCTAAATACTGAAATTCTGTGCAACAAATTTAACATATACCGCAAAGATAGAAACTCCATTCCTGGTATTTGCTCTAAAGGTGGGGGTGTGTTGATTGCAGTCAAAGCGACACATTTCTCTGAAGAGTTATTAATTCCAGAATCCTTGGACATTGAATTCTGTTGTGTTCATGTTAAGTTTGGTTCCTTGAGCCTTTTTATTACATGCTCATATATTCCTCCCCTTTCTACCTTAGAAGTTTATAGCAAACATTTGGCTTCTATTAGTAAAGTTTGCTCAAAACTGCAATCAAATGATCATATTTTAATAACTGGAGATTTTAACCTGCCAAACGTTTCTTGGAACTGCTGTTCTGAAATTCCTGAAATATTTTTACCTTCGTCTGAAAGTTCATCCGATAATTACTTTTTAAACGAGCTCTCAATCCAAGGGCTATTCCAACTTAACTGCATTTTTAACAAAAATAATCGTTTGCTTGATCTGGTGTTTTTTGATGACAGCAATATCGCTTCTGTGTCTAAATCAGATCCTCTGGTTACACCCGAAGATTCTCATCATCCAACATTAGAAATTATTTTAAATTTTCCAAAACCATCTGCGCAGTATTCTGATTCTCAACCACCTATTGAGTTTAACTTTAAAAAAACAAACTACGTGATTTTGAAGAATAACTTGTCTAATATAAACTGGAATTCTATTCTAAATATTAATACAAATAGTTTATCTTCTCAGAGTCTTGATGATGCGGTATATGCGTTTAATAGAACTCTCAATGATTGTTTTCTTAAAGCTGTTCCGCAAAGGAAAGCCTCCTTGACATCGGGTCCGGTATGGTATACAAATGAATTAAGAAAAATGAGGAATTTGAAATCTAAATACTATAAAAAATATCAAAAAACACATAACATATGTGATTTTGGATGCTATACCTCGATTAAATACAGTTATCAACAGTTATGCAAACAATCCTATAATACCTACTTAACAAAAGTAAAATTAAACATCAAATCTGATGCTAAATCCTTCTGGAACTTTGTTAACACAAAACGCAAGATTGATTCCTATCCTTCTTTTATGAAGTATAATTCGGTTGAGTCTGATAATGATAATAGTATTTGCAATCTTTTTGCTGACTTTTTCAAGTCGACTTATTCATCATCGTCCTATGATTATTTAAGTTATCCTTTCAATATTCAATCTGGGGATATATATTTCCCAATAATTGACACAAACACAGTCTTATCATTTTTAAAAAATATTAAAACATCATATAAAAGTGGTCCTGATAACATACCTTCGTGTATATTAAAATACTGCTGTGAAGAATTAGTAACTCCAATCTCTTTACTATTTACTTCATCATTAAAATCCTGCTATTTTCCTGCAGCCTGGAAGCATTCATTTATCATTCCGCTGCATAAATCCGGAAATAGGTCTTTAATTGATAACTACCGTGGCATCGCAAAATTGAGCGCTTTGCCTAAACTTTTAGAGGCAATTGTTACATCACGACTATCGCATAGCGTTAAATCTTTAATGTCTCCTTTCCAACATGGATTCCTTTCTGGAAAATCCACTGTTACTAACCTTCTCGAATTTACATCAAAAACTATAGAAAACTTTGGAAAAGGCATGCAGACTGATGTCATTTACACGGATTTTAGCAAAGCTTTTGACGTTGTAAATCACAAACTACTGATCTTAAAATTACATCTTGTTGGATTTCCTATACCGTTGGTAAAGTGGATTGAATCTTACTTAAGCAATAGAACACAATCTGTTCTTTTTAAGCTCAAGAAATCACACGAGTTTCCTGTTACTTCAGGAGTACCTCAAGGAAGTCATCTTGGGCCTCTTCTGTTTCTACTTTTTATAAACGATTTGCCATCTGTCATAATGCATTCCAGCATCTTAATGTTTGCTGACGACGTCAAACTCTTCCTTTCTTTTAAAAATGATAATGACGCTGTATTTTTGCAAGCCGACATAGATCATCTTCATAACTGGTGCAAAACGAACCGTATGAACCTCAACATGAAGAAATGCAAGCATATGTCTTTCTCGCGCAAACCACCAATTAAATGTACCTTCAAAATTTGTGGTTATCCATTGGAGTCCTTAGATAGCTTCAATGATCTTGGAGTTACAATGGATCCTAAACTACGCTTTAATATTCATGTAAATAAAATAATAAATAGAGCAAATAGTACTTTAGGATTTATTAAACGTTGGGCAAAAGAGTTTAATGATCCTTTCATAACGAAAACCTTATTCACTTCCCTAGTGCGGCCTATCTTAGAATACGCTTCAGTTGTTTGGTGCCCAAGATACGGTTGTTACATAGACGACATTGAATCAGTGCAGAAACAATTTCTTTTGTTTTGCTTAAGCTATCTTTATTGCAATACTGATTTTCACTTACCACCTTATGAATATCGGTTACAACTCTTAAATCTTCCGTCTTTAAAAAATCGGAGAATTATGATAAATGCTTGTTGGATTATAAAACTTTTACATGGCTATGTAAACAGTCCATATTTATTGAGTAAAATATATTTTAATATTCCTCTTCGTCCTAGAAGATCTTTTGAGTTACTCCACATGAACTTTTGTAGAACTAATTATTTGCAAAATGAACCTCTTAGAAGCGCTTGCGGTGATTTTAATTTTGTATCTGATGTTATATCCTTAAGTGAATCCATGGACTCAATCAAACATAAAATTATAGATTACCTGCAGTACCGTCGTTGATTATGTAAAGTTCTTTCAAACATATATCTGATGCATCTGGTGATTTGTAAACACATTAATATAACAATCTAAATGGACCTAAGCGTAAAATGGAAAATTTTGGTGTATAATATATCTAAATAATCTGAATGGACCTAAACCTGGGATCTTCAATTGCCTCATATCTTCAAGATGGTTGTGACAACATTTGTTGACGGTACCGTGGTGTCTTGGTGTCTTTTTACCTCTTGAAACACTACGTTAGATCGATTTGTAATATATTAATATGAGTGGCCGATAAGACCTAGTTTGTCTTGGTGCCTGCGTTCGCAACTGGTTTTCTTTATTTTATGAAAATTGGTTTGGTGAAGTTGACCTAGTTTGTCGAGTAACCACCCTGTCAAGCCAGGATTTCACCGGCTTCAGGGAGATAGAACGATATATATTATATATATACCTATTGGAGTGGTGTTTTATTGGGTATGAGACCTTGTTTGTCACACGACTCCGCCGTATACAAAAATTGTTGCTAACTTGACCTTGTTTGTCTTGAAAACGCAACCCTGCTATGCTGTCTGATTTTATCGATTTTGACTTAACTTTTTTTCTATTATTTTTTATACTTTAATAAAATTATATACTTTAAGCAATTTACTAAAACTTTTTAGTTTGTTAATAATACATTATTTCATTCAAAATCATACTTTATATTTTTGAATTGTATTAAATATCTTATTTTATAATTTTAAATTTGCTATAAAACCTGTTAAGGTTTAGCAATCAAGTAAATAAATAAATAAATAAATAAAAAATTAGTAAATAATAGGAAATATACCTGGCATTTTAAGTGACTGCTGCCATCATTTTCAAAAAATGTTTACATTTTTAAAGGATGAAAACCACATAAAAGATAAAGCTGTGCGGGCAAAGTTGGCAGAAATTGAAGATTTCACTAATTACAGTAGTAAGCTTAATTTTTCTCGAGGCTAAATAAATAAATAGTTATTTTTTTCAATTAATATCTTTCCAGATAGTACTGCTATGAAACTTCTTTGGAGCCTTCATGGGTATTTGGTGCCCACTCAAAAAGTATGCAGTAAGGACAACTTTGGAAGAAAAACTTTCCTAAGGCATACAATTACCAGTTCCCAAGAGGCATTCGTTTTTGATGGAAGCAGCATCCAGGAAGTCGAAAATATTCAACCAAGCGAAATTATTCAACCAAAAATAAAGGCGAAAATATTCAACCATTAATCCTTGCTGTTGGAGAGAAGAACTTCTCCTCATTCCTCATTCATGAATGGTGTAAAATTTCAATTTGCTAGTTTTATTAGAGCCGTAGATGTGTGCTTTAAAATTTTTCAATTATTTCAATTAAAATATCCTGCGGCATGCACTCTCCTGTGGGAGTTTATTGCCGTATATTTTTATAAATTTAAAAAATATTCAAAATCTTCGAAAATTTGTATATTAATTGACTCTTTAAAATAAAAAAATATTGTTGAAATTGTAATTATTTCATTATTTTAAAAATGTTTAGAGAGGGATTAACAAATAATTCGTTGGATGTAATGTATAGATCATTCATTCCAATGAACTAAATACATTAAAATGAATGAAATATACATGGAATTCAATAAACTCAATACATCAAATTTAATGAACTGTACATTGAATCCAATAAACTAAATACATTAAATTCAATGAACTTAATACATTAAATTCAATGAAATAAACATTGAATTCAATGAACTATAATACATTGAATTCAATGAACTATACATTGAATTCAATGAACTTTATTACATTGAATTCAATGAACTATACATTGAATTCAATGAACTATACATTGAATTCAATGTAAGGTTCATTGAACTATACATTAAATTCAATGAACTATACATTGATTTCAATGAACCTTACATCGAATTCAATGAACTTTACATTGAATTCAATGAACTTTTCATTAAATTCAATGAAAAAATCATTAATTTTGGCATTTTTTAATGAACGTGTTCATTGAATTCAATGAAGTGTACATTGATATTCAAGGAACTATTCATTGAAAATCACAAAGTTTAATGAACAATTCATTAAAGTATGAAGAAAATTCATTGAAATCAATGACCACAGTTCATTGGACCAAAATCAATGAATAATTCATTGAAATTAATGAACCTTTTCATTAATATAATGTACCTTTTTGGTTCAGTGAAGAAGGTATGTTTGGAAATTTTACCACTTCTGGCCTTAAAGTGTAAGAAACCGGTTTATTTTGAATCCTTTATACTACCAAGAGTTTTCAATATATTTTATTAACGTTTTTCATACATGAATTCTGAAATGTATTTCTAAAAAGCAGTTTAGGGATTTTTGAAAATAAATTCAAATTCGGAAGAGAAAGGGTTAAATTTAAATGTTATGGATTCTAAGTATATACATAACATTTAAATTTAACTTATACAATTGTGGTTACTAAATTTGTCATGAAATTAAAAATAGCTTCAAGTCTGTTAAATCAAAACCGCTCAATTGATTTCGTTCAAATTTGGAATACATATCGTTTGCAACCCAAACAAGATTGTGACATACTTAATTTTGACCGACGTTTCCGCCCCTTCTTAAATAACTACAGTTAATTTTTTATTGAAATAGTTTTTAGTAACGGAGTTTTTTGATAATTTAATTTCAAAAGTTTCTGCTAATTTGGCACCAAATACATTCACATAACTTCAATATTGTAGAAATCTTTATTACAACAACTTTTTAAAAAAACATCGTTACCTGAGAATGAGAAAAAAACGATATAAAAATCAAAGTTTTGTTTTTCGATACCAATGTCTCCCCTGTTTTTGAATATATTTTGTTTAAACTTTTTTCAAACACTGCTGGTGTTGTTGGAGAGAGGCAGAACAGCACATGCTAATTTTGAACTTCCTCTCTGTTTTCTTATCTCCGAGACCTCGCCTTGCAATATTTTAAAAAAGACCAATATGGCAAAAGTATTATGGGATCAGGCACGGATCCAGGGCGATATGGGGGCTGAAGCCCCCCAGACGCTTAATTTAATTTTTTAAATAAATACTAGCAGTTACCCGCGGCTTTGTCCGCAGTAGGTTCGAGTCATTTCAGCATTTATATTTTTGGAAAGAAGTAAGAAAGAACGAAAAGCTTAAAATTGTAAAAATAGTAAGAGGCTCTATAAAATACTATAATACTATAAAATATTAAAATATTAAAATATAAATATGTATTTATAATTATTTTTGAAGGTCTTTCTTTTTCATAAAAGCAAAATAAATTTTGTCCTAAATGTTATGAAGGTGTTTGATTTTCTCGGTTGGCTCTTAAATTTCGATAACGTGGAGTATGTCTGCCTATATTGGGTTGTGACGTTGGCATTTTTCTTTAATTGAATTGTAGAAAAAATATTAAATACCTACAGTCATTCAGCTCATGTAGTCAGTGTTTCCAAATAATCAATGTAAATCCTTCTTTCAATGTGATCGATGCACTAAATCCTACGCGATAAAATTATAAAAAATCATAGATTATTGACACAAATTTCAATTCATTTGTTTTTTGAATTAGTTGTTATTTCAATTCACTTACATAAAATTTAGCATTTAACAAATAATTTATCGTTATTATTTATTATTTTTAATTTTTTAGTAAAAACCGCGTTGAAATTATCGAATTAAAAACCCCACGCTTCCAAATATTGAATTGATTATTTCAAATATCTCGATACCAACGCCACCTGGTATGTCCAAATACATATGTATTAGGGCCAGACTAACATGTCACCAAAATTTGGTGTCATTTGGTCTATTGGTTCTGAGAAATAACGGTTTTTATATAACCCTACTCCAGCGCCATCTGGCGAGTCCAATTAAAAACAGAAAACTGCTAACAGCCAAGACTCAAATCTGGCTGGAGAAATGGAGTTCAATCTTTAATATGTGCAAAACAGCTATTAGCTTTCTACACTCACTGTTTCAGAGCCATTCACATATGCGTACCTGAAATACGTACGAAGTACCTGAAATTCGAAACATGTTGGACATACTCACTTCTATATCTGCATTTTTACACGGTCAGCTAAAATAGTTCAGCTCTTAGAGAACAATATTGATGAAAGAGCTGAACAAAAGAAACGTAGTCGTTTAAAAACAATGTGCCCCACTCGGTGGGTAGAAAGACATGAAACTGTGCACACTTTTTGCGCGTTGCTACCGTTTATTTCAGAGGCACTTGATAGAATGAAATATGACCGTGACACAAAAACATCCTCCAAATCGTCTCAATTTTCAGCTTGCATAAGAAGAACGGATTTAATAATTTGCCTACATGTCTTGGTTTACGTAAATGCCTTCACATTAACTCTCAGCAAAACTCTCCAAAATCCTAATCATCACATTTCATCAGCTTGCAGCCACGTAGAAAACATCATTAACAAATACCTTGAATTAAGAATAGATGAAAAAAGTTTTGAAAGTATTTTCCTTAAGGCCAAAAACACAGCATCTGAGTTAAGGACTGAAATTAAACTTCCTCGAGTATGTCAACAACTGAAATATCGAACCAGTCTCCAAGTCCAAAAAAGAACACCTGAAGAATATTTTCCGTAAGTTTTTGTGGTTTTGATTTAACATTGTTTATTGTAATAAATCTTAATTAAAATTTTTAAAGTGCTGTTCTCTACTATCCATACCTGGACCACATGATTTCCTCCTTGAAACTTAAATTTAAGGGTAAGTTTCAGGATATACTACCTTTGGAGAGCTTAGTACCGAGCAATTAAGGTAAATTTTCATTAAATGAAATTACAAAGGCTGCCTTAATATATAATAATAGTTTGAACGTGTTAACAGAAGCAGAGCTGAATGCCGAAATAATTTTTTAGCAACGATATTGCTCTAAAGCAGATCTAAAAACAGCAACAACAGTGATGGATACCATAAAATTAGTTATTACCAAGGATTACGAACATTTCTTCCCTAACATACAAAACGATAGCAGTTATTCCGAGCAGTTATAACGATAGCAGTTAGAAAAGTTTTTCAGTATTGAGAAGGCTGAAAACCTACTTAAGATCCACAATGGCTAAATGGCTAAATGGTTTAGCCCTATCAAACATTCACTTTTAACTTTTGATGTGCTTTTGAATTATATGGTCATGATATTTAAAATGTAAATATAATTTTTAAAAATAAGTTAACTATGTAACACATCAATACATACAATGAATAAAAAAAACCAATTTGCTTATTTAGCCCCCCCCCCCCCCCACGAGCAATTTCTAGAACCGCCACTGTATGAGATTGGGAACTTATAGTATGGGATGAAAGTACAAAGCTCTGTAACAAGTCTACTGGTAAGAACTCTAAGCAGAAACATCATAGAGCAAAAATATTGATTGGCTGCACTCGGGGCGATTCAGTTTTTATTTCTCAAAAACCACTCATACCGACAGATAACCTATTCCATTTTAAAAGACTACAATTTTTTCTAAAGATATGTTTAAAAGACATTTTAAAAGACTACAATTTTTTCTTAAGAAATGTTTTGCGATGCCAATGAATAAATCACAAGGACAGTTATGCAAGATAGCAAAAATTGATTTAACCTAGAAATGTTTTTCGCATAAACAACAATATGTAGTTTGTTCTCAAGTAAGGTTCAAAGAGGTTCTAAGCGAATGAGCATAAAATATTATTGCGGACATCTAAAGCACTTTTATCTAATCGCCAACAGTCAGACTTAACTAAACATTAATAAAATGACCGTCACATGCGTTTTTATATTATATACTGGAAATTTTCTCAGGTTAAGAAAACTTAACTGCTTCAAAAAGTGGACATTTTATAACTGTATAGAGATTTACCTCAACACTATAAGCAACTGCTCTCAACAGAGTTGAGTTACAAAAACGATTCTTAAAAATATATTTCAATAGCGATTACAGCACAGCAAACGTACGTACCAAGAAAGGCCCTTCTTAGCATCAGTTAACGATCATGAAATTCAACAGGGAAAACAAAATCAGCCAGCTTAGAAAATTATAAGGTGCGATCACTGCTTCACTAGAGCATTATTCTTCTACAATATTGTTTCAAGGAAAATTCTACTAAACATATGCTAGGAATGACGACTGTAACAGTGTTAGCTCAAGAAATTATCTTCAGCAACTTTGAGATCATCAAACATAAGCTCCAACAGCAATCCATATTTCTACGAAGTTGTTTCGAGAGGAACCTTCCTTAGAGAAATACAGATGCATTATGATAGCCAGCAATGAACCAACGCCTAATAAACCAAGTGTGATAAAATCATCTACTGCAAAATTCCCCGAAAACAAAACTATTATAGACCACAGGTATACTTCTCTCCATATCGACAAAGAATCAATGCATGACCACCACTATTCACTATTTACCACCGTCCTCTACCAGCAACTAGAGTAAGAGCCAGAGTAAAGGTAATCAAGTAAGACTACGCCGACCTACACTTTCACCGAATTGGTTCGAGAGAATCGCTAAGATCAGTAAGCGCTGAGATCATCAAGTGTTACCACAGTACCTCCACTTACTTCCTGAGTGTCATTTAATGAACAACCCTCCTCATCATTTAGCAGCGACCACCTGACTAGCAAGCGGAAAATGCATCATTGTAAGACTCTGAATTTCTGAAGTTTTTGTTTATCAATATAAAAGTAGAAATAAATAAATAAAATAAATACACATTACTCAATAGCGTTGTTTTCTTAAAAAACTTATGATAGTAAAAAAATACGCTTAGGGGTGCTTAATTTTGACCAATACTGTAGCTACATGATATGTTGGCAGAAAGATTTTTTCAAGTGTGACAATATTTTCAAAACATACATATTTTCAACATGATGGATTGATGAGAAAAAAGGCTAAGTTTCGTTGATGACAGGGAGAATTTTAAGTTAAAACCTACTTTGAATTAACTTTTATGTTACAAAATAACCAAGAATGACAAGAAAAAGTGAAAAGAAGGTAGGTAAGCTTCGGAATAAGAACCAACTTTACATCATATTATTAATAATGATCATATCAGTTCAACACAATTTTATTTCTTTTATATACACTAAAAACTACTGCATATGTGCAAGATTGCTTAAAGTTGAATGAAAAAAATTATAAGCCCTTATGATAGAAGAACTCTCCATTCGTAGCCGGAAGTACGAAGCAAAAAGCACTGAAGTAAAAATTGCCTTATATTTAGTATGCTCTTCTTTTTACCACTCATGCCACACCCTTACCCTTATAGCCACACCATTTCTTCCTTTATTTATAAAAAAATTTTTAAATATGTATTGTACTTTGTTTAAATTATTTAAAGTATTTTTTGGCAACTTCTTATATTTATCTACAGTTATTAATTTTCTCTCAACTTTTATTAATCATGATAAGCCTGTTTTTCAAGTGTGAAAATACTTGAGATTATAATTTAGAAAGTACGTTTATCTCACTTGTTTTCTTTGCAAATTGGCGGCTTCTTTATTGTGTTTCTCCTTAGAATAAATAATGTATTTATTTGTTCTCTTAAATAGCTGTTGCCATGCTCAAACCTTTGTTTGAACCAACGATAGAAATTATGTCTATTTGAGTGCGTTCTTACACCCATAAAAAAATGTTTGCATTGATGACTTAATTATGCTCATAAGATTAAGGAAATATTTTTATTTGATTTTATTTTGTATAGCAGCGCATAATGACATCCCATCATATTGCACTTACTGCTCTGCATTACAATAGAATCAATGTAAAATTGCCAATAGTAAATGAGAAATACTGTTGAGGTAAGTTCCGACACACTCAAAGCATATGTTAAGACATCACATATTCTAGAAAGTGACTCCAAGCTTCCTTTAAAACACTCTTGCATATTCGTCAAACCTTTGCTCAATCAGTTCTTTGCAGAACATGTGTGTTATTTGCGAAAAAGTACTTAATTTTCGATACCATATCGATAATATCATTAGTTTAACAAATTCTGTATTTGACTTCGTGAAAGATTGATTGATAGTTAAAAGATAGACAAATTTCAATTAATTTATTTTTTATAAAGATTTTTAGTCAAAATGTTTGTATTTACTCTTCAAAAATTATTTAATGATACAAAAAACAAAATAAAATCATCGCTGTCAATATTTAAGTGATATTTTAGATCCTATGTTATATTTAACCCTAAATTAGTTGTATTTAACAGGGGTGGGCAAACTTAATACTGGTATGCTCGACATTAATTTTTCTTATTAATGCGCGATCGACTTCGAAAAATAGGTTAAATTAAAAACAAAAAAAAAATATTAAGGGCTTTATTAATAACAATATATTAAATTCATTGTATTTAAAATTTTGAGCAATGTTCCTAATTGTTAAATGTGTTTGATTAATTTCTTGATGAAGATGCGTTAAATTCCATTTCATCGACAAGTCTTTCAAAGTGAGGTTTATAATCACTGATACACAATTGAAAAGACGACATTAAGTGGTCATCACTCAGAGAGCTCCCAAATTGCGATTTAATGTTTTGAGAAAATGCTGCTTCACATAGATAATTGGAAAAAATGCAAATATCCTCATTGACACCGATTTCAATTATGGGTATTTTTCTTCTGGTAATAAATTCCAAAAATTATTTTCATTTGCACGTGCTTTCAGAACTAAATCTGATTGTGAAAATTTCTAACTCTACATCCAATGAGATCAATTCAAAAGTATGAGCATGATTTGAGTCGATTTGAGCCGATTGAACCAAAAAATATAATTTTATCAAGTGCAAAATGACACCCGATTGGCTACGTATTGAAGGTTGCAAGGCCAGTTTTTAATGTTATGTATGGATATGATTGTTACCAATCTCGAATTTTTGTATTTTAACACTTATACTAATTTTTCAACACTGCTTCAATACGCAAAGAGTCAAAGTGGAACATTTATATTTTGCAAAAATCAAAGGTATAACAAATCAAGCATTAAAAAGAGAAAAAAGTGCTTTCGGCAAAAGGCTCCAAAAGGAAGTGTGCGAAGAATCTGTCGTAGGACAGGCTTTTATGCTAGTAAATAAATAAAATCATGTGGTCAAGCGCGTCGGAAGCGAATTTCATCTGGGGGGGCAGTACAAATGGGGGGCAGTACAAATGGGGGGCAGTACAAATGGTGGTGCAAAAAAAGTTCACCAAAATATCTTCAAAGAAACATGAATGTGAATAAACAAATTTTTTATTTTAGTTTAAAATAAAAAAAAAAATATAAAAAATATTAAAATTTCATTATTTTTAACAGTTCTTCCAATTTCAATATTAGAGATCATTCTTTAAAGGATCTTTCATATGGTAATATGAAAATATAAAAAATAATGGTTGCTTTTATTAAACAAGACTTGGTATATCTTTACATGGTTTAAATGCAATAAGGTACAAAAAGTTATATCAATTTAAATTATTCCAAAATGTTTCTTTCTGTCCTTGCGAGAAACAATCTCTTTCACTACCTCCATCGAATTCAATTCTTCGGTTTTATCTCTGTGAGTCGTTTCTGTGTCATAGTTGCTCGAAGATACGTTTTTAGTCGTCTTAGTGCACTAAAAAAACGCTCAGATGAAGCTGCTGATGCAGGCACAGTCAAAAGCAAAGCAATAAGTTTTTCAACTTAATTTAATAGTTTTTTTTACAGTATCCGAATTTTTTGGAAATTGGGATACAATGCCACTACAATTTGAAGGTGTTTGGCCAGGCAATTCCTTCAGCATTTTAAGTTGCGCGTGGAGGTCGCTCCCATCAAAGTCATCTGCATAAAGATCTAGTTTTGTTTTTAGATTTTGTTCAGAAGGCACTTTTCTTTTGAAGGCTTCGATTACAATATTACAGTATTAAGCTACATACTTAAGGTTGCTTTTAAACTGAAGTGGTGGGCTTGCAATAGAAACTCTACATTTTGTTCTATCTTTTTGCAGACACAGAGAAATGAAAAGGTTATCAGCAAACATGCTTATGAAGAAGAAAGAAAGAAGAGGAAAATATATAATACAAAAATATTATCGTTGTAAAAAAAACTGATATTTTGAATAACTTTTGAAGTTTTCTTTTTAAATTGTTTATTTAGCTTAAAAATAAGGGGGCAGTTGCCCCCCACTTCCGACGCCAATGCATGTGGTTTTGTTTTTCTTAGTTCCTTTATGCATTTTCTAATTGCTGTAAGATCAGTAAATAAATTATTGTCAGTACATTTTTGAAGTGAAGCCTTTTACGCCTCATTTTGTGATTTGCTTGAGTGAAATCTCAAAAACGACACTTTTTTCCATACACCTTTTTCTTACAATTGTTGTTGCGTTTTGCTTGCGTCTGTTACACCAAGAGAATATAAAATTAAAATATTTCTTTGTATGCCATCAGAATCGAATTCGTTACCCTTCGATTGATAGCTTTATACACTACCTACTGATTGAGTATTCTTTGTTGCGTTGGTTGGTTCATTCAATATTAAGTATTAACTGAAGATGTGTTGCACCAGATAACAATCTTAATACATAAAAGACAAGCATAATGCTCTGCACCTATGTCACTCAAACTGTCCTGAAAAATGTTCAGCCTAAAAGTATGCACATCTTATTACATAAGTCATAGCCATTGATACTAGACACGGGTAACACTGCGCTGCGTTGTGCTTTTGAGTGAAGCACTTAAATGCGTTACTGCGTTAATACACTTGTTTTAAAAAAGTAACGCAATAGCGCAGTAATACAAATAACACCCTTATAGCAAAATAAGGAAATATTTATTTAGCTAGCAAAAATTACACAAATTTTACGACGCCTCAAACTTAGCAATAGAATGTTCGAAGCGAGTATTGTGAACTCATTTAAATATGGAAAAGGAGTTGCGGGAAAGATGCTGTTGAGCATGAGTATTTGGAGAGCGTTTGATTGTTATGATGCTTTGCCATTCATGGAATGGTCTTTCAATATGTATAACAATATTTAAACATGTTTGCAGCGCTTCTGTTTGTATTTGCGTTGAAAATGAGTATTGCATTAATAGTTAAGAGTAGCGCAAAACCGCATCTAATTATATTTGCGTCATGCTTTTTTTTTCTTTAGCTTTTTATGCTTTCTAGATACATGAAATTGAAGTAGCATCCAACTTTTCTCTTACCAGAAATATGTTTGTAGATCTGTGTGATTGCTTACATTAACCTTGAATGGAATACAGTTTAACTGCATGCTTGAAGAATAAAATTGGTTAATTTTCAATGAATGCTAAAAATATGGTCTTTGTTCAGTAATGTTTACAATTATTTATGAACATTTATAAATAATATTATATTTATAATTCAGCAATTAATTGCTTATTGTTTAAAAAATTTTAAATCAATTTATAAGCAATATGAGTTCTTTAAATCAGATATACTGTTTCAGGATTTGTTATATGGTTCCATTTATTTTTCCTAAGTGAAGACAATTTGCGATTAGGACAAGAAACCACAGAACTCACCGCATTCAACAAATTGACCATAAATAAATGCGTTATCGAACTAAAAAAACATACTGTGCTGATCAACATCGTGTTAATATAGATATCATAGCATACGTCATGACGCAATTGCGTTAACGCATTACGCTGATACAGTAAAATGCGCTTGGGTTGGTGTATCAGCGTAGCATTTTTTGATGCGTTACCCATGTCTAATTGACACAGTGCTTTTACAACATATCCTCCAAAATGTTCAGGCTGAAGTAATGCATATACTTACAGATTAGTGTATGCTATATACGAGCAGGCTCAATTGAACTGGGCGAAACTTGTCACAAGGTAGTAATTCTTTGAATGTTCACAGGCCCTTAAATAATGCCATTTTGATAAATATAATTTACGAATGATAAGCGATCCAAGTATTTGTAAAATTTTTTAATTTAAAAACTATTTTAATAAAAAACTATTAAATCCATTAAAATTCGAAAAAGGTTTGATTCACTCGCGTGTCCAACGACGCATATGTTTTATTTTTTTATAATTATTGTTGAAGCATTTCTGAACAACCAGTAACTGAGTTATCTGAGTTATTACAAGAAAACAAGAACATAATACTTTTTGTCATCTTCAGCAGTTTGTTCGAAATTGTCAGCCTTTGTTGTGTAGTGGAGAGTACGCTAGACTATCAACCCAGAGGTCCCTGGTTCAAATCCATTTTCACATTCTTTGTTCTTTCCTACATTTAAGAATTATGGAAATCTAAAAATCCACAAATAAATTGTGGAAAATGTGGAATTAATGGAGAGGAAAAACTAAGGGCTCGAAATGCTTGGCGATGTTAAGGCCAATTCTAAATAAATTTTATTTTTCATTTTTATGAAAAAAATTCAATACTTCATGTTTCAAATCAAGGCAAAACCCTATAGTAAAATCAACTTATTTAAAAGTTATTGAAAATATAGTTTGTTGTCAACCACAACTGATTGAAATTCTGACTTTTTTCCATAGAACGAACTCACATATTCTGTATGGCGATGTCCGCTTAATAAGTCAATTGACTCCGTTTGCATATATTTTCAACTACTTGTAAACTAGTCAATTTTAAATTAGTTGATATTTGGTTTAAAATAAACCCATTAAAACTAGTTCATTTTGCACTTCTTGAAAATGAATTTTCATGGAGAAGATATCTCCAAAAATATCGTAACGATTTAACCGAATATTATTTCTAAACTGTTGACTATTTTAACGCTTTTAAAGAGATATTTATAAGTTAATTAAAAGAAACTGAACAGTTTCCAATGGTTCTCAAATTTTAGTCGTTTTTTTACTAAACTGTTTGAATTAAATACATCAATTGTTAAACTGTTTTTATTAAACTAAATGCGAACAATTTGTTTTCAAACATTTTCTTATGTTCAATGTTAATTTTCTGATGACCATACAATTATTCCATACAAGATATATAAATACCTTAGTTGTAAGAAACTGATAGAATGAAAATGATTTAATTTCATATAAGAAAAAAAAACACAAGCTAATAAGGATCTACTGGGTACGGCATCAAAGCTTAGAATAAATTTAAGTGGATTTTGTGTAAACGAGCGGATAATTCAGATAAAGTTTCAATTGGATGCAAGCTTCTGTAGATAAATTCCAATGTAGATAGCTGATCCGTTTCCTTCGGAGAGAGCAGCACCACCACTATAAAAAATGCGATAATACTTAAAAAGCCGGCAAGCACGACAACGCCAATAAGTGACTGTCACATCGCCGTCTGGGTTGACCATAATCTTATCCGAACCCTTCGAACCAAAGAGGTCATTAGGATGGATGCGATTTGACGCGCTGCCAAAATGTGAGTCTTGATCGCATCAATTTCTGTAATGCTCTTCTGGTTCTTTTGGGCATGCAGGATCATCCTTAGATGAAAGACCGGCCATATTCATCTAGAGCAAATGTTCCCGGAACGCTTAACTTTCGAAATCAGTTATCGGCAAAGGATTGCTGGATTTTTGCGGATATATTTCTTAACCAAAAAGGCGAAAAACACTCACGAATTATGCAATTGAGATAATGAACGAACAAACAAAACGGATTGATTCCCAGACAACGCCGATTCTTAAGATTAGTTAGAAAAATTATATAAAAAGAAAGTTGACAAAAAATCAAAGTGGCTTCTGCCTTAATATAGTTCAAAGTAGTTCTCCCGTGCAAGCACAAAACATAGTAAATTCCATTTTCAGGATTTTCATCTTATAATGAATCTTAAATTAACATTTTTTGCTCTATCTAAAACAGTCACCCTCTTGTCTTTACGATGCATAGTTTTTGAGACATTGGACTGTCTAAACATAGTATGCACATACTATGTTTTGATTTTGTGAATTTGTTTTTGCTTATATTTTCAAAAAGGTTTACAAAACACAGACAGTAATTTGATACTATAACACAATATTTTGCAATAGATTTAAGAGTGATTCCCGAATTTAGAGTATTTTTGGTACTTATTAGCATTTTAAGTATATTGGCTTAGACAATAATTACAAAGGGCAAAGGCAAAAAAAAAAACTTCAGTTTTCTCAAAACTATGAAAATGGAGACTACATGTTTCTAAATTGGGATTTCAATTACTTGTGAAAAAAGTTTTTTTCCTATAGGAAATTTATTGACCTAGTAACGCACTTAATCTAGCCTACTACGTATAAAAATCTACGAGTCTACTGTATAAAAATTTTTTTATTTTTAATACAATTTAAACTAAATTCTAGTACATTTGGATACTAAATTTGGATTTGAACCCGTAAAAAGTTAGTAAGGCAATGCTTAGGCTCAATATTTGGCGTTGCAGTTCATGTATTTGTTTATCACTTATGTTAAGTTAAACTTAAAACTTAATGTCGTGGGAAGTAACTCTCACTGTGTTTGGTTATTTTTTATTTTTTTTATTTTAAATATTTTAATTCAAGCCTGTACTTAATTTAAAACCAAAGCTGTATTAAAATCATATACAAGTATTTTGCAATTTGAAACCAAGGCAGTTGTGGACTTGTATCTAGTACAGGAAAGTTTAAATTTTTCTTCAAGATTTCTAACCTTGTAGATAAAACAAACAACATAGATTTATTTGTAAATATCTAGTTTTAAATTACATCTCTAGAATGTTAATATTGTGAGTGTGAATTAATCTTTTCCGTTTGGTGTAGCTTGACAGCTTAGATGGGAAATAAATTTATTAAGGCATTTGTAAGCAGATTGTGCACGGATCAAGCTATGGCAATAGCATACGCGATGGCTGTTATGCCGCCTGCTTAAAATATTACTGCAGCCATGCAGAAAATTACTTCTTCATCTAATTGTGAAAAGTGCCGTTGCAGCACATTTGATTTCGGTACTTTAGATATAATTTTTTCTTTGTGGTTAGGCGCGTTTTTACCACCAACACTCAACACAATCAAGCACCAACCCACATCCACCCACACCCACAGTCCACATCCCCTCGACAACTTAATTTAATGATGCATTCGAAGTAAATGAGTTGATGCTGCTGATGTCGGGCATTTGATCCATTTAAATGCGTCTTAAAGCTAACGATAATGAGCAAGGTCATTTACAGTTCTATAATGACTTGGGAAAATAGATTATTTTCAAAATATGGTTATAATTTTCGAAAGAACAGCTTAAGTGTAACATCAGCTTGTAAAGTTTTAAATCCAGCAAAGTCACAAATTATTGAAGTCATAAGTTTGTTTGAGAATAAGCTATAATAATGGCTTTTTATGGGTGGCTTTTTTATAATTGGATTATATTTGCGGTAACAGCTTTACTGCCTGCATGTAGCTCATGTTATCCACGTGACACTCGTTAGTATGCTATACGATGCCTACCAAAAATAATGGAAATTCCGTTTGTCTGTTGCTATTCACTGCTTGAAGCATTTTCCGTTGACACGCCTTGAGCTGCTGGTGCTGCTGCTGGTGCTGGTGTTACAACAAAGTTACTTAATATTCATGTCATAGCACGATGTACGCATCCTTGTGGCGCTTCGCCTTTGACCGCGACTAACCTCACGCTTGCAACGTTGAACGCGCGGCATCGCGTTGCACTTCATAGTTACTGATAGACAATTCATTACCGCGTGTGTCACTCCCAAATACCGCTTGAAGTTCATGAAAGCCTGAAGCACTTAAGGCACACCCAACATAGTGGCATTCTTTCAGAAATAAAAATCCAAAAAGTATTAAATATTTTTAACCATGTTGATTTTTGTGGCATGTTCTTTTACCGGACAGCTTTTTCAAAATTAATTAAAATTGTTTAAACTTTCCTTTGATGTATACTCGTAGTATAAGAATTACAGTTATGAAAAAACACACAGTGGATTGTGATCCAGTAAGCCACTTGTTGCGGCAAAAAGTAATTTTTTATATTATATTTTTGGAAACATTTTTATCAGCCTTTGTTAGGGAAAATTTTAATAAGAAAAAAATTATTAGAGAAAGAGAATAGCTGGTAACCCTTTTTCTTAACGGTTTCTCAAGGCTGTTGTTTTTTGTTTTCTTTATTGTGACTTTTCATGAACAAGAAATATAATAAAGACACAGAAGTGCACAGTTACAAAAGTATTTTTATATTAATTGTTTTTAAAAATTGAAAGTGTTATTAATGTAGGTAAAACAAAGTTTCGTTTCTATTAAAAATTTTTAAGTTTTTGAACTGTACTGTTTTGAGGTGTATCATATTTTTTCTTTTTTTTATACCCCCACACGTACTGCGTAAAGGGTATATTAACTTTGTCACTCCGTTTGTGATGCTGATAAGGAGGCGTGGCAGGTATATAAAAGTATGTATATTCTTGATCAGCATCACCTCCTGAGTTAATTTCACCATGTCTCTCTGTCTGTATGTCCGTCCGTGTGTCCATCTGTCTTTAGACACGATTCCAGCCGCAATTTTAAACTTCCTATACAACGGTACTGGCGCACGGTGTCTTAGACCAAGACTTGATCTCTCGTCTGCATTGTTTTCATTATTTACTTTTTATGCATTATTGGTGCATATTTTATAGAAGAGGGTAATTATATAGAAGTTTACTTTGAAAAACAAGTATTTTTACATAGTCTCTTACAAAAGGAACACATTTTGTGCTACTCTAATTTTAATAACAAAAATAGACTTCTTTGCGTGTTAATAATAACAAAATGGCGTAAATCCAACATATGAAAGTATCTAGATATTTTGTATCTTTGTTTTCCTACCTTTAATTTTAAAACTTTATTAAAATTAATCCTTTAAAAATAAATTTTTGTGAAATACATTTTTTTCTTGTTATCGTAAATCACTTGCAATTTGTAATTCAATTCGGCTAAGGTTTCCTAACCAGAAAACGGTCGATTTCAATTATTTTTTTTCCTAAAATATCTTAACTAAATTGGCTACATTCTTATGGTATATTTTAACTTCTTATTCAATGGCGTCTTGTTCGTTGGCGATACTTACACAGAGAAAACAAAACTCTCTAAACGGAGCCTGCAGAAATCTAATCTTACACGGCACGTGTAGAAAAATTATATTTCTTACCAAACTTCTACATGCAACTTGTAGATACAGTGGCTCACAGCTTATTTTATGCAGTGCATACCTTCAATTTTAGGGCTTTATAACAACGAAACTAACAGGACTAGAAAAAATAATAAAGTATCATTTAAAAGAACAAGATGTTTAGTTTAATAAATTAACTTAATTTATTGTAAAAATATATATTAAGTTGGCTTAAAATTAAGAAACCAAAAAATACTGCTTAATTTCATATCACAGCTTATTTTATGCAGTCACTTGTTATTTATAAATTTTTCGTATTAATTAATGATATCTGATATTTTTACTATTTGGTATTATAGCTCTTGTTGTCCACAACAGATATAAGGTGGTTTGGTATTGATACGACCAGTTTTTGAGTGATAGTTGGCGAAATATTCACCCACTTCGCTTTCAATATCTCTTTCAGGTGGTTTTTGTTTGAAATTTGATGTTTCCGGATGTTATTTTCCAATAAAGACCACACATTTTCAATAACATTAAGGTCTGGCGACTGTGCTGGCGGCGTCATCAATTGTGGGCATTTCTATTTTAGCCTGGTTTGCACAATACCAGCTTTGTACTTTCGATCGTCATCCTGGTAAAATCGGAAATTCAATTTTATACCCAGAAGCTTTGCACTCTGCAAGAAATTGTTCTTCAGAATCTGTAGATACTTAAATTTGTAAATTGTTGTTCAATAAACGGCAACTTCCCAGTACCAGCAGCTGACATTCAGGCCCAAACCATGACGCTGCCACCGCCATGTTTCACGGTTTGTTTTAAGTTTTTTTTGTTGAGCACATGCCATCTGAACCGAATACATTGATCTTCGATTTATCTGCAAAAATAACTGAATTCCAGTACTCTGGGGAATTAGACATACGTTCTTTGTCGTAGTTGAGTCTGCATTATCTATTTTTGGGGGCTAATAAACGGCTTGTTTCGTGTTACTCGGCCATGAAAGTTCTTTTTGCGCAAGACAAGTCGAATAGTTTCAGCTCTACATTGTTTGCTCTGGTCAATTTGAACTTCAAAAGCCATCTTTGGAGCTAAGAGTCTCGGGTTAGCCTTTATCTTCCGTACAATTTGCCGCTTGTTGGTTGCATTAAAAATGTTGTTTGGTGCTTCATTGCTCTTATTGTGCAATCGATTCTTATGGACGAAGCGCTCGATGATCTTTTGCACTTTAAAGGAATTGATATTAACCATTTCAGCCATTTTTCGCTGCGAGCTGCTATTTTTAAAATAGTATATAACTAGTTCTCGTTGTTGTAGCGTTGTGCGCGCTCCTATTTCCAATAATCATAGAAGCAGACACTTGCACCCAAAAAAAGCTTCGTACTATGTACAAAACAATTATTATATTCTACAAAGACCTTTGTTCTTTTCAGCCTACGAACGACTTTGTGAATAATACAAATGACCGTTTGTACATTGTACAAAGAAATAATTTGTATATTTTTCAAACGCATTCGTTTCATCTACAAAGAAAATTATTAAATATTACGAATGCCTTTGTACATTTTACAAACGCATTCGTTTCATCTACAAAGAAAATTATTAAATATTACGAATGCCTTTGTATATTTTACAAACGCATTCGTTTCATCTACAAAGAAAATTATTAAATATTACGAATGCCTTTGTATATTTTACAAACGCATTCGTTTCATCTACAAAAGGAAATTATTAAATATTACGAATGCCTTTGTACAATATAAGAATGCGTTTGTAGAATTTACGAATCCGTTTGTATATTGCACGAACATATTCGTAATATTAACAAATTTTAATTTGTTCACAGAACAAATAAGTTCATGCAATATACAGACGCGTTCGTAAATATAACACGAATGCATTCTTATGTTATATTGTAGAAACGCATTTGTAATATTTAAAAATTTTCTTTGGTTCATGAAACGAATGCGTTTGTAAGATATACAATTTTTTTCTTTGTACAATGTTAAATCAATTAATATGCAAGATCTATTAGTATATTTAATACTAGCTAGCTTGGCATACGCTGTTGTCCTTTTTGGTAATTGCCGCGATGAGTTTGATTTAGGTAAAATCCCTGCAAAAAAGGTTTAGACAAAAGAGGTTGCTGGCATTGTTAAGGATAGGCAAACAGACCCAAAAATTGACAAAATGATCAATCTTTTAATATTGCGAAAAAATTCAGTTTATTTTAATGACGAAAAATAAACTTATCAATGTCTTAAATAAAGCAGTAATATTGATGAACAATTATAACTTAAAATCTATACAAAGGAGTTTAATGTTATGAAAAAATATAAACAATTTAAGGTACTAAACTGGCTAAGCATTTTTCATTACCAAATTCTTTGTAATATTTGCCTTTTATCATCGCGGCTGCATAAATTTCGCAATTATTTATGACCGGAAATGAGTAATATAAAAATGACACGGATCGCAATGTGATGAAAGTGGATTGTTTACTTCGGCATCATCGATATAAAGAAAGAATGGAATTGCATTTTTTTTAGATTCTACAAATGGTTTAATTTTTTCGCGCCAGAGCGAACCTTGAATAAAATGCAAATTCAATTCAATGTTTTTTGAAATAGTGTCCATATCTTTTACTGTGCTTAGAAGCTGGTCTTTTTGCTCGAAAATCTTTCGAAATTGAAAAGAAATCGGAAGGAGAATGCCAGTAGTCTCAACTTCGTCGTAACGCATTTCGCCATGACGATAGACTTGACCAATCTCATTATTGATAGTAAACTCCTCGAAATAGTCCATATAATCATTTGCGAGAAGGTGTTCATTCAGCTGATGATCACTTGCACAGTTGCGAAATGGATCATTAATTTCTTACATGAATGATGCTAAAAGAAAAGTCTGCTCTTTTGTAAGGGTGAAATTGTTTTGGACAAATGATTGGACTTGAGCGAGAATTGGCTGCATTAAATTTTTCATCACATTGTTTTGAATATTCGTAACGTCTTTTCTGTTGAAATTATTATTGTTGTGAAGTTGTAGTGCGAATGCAACTCTAGCCATGGCAATGTTGGGAAAATTATTCCGAGAAAAAGATGATTGAGACGACACTTCATTGGACGATTCAGAATTCGTCGCTTCTAAATGACTCATTTCCGCATTGTTCGAAATGGCTGAATCGGACACTGCAAATTTTGATGACAATGCAAATGATTGATCATGCAATGCTTGGGAACTGGTAGATATACTGCTAGCATGTGATGAATGTGGCGATTCAAAATCACTGTTGTGTCCGGTAGCTACTTGCAATTGCAAATGCCTCTTGAAATGCCTAATTAGGCTACTAAAACTGGAAAGGTATTGTGAGCAATCGCCAGCAAAAGTGCACCTGTAGGTATCCTTTTCTTTTAGGGCATGAACTAGTTTGAAATGTTTTGACATACATTCCATTGTTAAGTGCACTTGGCAAATAAAGCAATCCATACCCGTTCCGCCCGGACCAATAATTAAATTGTATATGCGTATAATGACTATAATAAAAAAATTAAATTTACTGAAGAAAAATTAACGCGTTATGAATCATATGAAAGTCGATTTTGTAAGAATTTCAATATAAGTCCTCTGTAAATACAGAAATGTTGCAAATAAGAAAAACGTTCACGCCAAATTTAATTAATTTAAAAACAATATAAGCATATCTTCATATGTATTGCAATAACGTGATAAGCCACATGACCCTAAAAATCAATTTTTTAGGCTTAATACATTACTCAATGCATTTTCAACAACCACTGAAGAGATTTTGGCTATTTCTTATTAATTTTCTAACCTATTTGTACAAAAATAAATTTTGTCAAAACTTTAGAGTCGATTATTTCAAAATATTTATTATGTGGCTTATCATGGTTTTGCAATAAGCCCTTCATATATAACAGCAATAAAATTTGAAGCTATATTTGCATCCATTGGATTTAATTGATGGGATGCAAACAAATTCAATCTAAAAATATTCTTACCTTATCAGTCAGGTAATAGCAATAGCTAATAGCAACAGGAAAAAATCTTGAGTTGAAGAATATAACGCGCTTATATTGTTGGTTTATATAAATTTTATTTGTTTTGACACCGTGCACACAAAAATTTTACACAAAACACAATTTCTGTATAAATATACTTTTAATTTGACTTATAATTTTCAGATTGAGTTGATTCAAAAATTCTATCGAACTGTTGCACAGTGGTTTCCTTTTACATAAAAAGGGTGACAAAAACATTCCCAATCTAGATATTGACATGAAATTTTGTGTACGCACTTTTGGGAAGATAAATTAATTATTCTGTGAAAATGGGCGTGGTCGGACCGGAAATACGCCCACCTCGCATACAAAGTCGAAGGTTTTTTATTATTTTCCCCATTGTTATGAAAGCGATTTTGCTGAATTTTCGGTTGTAGTGTTTTTTTATGGTACTCGTACAAATTTTTAAAAAATGGGCATGGTCGAAACAGAACAACGCCCACCTCCCATACAAAGTAATGGACAAAATACTTGAAAATAGAATCTGCTTTGTTCATATATACGAACGCTGCTGCCACCACTTTGTATATTATCAAACAATGTTCGTTCATTTCACAAATTTACATATTATAGATTTTTACAAAGGAGCGTTTGTAGAATGTACAAAGTTACGAATTCAAAAATTTTTTTTCATGAGGCCAACACTACAAACGTTTGCACTATGTACAAAACATTTGTACATTCTACGAACAGACTCCGTTTGTATTTCTACAAAGATTTTATTCGTAATTTTATCCAAAATATTTTTTGGGTGTGGAGCAAAAAATCAGACTAAAAAGCTAACACAAAGCAATTATAGAAACAAAACGAAGGCATAGCTAACAAAAGTACCGTTAGACTGCGCAGCATGAGAGTACCGTAACAGAGAGAAGTGAATGCATAAAATAAGCTGCGAGATGAAATTAAGCAGTATTTTCTTTTCTCTTATTTTTTAAACAGCTAAATATATGTATTCACAATTAATGAAAAACCTTTATTTACAATAACTAGACTTTTTGCTCTTTTAATTGACACCATATTATCTTTTGTATTCCTATTAGTTTTGTTTTTATAAAGCCCTAAAGTTTAAAGTATGCACTGCATAAAATAAGCTGTGAGCCACTGTATATAAAAGCTTAACATCATTAACATCAAAAAAATCATTGAATCGTGTAGGAACTAAGAAGTCGCATGCAGTGTTGGAATTCGTACATGATTTTCATTTCTCGCGAATTGAAATCCGCAAGCTACACGTAATTTGAGGTTTTCTTCACGAAATTTAAAAAACTTATAAGGTACATGCTCGTATAGAAAGTTGCTCGAAATGTGCAGCTTTCACCTAGTGTTAAAAATAGTACTTCTTTCACATTTTCATATAATTTTGTATGAATCCGAGATCTCGTGTTCGTTTCGAGCTCGTTTACGAGTCCGACTTTTTTATATGAAAATATTTTTTTTTTTTTCAGTGTACTTGATAGCTAAAAGGAATTTTTATTTCATCAAGTGCTGGTGAATAGAGCACGGTTAGAAATCTTGGACTCAATTTTGATCCCACTAAAATACTACTGCATTTTTTTAAACCTTGCAATTTAAAAATAAAACTTTGCATATACTAACTCATAAGGTAAACTCTTTTGTACTAGAATTTTAACCAAAACAAATATTACAGCATCCATTTTAGCGTTTTGGTTTCAGTTTTAACCTTTTTGGTTTAAATTGAAGTACAATGCTGTATTCCTTTTTGTTTTTAATACAATTTGTACTAAATTCTAGTACATTTCGATACTAAATTTGGATTAAGATTTGTACAAAGTGAGCCTGGCAATGCAGTGACTCAATATTAGACGACTCGGTGCGTATGTTTGTTTATCGCGCTTGTTATGTATAGGCCAATAGCACGGTGGTTAGAGTAGTGAGTTTACAAACTGAACGTCGTGCGTTCGAGTCTAGCGGTGGTTGTTATTTTTATTTTTCTATTTTAATCCAAGGCTGTACTAAATTTTAAGCCAAGCAGTATTAAAACCATATTTTAGTATTTTGCAAATGCTAGATTTGAAACCAAAGCTGGTATTGACTTATAAGTAGTACAGAAAAGTTAAAATTTTAGGAAAAGATTTCTAACCGTGTAGTCAGCTATCTCCTGTTTAAGAGCTAGTCTAGCCGGACATTGAGAAAACGAACCTAAAAATAAATTTGACAATTAAACGGAATTTAAGGTAAAATAATATAAAATATACTTTGTTGTATTATTAAAATTATGATTTTGGCAGCAAAATAACGATTTACAAAAAGTGCTGGGACGATTTCAGATTTTTTTTTTCTGGCAACCCTGGTATTCATGCAAGTGTTTTGACGATGGCTAAACTAAATTAACTAAAGTACAAGTGATTGAACACTCACCTTATTCATTAGAACTGGCTCCCAGCGACTACTGACTCTTCAGAAATTGAAAAAAAAAAACATTCGAGGAAAGCGTTTTTCGTCGAATGAAGAAGCTTTTGCAGCCGTGGTACAGTATTTTGCAGAGTTACCCTAAAATTTTTAATAGACGTGGTATAAAAATATTAAAAAATTTTTCAGAAAGAAATATTAAAAGAAATTTAAAATTTTATTAAAAAATGACAAGCTCTTTTTTTTGCCATTAATACTTTTTAACCAACCTGTCCGTTATTAGTTCACGCTGCGTTCATTTTAGCATCATCTTCTAAAATTAGTGATTTAAGATATGTCTTAAAAGAAGCTGGAAAAAAGACTTTGGACTTTTTATTGGAAATTAATTTGACTAAACAGGAACACATAAACATGAGAAAGTTAACTAAAACACGAAATTGCTATATTTATACCGCATACGAGTACAATAAACCCTGTTTGAGTGGGAAGATAAGTGACGGATCTCAACGATGCACACTTTCTACATAAAAGTTAGAATTCTTCTTTTAGGAATCTTATGAAGTTCTTAAATTTCAGAAGTTCAAAATTCGGAATAAAACAGAAGACGCAGAATGGAAATTAGAATTGAATCTTGTTAAATTTTATTTGGAGTTCCTACCCTTTCAAAGGTTGTTTAAGGGGGGTATGGTTTTAAAATGGTTTTTTGTTTTATATGCTTACAACTATATCTGTTTGTTTGTTTATCTGAATGTGCAAGTATTGTGTCAAAATTTCAAGTAAATCTGAGCAAAACTAACGAAGATACAGCGTTTCAAGAGACCGATCCTCATACTGAGATGTTCGAGCATAAAAAATTTTAAATCGATTTTTAAAAATACACTAGGTTCATACAGCAATATCACAATATGTTAAATACTCTTCTATCCAAAAGTGGGCGAGACAGATTTGTAAACACACCCATTTTTTATGAAGACACTTTTACAGTCATAAGAAGCAAACAGGTGAAGTTTCGTCTTTTTATATAGGCTTTCTGAATTTATGCCGCAAAAAAAAACCTTGTGGACTACTGTGCAGTAGAGTGTGTTACCGATTTATACGGCCAAATTATTTTATTCTATAAATTCTTCTTATTCAAGTCTTGTGTTTGATTTTTGATATCCTTAACCCTGAATAAACATTGGGGTCATACATTCTCTCAAAAAAGTACCGGGAGAAGCTTAAAAAGTAAGCTTAAAGGGATTATCAAAAATTTTTTTGTCGCTAAGTTCGCACAAATGTCTTCTATTAAAAACACTATTGTTGGTGATTTAAAAGAATTTCTTCTTAACCAATTTTACTTTGTTTTGTTTTTGTAGAAGAACAAAAATTGAAATTTTTAAGTCCTTAACTTGACGTTGAACATATTTTTCAACGCATATTTTCTTCAGTAATTATTTTATAATATTTTGCATTGCTAGTAAAATTAATATTCTTCGAATTTACCAAATTCGTATAAACATTTGGGTAAATACCTTTAATGGAAAATATTTGCAATCACATTCATTAGTGTTGGATGGACTAAAAAACGTTGAAAATGTTTGCATGAAACTCAAGCGTGTTGTTAAGTCACCTATTGTGAAGTCTTAACATTTGAACATTAACTTTGGTAAGGTGATTCTTCTTATGTGGTAAGGCTTATACACTCTACAAATTTTTTGTTGAAATTTACAACAATACTTGTAGGCAACAGTTTTGCTGCTGTTTCTGTATTAAATTTACGCAACTACTAAAATTCAACATTTGTTTAACTTTTAACATTGTAGTAAAATTCAACACTGAATTTACTATGGATGTTATAGTAAAATTAAACATGACTGCATTATTTCATTTCAGCAAGTATAGTTACGTTTTTGCATTGAAATCATGCTTAAAAACGTGGCGATATTTGTATATCAGTATGGTTTGATCCAATATACTTGCACTGGCTTAGTGAACAATTGAAAAAGGCATTTTTGTTATTTGACAATTTTTTTTTAATACATGATGACGCGAGTGCACTTCATAAAAGTTCTAAGTAAAGAACATGCTACTGCATTTTGGAAATAAGGGCTTAACTCATTAAATTTATCTTCTTTATGCACTAATACATACATTTTTTTTACATATTTTTACTAATACATATTGCTTGACTTGACTTTTTAACTGACTGAAAATATTTGTGCTTAACATAATTAATTTTATTAAAAACAACAGAACCAAAAACAAAAGTCCTTACGCGATTATAAGCAAACTGGAATGAGAAATGAATGTATGCATGCACGACTGTTACCGTTGTTGAAAGTTTAACAATAGTATAAATTTTTTCTATTGATATTGTAGCAAAATCCAACTTCTGATGTTTAATTTTACTGAAATATATGCTAAATTTAAAAATTTTTAGATTGCTTCAAAAATTGATTTAAATTGATATTTTTATTGAAGCAAAAAAAAAAACATGTGTTTAATTTTACGTTAATTTGCATTTTAGTTGAAAAAATTAAAGATTTCTTTAAAAGTTGTGGGAAAATTAAAATTTTATTGAATTTACAACAAATTATTACTACTATAATAGTCGTAAACTTACACTTATTTTTTAGAGTGTACGGTGTTAAGAATTGAGCTTACTGTTGGTCAAAAACAACATATTGAACAAACCAAGCCTGCGTTGACTTTGAGTGAGGCGGTATGCAAGTGAGATCAACTGTGTTAAGCACTGTAATAGAATCAGATTGTGGATTACTTATAAGGAGCTTACCGTTAAACCTTAAGCTTCATAAAGCAACACGAATGATTGCGGCATAGTAATTGATGGGTTACGTCAAATTTCCTTTGTAGTAAGTTAATCGACAATCAAGTCATTTTGGTAACCACATTTAATGTTAACAAGCAATGAAGCAAAACTTCAAAATAGACACACGGGCTGAATAAGATATATTCTACTTTGTCTTAATCTAAATTACTTTTTGCGATTAAAAAAAATTTAACCAAATTATTTAAACAATAAGTTAATTTGTCAGTTAAACTTTTTTAACTGGACGACAATATATTTTTAATTTTTTTATCTATCTCAATTTTTTCATATTGACAAATTATTTTTTGAGTTCTAAAATAAATTTCGAAATTTACCTTTAAAACCAAAATTAATATAAAATATTATAGTAAAACTATTTGTACAAGACTTAACTGTTCATATAGCTAAATTTTTTTAATATATGTTTAATATTTTTTTAAAAATATTGATTAAAATTGCTTTAAAAAAGTTATATTAATTGTTGTTTAAAATTCTTTTCAAAACCAAAAACAGAACTAGAGTAGTTCCAGCCATTGTGTACCAATGATAGGTAAAATTTATTATTAAATCTATAATAAATTGACAAATATGCATTTTTAACTAAAAATTATATTAGTTTTTGGGTCATAGCATATACCCATCAAAGAATTTTTTATTTGATTTAGCTAAAAAACAAAACATGATTTACTCCAGGTCAAACTTAAATGACAATGGAAATTTTTCAGGTTTCTTCAATTCCTTAATAAAACAAAATTGGTTTTTAGACTTTTAGTAAAAACAATATTTAATATCGTATCAAAATACAAATATGAATATAATTAAAACCTATTATTTATATGAGCTCGAAAATTCAACAAGCTATTTATTGCCATTATATCTTAAACTAAGCAGTATAGCAATCTAACTTTAAAATTGTTTCTCTTATATCATACTCCATAAAAGCCTGCTCCAATAAACAACGTTAATATTTATTACTCCAAACTGCGTAAGTGGTACATAAGCTTAGTCACGACCAAAAGGAGGCGTGACAGGTATAGAAAAGTGTATAAATTCTTGATAAGCGTTACTATCTGAGCCACTTGATTTCATACACATTACCTAACTGTTTGAAATTAAAAAAATTAAAAACTTACGAAAATAATGAAGAAAATAGTTTATAACTCTCCTGAATTGAATTGAGTTGAATTAAATCCTTTTAATTTTTCATTTATTAGTTCTTTAGTCGTAAAAGTATTAGACTCTATAAATAAAGATGGATCAAATTTTCATAATATTTATAAAACCTTGTTGGAAGAAAAGTCCATTTTCGCAATTTTTTCAATATATGAAAAGATAAAGTAATTTAAGGTGGAAAAAATATTTTTCCTGAAAGTAAAAATATAATGGTTCAATTAGCATTTTCGGATTTAAATATAAAAAAAAAATTATTTCAATTTTGCACATAAGATCTGCTTTAATTTTTCAACATCTATTCAGAAAATAAGTTCAAAGAAGCGGCTGAAAATGTGTTTCCTTCAACATAAATGGGGTAGAGAAAAACATGCCGTACAATATATATGTTTGTCCAATTAAGTCCATGCATGCCGTTAAGTCAATTTAAGAAGAAAACTATTTTTTGTTTTGAAAAAAATTTAAAACAACAATTAACGTAACTTTTATGAAGCAATTTCTATCATCTTTTAAATATAATATTTAACATAAATTAAAAAAATTTGGCTATATGAGCACTTAAGGTCTTGAACAAAAAATAGTTATACTATAATATTTAATTAAAGTTTTCTGGACATCACAAAGATTTCTGATGAAGCCTTTAGAACGGCCGAAATTGCAATAAAATCAGCTAGTCATTTTTTCCTTTTCATATTGAAAAAACTTTATCGTTGTTTCTTTGGAAAGATTCGTTAGAACAATTAATTGTTCTAACTTTGACCTTAAGCTCAATAAACGATTTTAAACTATCAAACAACTAGAATTTGTATTTAAAATCAAGTATGATTCAAACTATCAAACATTGAGAATTTGTATTTAAATCATATAAAATCAACATAATAATATTTAATATTTATTTTGTTTTAAAGGGTAATTTAGAAATTTATTTTAAAATACGAAAGGATTTTTTATCAATTACATTTTATTATTTGTTCGTTAGTTTTTTTTTAGGAATACGTATTTGTTGATTTCAATATTCTGATATGTATTTCTTTTTTACATACCATCGAATCTTTAAAGGGGCTTGAACCCCAAAAATCCTTCCAAGCTGGAGCCTGTCTTTCGAAAATCGTTAACGATTCAAATAAAAATCTTTCGCTATATCATTCCAATATCGAAATTAATTTTTTTGGTTTGCTGGGATATTGTATTAACTTATTCCAGGTACTTTTTATTTATTGTTTTACTCGAAATAGTTAAAATAATATATTTTTTTCTTAAAAAACAGCAGGTGTAGCCCAATGTGTGCCAGCTTTATCCTTTACTGTATTACAAGATAATATTTGTACAAATTTTTAACAGTTTTATTTTTTCAAGCATTGTTATTGAAAAGTGTAAAATTGTAAATTTCGAAACGAAGTTTCAAACTTTTATTTCCCTTGCGTATTTTTTGAGTGTGTTATTTTATAGATTGTTTTTGTACGAATATTTTATTTGCTTAGTTTTTTGTGGCATACAAAAACATACAGTATCAACATTTTTGCATAATAAAATAATTTTGGACTTGTTTTTATAACACATTCTGCACTTGAACTCATCATATTCATTCTGAAACTCAATGCGGCATATTTGTGAAGCAAAAATAAGCAAAAAAACAAAAAGGAATTGATCTGTATAGGGAATTATTTGTTTGCCGAAGTTGATTGTTTAAATAAATTGTGTGCTTAAATATATTGAAACATGCATTAAAAAAATGTTTATTATTATTTAATTTTGTTTTTATAACAAAAAAAATATTTAATATTATTTATCGAATGATATTTCTCAAATATTTATTTAAAGCTTACAATATAAACTATAGACTTGAAATACTTTACTATCCTTTGATGCTTATATTTCAGTATCAAAAGTGTTTTTTTTTTTTTGGCAAAAAAAAACCTGGCCCGCTAGAAAAAGTTTATACTTTTGCCACTTATACCCGTTACTCACATAACACTAGGCAGCAACCCAAATGTGTTCCGGCAGTCGCTAATAATTCCTAATGGATTTTAGGCCTCCTACTAAAAAATTTAAACAATTTTTAATTTAAATGTGTTATGCGAGAATATAAATAATCAAAATAACTAACGCAAAAATTTTGAAACAATTTTTTTTGTATTAAGAAAAAGAATTGAACAAGGAATTTTTAACAAATATCCGAAAGCTCTTCAGTGGATGTTGGTAATAAGTTATGTATCGAGCCTTAAAAGTCGATTGATTTCATCATGTGGCTTATCACCAGGGCTAGAATTTCGATGACATGTCATTTTTTTTTTGCTGCTTCTAGGAAATTTCCTGGTTATTTAGTCCATTTTTACTGGAATTGAGGCATTTTTTGGTAATTTTTAGCGATTTCTAAATTATTTTATTGCTATTTTTGGACATTTTTTCTTGGTATAGCATTTTTCGATTTTTAAAGAACATGTTGGTGTTATTTCAAAAGAATTTTTCGTTTTTTTTCGTACTAAAAAATATAAAAATGCACATTTTTAAACAGATTCGTTTAACAATAGAGTCATTTTAATCAAAAACATTACCTCTCAAAAAAGAAGTAACTTTGTTTATAGACCTCGATGAAAAAAAATCTCTGCGAGTGGTGAAACTGACGAAAGGGTATGTAGAAAGATGAAACAAGTGTTTGTCTATGCTACTTATTATTCACTATAAAATTAGAAGAAGATACTCTATACATGTATATGAATATAAATAATATAGTATATAAACATATACAGTAATTTTGTTGAAGTACATATTTCATAATTTTCTTGTTAAGGACATCAGCGCCTCTCATCGGAGGTCACCATGAGACGTAGCTGTTTTTTCAAAAAAGTTGTTTCGAGAAAAACGCGTTTGAAAAACGTGTTTACTCCGGCGCTATACCAAAACCAATAACTTGAACGCTTATAGCTTCAGATAAAATTTAAATTTTTATTTGAAACTTCGAGAATATATTTTTAATTGTTTTACAACCTATTTATGATATAAAAAAATTATTTTTTTACTATAAAAAATCGATTTACCCCCTTAAAAGAACTCGTAGTATTTTAATAAAAATGAATTCTGCATCTTTAGATGGTTCTCCAAAAATCTGCATACTCAGATTACGTCGACATTTCAGATTGAATAAAAGTTGCTTCTTGCAAACCGTATAAGGTATTATTTTAAAAAAATTATTAAGTACAAATTATCTCCACAATTTTAATAACATAAGTATCTTTGGTTAATCTGGAGGCGAACCTTAACAATGTAACATGTCAGACCTGGCGAGGCCAGCATAATCTTTGTGAAATCGCCTCAAGTCGACTCAAACCTCCACGTGGTGTTTCCTGGGCAACGTCAAAAATTACAACCGTTAGTTTGGTGGCTAATCTGAGCGGCGGGACCCCCTATGCTTAAAATATGTTGTGCGTCGGGTTTGAAGCCCACCCGTAAAAACCCATTTCAATGAAAACAAATAAGAATAGAAGAAAACTGATCCTCAAATCTGATAATGATTTACGGATATGCACCTGGAATGTCCGAGTCCTTAATTGGGAAGGTTCCTCTATCCAACTGAGTTATGTCTTGGAAAGATACAAAGCTGATATCACTGCTATCCAAGAAATGCGATGGAAGGGACAGGGTTGCACCCTGTGATATCTACTACAGCGGCCATGCGGAGAAGCACGAGTTTGAATGCGGATTTGTAGTTGGCAAGAGACTACGGCCCCACGTCCTGCGATTCACACCTGTGATCGAACGACTTGCCATAATCCGTATCAAGGTTAAATTTTTTAATATAAGCCTAATATGTGCGCACGCTCCTACAGAAGACAAGGACGACGAGATCAAGGAAATTTTCTACGAGCGCCTTGAAAATGCTTACGAGCGCTGCCCCCGTCACGACGTAAAAATCGTGCTTGGTGACTTCAACGCTAAAGTGGGCAAGGAAAATATTTTTGATCCAACAGTCGGAAAGTTCAGCCTCCACGACAACACCTCTGATAAGGGAATGAGGCTGATTGACTTTGCCGCAGCACGAAACATGGTCGTAAGTAGCACTAGATTCAAGCATCTCAATATTCATAAAGCCACCTGGATGTCCCCTGATCAAAAAACCAAAAATCAAATTGATCACGTTTTGATCGACGGAAGGCACTCTTCCAGTGTATTGGATGTACGCACGATCCGTGGTGCAAACATTGACTCGGATCACTATCTTGTTGCAGCCAAGATCCGTACACGTCTGTGCGCAGCTAAGAATACACGCAACCCTACACAGAGAAAGCTAGACGTCAACAAGCTGCAATCGAAACAGACAGCCGATGCTTTCGCCACTCGACTCTCATTCCTGCTTCAAAGCACTCCTCCAATCGATGATATATGCGCGCAGTGGACACACATTTCCAACTCCATGCGTGCGGCTGCTGAAGAGGTGATTGGCTACCAACGCTCTCGCCGAAACCAGTGGTACGACCAGGAGTGTCGCGACGCCACTGCAGAGAAAGACGCCGCCTACAAAGCCTCCCTGCAGTCGGTTGTAACGTGCGCTGCTAAGGAGCGATACAAAGAAAAGAGGAGGGGAGAGAGACATATTTTCAGGCGGAAAAAAAGAGAGGCAGAAAAGCGCGAGCAGGAGAAGATTGAGAAGTATGGTGACAGGAATGAGGCCCGAAAATTTTTCGAAAAAATAAGACGCCTTGTCGATGGTTTGAAACCGGGGCCTCTTCCTGCAAGGATGAAAACGGGAATCTAGTGACAGATGTCCAGAGTACACTGACGTTATGGAGGGAACACTTCTCTAAGCTTCTAAAAGGCGACGCTGACAACAATCCCGCCAATAGAGATGATATTCCGGAAACCCCAATTGCGGATGACAGCGTCGAGGTTCCGCTGCCCGACTATGATGAAGTTCTGACAGCTATAGCTCGGCTTAAAAAAAACAAAGCCGCGGGAGCTGATGGCTTACCTGCTGAGCTGTTTAAGAACGGAGGCGAAGGTCTATTTAAATGCATTTACGACCTTCTTTGCAGAATATGGTCGGAAGAATACATTCCGAACGATTGGAATCTCAGTGTGCTCTGCCCAATCCACAAGAAAGGCGATCCCACTATCTGTGCATATAAGGTCCTGTCGAGCGTTTTATGTGAAAGATTGAAGCCCATTGTAAACGAACTGATCGGACCTTATCAGTGTGGCTTCAGACCTGGAAAGTCCACCATCGACCAGATTTTCACGCTACGACAAATCTTGGAGAAGACTCAAGAAAAACAAGTCGACACCCACCATCTTTTTGTCGACTACAAAGCCGCCTTCGACAGCCCAATAAGGAAGCACCTGTACTCCACCATGTCTGAATTTGGTATTCCTGCAAAACTAATACGACTTTGCAGGATGACACTGAGCAACACTAGCAGCGCAGTTAAAATCGGGAAGGACCTCTCCCTACCATTTATTACCAAACGAGGTTTCAGACAAGGTGATTCCTTATCGTGCGACTTTTTCAACCTAATGATGGAAATGATCATCCGAGCTGCTGATCTGAGACGTAGTGGCACAATATTCTACAAGAGTGTTATGCTGCTTGCGTATGCTGATGACATCGATATCATTGGCCATAATACGCGCAAAGTCAGTGCAGCATTTTCCAGATTAGAAAAAGAGTCAAATCGAATGGGTCTGGCAGTGAATGCAGAGAAGGCGAAATACTTGGTGTCAACTAACAGTCCCAGAGTCTTGGAACCCACGTTACCGTTGACAATACCTCCTTCGAGGTTGTGAAGGATTTCGTTTATCCAGGATCCAGCATAAACTCAACCAACGACATCAGCATTGAGATCAAACGAAGAATAACTCTTGCCAACAGATGTTACTTTGGGCTCAGTAGGAAATTAAGAAGCAGAGCCCTCTCTCGACGAACGAAAATCACGCTCTATAAATCGCTCATCATGCCCGTCCTACCTTATGCATCACAAGCCTGGACGCTGAGCAGTTCAGATGAAAAGACTTTAGGAGCATTCGAGAGAAAGATTGTTCGTAAGATCTACGGACCAATCTGCGTCAATGGCGAGTACCGAATACGGTGGAATGATGAACTGTATGAGCTGTACGCTGACATCGACATAGTCAAGCGCATTAAGATCGAGCGGCTTCGCTGGCTTGTTCATGTTCAGCGCATGAAGGACGATGCTCCAGTGAAGAAAACATTCGATTCGGTACCCAGCGGCGGTCAACGCAGAAGAGGACGACCGCATCTTCATTGGAAAGACCAAGTAGGGGACAACCTGACGAAGCTTGGAATTTCCAACTGGCGCCAGCAAGCGAAAGACAGAAATGGCTGGCGCAAATTCTTAGATGAGGCCAAGACGACATACGGTTGTAGCGCCAACTAAGTAAGAAAGTAAGTATCTTTATTAATTTTTAAAAATAGGCTGTTATTTTTGTTAAATAAAAACTGCATAGATATATCATGTGTAGGTTAAAAAGTCAAACATTTGTTTAATTTAAAAAAAAACTGGTTTTCCCGGTTTTTTTTATCGAATAATTCGAAAACAGGTTTTGTACAAATTGTTCGATACCGGTTTTTTATAATGTCGAATAGTTACCCTTCACTTGTATGACTGTAAATCAAGACGTTGGCAAAAATATGGCTCACTCTTTTTATTTATCTCTATCTGCCACCTTTCTGGGGTCCCCATACAAAAACTTTACGAACAAGACTCGAAACATTTTTTGCCACAAAAACTCGAAAATTTGTTTGTGACGAGATTCGAAAAATTGTACTTTCAATATCAAATCGCCGCGTAAGAAGTTTCACTTCAAAAACTTTTCCATAGGACTTAAAAAAATATTTTTTTTTTATTTAGTTAAAGGACTACAATACATCAGAAACTTACGTAAGTAAGTGGCTGCCGTAACACAGACAGTTTTCTTCATTTTGTTAACTAGTGTAGTTAGACAATTCCATAGATGCCACGAACATCATTTATTTAAGCCTTACAATCATTGACAGATTTATTTTTACCACAACGACAGTGCCACTTAACCACTAAACTCTATCATAGCAGCCGCCTGAGTCACCGACATACCAGCTACTGACCTCAAAACACAGACACTCACACTCAATGCAAACCACGTTCTCACATTTCATTAATAAAACAGCCTGTGTGTTTCGTATTTATATGCATTACACAGCGTGTTTCGATCCTGCGGGAATTCATTTTAACTACCTACTAAATATGATTTAATTAATAGTGCGCGTAACCACAACAAGAAAAACTATAAATTTTTACCGACAACAAAAATGCTGCACTACATTAGAAAACACTATGCTAGATAAACAGCAACAACAACAACAACAACAACAAGAGCAACAAATCCTCTTGATAAAGCATCCATGCGTTTATAAATGTGCTGCCTGCCCAAGGCGCTCAAAGGACACACTTACTGCATTAATCTGTATCACGAAGCAGCACACCAACGACAAGCAAGACACGAGAAGCAATACTTTTTTCTATACGAAATTCTATTGCTTCTCGTGTCTTGCTTGTCGTTGGTGTGCTGCTTCGTGATACATATTAATGCAGTTAATGTGCCAACACCATCGTTGTGGCATGTTCTAGGTGCGGCAATGGCCACACTTCCGCTTAAGTGCTTCGCCTAGCTGCAGCGCGATGATGCGCTTAATGCTGCAGGCTTTTACTGCAGCCGATAAATTTTGAAGCAAATTAAATTAAAAATTAAAAAATATTTTAAACTTGGATGCACAAAATTAAATTATGCGGGTGTGTTCGATGTGTTGAAGCTCTGTTTAAGTATTTTATACGGTTGCCTGAGCTTGGCTTGGCATTTAATTAAAAGCGTTTTTATATCATTAACTGATAAGATGATTTAGTGAGCAGTGAACTGAATAACGTTACAGTTTGGATGGAATAACACCATCTTGACTACGATTTAAATTAAAAAACTAGATATTTAAATATATGTGAAAGATTAAAATAACTGATGAACAAAGACTAAAACAAGCTAATAAACACTCGAAATAATGAATACATAGACATTTCTAAAGACAAAGACGTGACATTCCCTTGCTTAAAACTAGTGTCCAACCGAAACCGGAATTTTGGCGGAAACCGAAACCGAATATTCGGCCATTTTATAATATTCGGCCGAAACTGAAACCGAAACCGAAACCGAAACTGGTTATTAATATCAAAATTTAAGTTTTTACAAATATTGTTTCTTTTATTAAAAGGAATAAAAAGTACTTTCATACACATAAGAAATAAATTTAATATAAAACAGTATTATTTGAATCTTAAAGTTTATAATTAATTGAAGTTTCCTATAATCAAGATATCCAGGTAATAAACTGTCAGTAATGGAGTATAATGTCAAACAGAAGAAATGACAATAACCAATGTTGCTTCTGTACTAAAAACAAAAAAGGGGCTTTTATTTTTTAATGGCACAACTAATTTACATTTATTTTCAAGATTTTGGAGTTGTTTGAAAGAAAATATTTGCAAATATAAAGTTTTATTAACCCTATGGCAATTTGTATGTTCATTATTTAAAATATTTTTTCAATTAATTAAGGGTTGATACAAAATGCTGTTGCAAATATGCTAAATTCAACATTTTGCACTATTAACACATCAAGCATAACAATAAGAAAAATGCAATATTTAAAACAATAAAAAAACTGCAAACTTAGGAAAAAATATTTTAAGAAAAGTTGGAGCTAAACTTTCAAAAAATCCCTTATTTGTTTGTGTGGGCTTACATTACTTGGTTTTGACATAAGACTCCTAAAAGCATGCAGCGCAGTCACTTCTTATAGTACCTGGGTTAATATACCTTGACTATAATAATAAATGAGATAATTTTTTATTTTATTTTTTATTACAAAAGCATTGCATACTTCATATCTTCAGGACACACTCAAAATAGTACGCATCTAAGTACAATGTACATTTTTATAGAACTACAAAACAAAGTATTTTTGTTTTTTTTTTTAAAGGTTTGGGGCCATTTTCTCAATGTTCGGTTATGTCTTAAGGTCCGGTTAAGTTAACGGCAAGTTAAGGTTCCGGTTAGTTGCTAGTCGGAAGGACAGCTGTGTAGTGCACAAAATAATTAAATATTTTATAATTAAAAATGTATAGAATTTCAAGGATTTCGTTTTTTTTCGAACTTGAATTCGAACCAAAATAGAAAAAGGACATTACGTTCAACTTCACTTCACAACACTTTCTTCATATGCACTAAAGTTGGGCAGTCTGTTGCATTTTAAAATTATTTATTCTTTAATCCTTGTTAGACATTTACAACTTCCACATAAAAAAAAAAATAACAATCAAGCGTAAACAGCTGATATGCAGTTTAGCATATTCACAATTGAAAAATTTACTTGGTGAAAACGAAAATATTTTTTTAGTTATTGTATGGTTAGCTAACTACCGGTTAAGAGCTGGACTAACCGGACATTGAGAAACGGCCCTAAGTGTTATAAAAATAGAAATATTTCGTTTTCTTTTCCTTTATTCCACACACACAGAATTCGTTCGAAAGTTTATTTATCATTTTTTAACTTCAGTACCTATAAAACTTTATTATAAATTGCAATAGAGATGATACAATCGAAAATGATAGCATCGAACGCATAAAATTAACCAAAATGATTTGTGTTAACACGAGAAATCAAATAATAGACGAATTAAAAAATTTTGCAATTTACAATGCTTTGTAAATATTTTTATATTTGAAATAAATGACTGATGCAAGTAGTTTCTACCAAAATTTTCGGCTAGTTTTGGTTATTCGGCTATATTGAGGCCGAATAGCCGAAACTGGCCGAAACTGACAAAATGGGACGAAACGGGCTGTAACCGAAACGGAATATTCGGTCGGACACTACTTAAAACAACGTAAGAACTATGCCTGCGATTTAAGTTTTCTATATTTTTACTACTGTTAGGTCATATATGGCCCACCACTAATTTACATTAACTCACTTTGTATGGGAGGTAAGCGCTGTTTTTATTTCATTTGCAAAATTTCAAGTAAACTATGTAATTTATATGGAATTTATAGATACTTTACCGTTTCTATTAACTCACTTTGTGTGGCTTTATGATATTTATGATATTTATGAGGTGAAATAAGAAAAAACTTTAAATTTCATGCCAAAATAAATAAGCACTTTTCAAATAAAGTCAGTACATAACTACACAAAAGAATGTATTTTTTTTAAATTTTAAGATGTTGCACAGTGGCTTGGCTTCTGCCGAGTAACCGTCCGATGTCTGAGAAGGTTCCCTGGGACCTATGAAGTTATCAATGATGAAGCATTTCAGTATGATTCGACCGGAAAGTCGCAGCTAACTTTTTTAAATGGGATGCATAGAAGCTTGTGAAATTAGATACGATTACAAGTGATTAAAAATGTTCATTATAATGGTCGGGTTCAAATATCACTTATGGCGGTTTTGTTCCACTAGGTCCTCAGGGACGTTGTTCATCAAACATATGAACGCAGAAAATTGTAATGTCACCATTAGGTTCCAAAAAATTTAATAAGTGTAAGCAGCGTACCCAACACAGAAAAATATCGCCACATAAAAATCTAACAGCATAGAATACATTTAAGAAGTTTTCTCTATGGCTTTTCTTCTTAGAGTTATTGGCTATGTCTTCTTAAGTAAGTTTAAAAAGGAAATCTAATAAAGTTACCAAGTTTTCTTCTTAATTTTGTTTAAGAAGCAATCTCATGCAGCTACCAGCTTTTTAATAAGGAATTATGAAGAAATCTTTTTAAATAAATTTAAGGAGCATTCCACGGTCACGTACAGACAAATTCAACTATTTTTTTGAGTTTATTGTACAGCCAGTTCAAAATTTACACATTGGAAATGAAGTCTTTTTGTTTAATTAAATAGATTGCATTCTTTTTCTTCATTGAACATTCAAACTATCTTTTTATTTTATTAAATGCAAGAGAAAAATAAGACATATACTGTCACGTGCCGGACGGGTCCAGTCAACCAACGTTGTAAGTCGTTGTATTCGATTACAAATTTTAGCGAAAGTAACTAATATAGGGAAGAGATATTTTAAAGCCAAATTATTATTACTCATTTACATGATTTCGGCGTAAAAAGATTTTAAATAAAGTCCACAGTTTTTTTTGTTTTATATTATATTTACACATCGTCACGTGTAGACAAATCACGTCACGTGCCTGACAAACTGACTATGTTTTAGTTAAATTGGTTAATTCAGTAATTAGGTAGTTAAGTAATTATGAAATTTAATAATTAGAAAACAAATTTAATATGTTGTCCTTTCCTTGCCTCAACCATTTCTTCATTAGATTGAGCCAATGCCTTCCATTTTTACTAAAACAAAAAACTTTACGAAACATTTACTAAACGCTTACGAAAAAGAAAAACTACATTTGTGAAACAGTGCAGACGATTTGATCATCATGGTTAACGAATTTATGTAATAATTACTGAAACTAATAAAATTAAAATGTTTCTGTTAAATTTTTTTTTTTAATTATATAATAAAATAAAAAGTTTTCAATAAGTTTTAATTTTTTGGTCACTTCCATTTTTCTGTGGAATGCCCCTTAGAAGATAGTTGATGAAAATTTAAGATGTTTTCTTCTTAAAAAATACCTCTCTCCCTGCGTCTTTCATACCTTTTGTTCTGAATATATTTTAAGAAAAAAATCTTAATCCTTCGTTGCAAGGGATTGCACATACGCAATGTTGGGGTCTTAGACATGTAGCGTACCTGTGTTAATATTCATAACGGGATTTTTAAAAAAAAATAGTCCTTTTTGTCCTTCTATTGTTAAACTGGTGATTTAGTTTGTCCGAAATATTGAGTTCGACTCTTTTCTTGCACTTAGTCTTTCTTGCACGTAGACAAAATAAATGAATATTTATAATAATTATACAAGAAATAAAAAAAAAACGTTCAAAAGTAAGTAATCTTCCAGAATATAAGTAAATTTTCTTTAAGCTCAATACTTTTTTGTGCAATGTAATTTGAATTTCATAAAATGAATGGCATAGTTGCAAATGTGCAATATCATGCATTTGATACATTTTGAAGTTACGTTGCAAATATGAGGTTATATTGCAGGTATGCAATTCCATGCGCTAAAGCTTAATTAAAGCTGAAAACTTTTGTAAGGCGCTACTGACGATAAAATTCAAAAAATTTTGATTCATGGGAAAAGAGCGAGGATGAATTAAGTGAAGATGATGATCGTGAAGATGATAACGTATACGTCAGGATAAATCGTACAGAAAGTTCATGGGAAAAACATCCTGAAGTTGAAGACATTTCAAATATCGTAACATTAAAAGAGAAGTACGCTTTCATTATTTGGAAAGAACAATATTTTATTCCACATATAAGAAAACAAGACAATCCATCTGATACTGACAAGTCAGATTTAAGAAAATTTCTTGACATATGCATTCAAAGGTCTGTTATTCAAATACTTAATAATCGGTGTTATTGGACACCTCTTACAGGAAACACTCTAATGCAGGAGACGATGTTAGTCAATCAATTTGAAAAAATTTTGTTATGCTCCACAAAATACAAGTTATTATACTACACTACCACTAATGACTGAACTATTCAAAAGGGGAATGCATTCATTGGGTACACTCCATCGGAATAGATTTCCGAACTCAAAATTAAAGAATGTTGTCTGTGAAATATGTAGCCTCCCAGAATGATTTTGATGTATATTTGGTTTCATAAATAGGTAATAAAGTTGTTAATTTGATATAAAACTATTGTCGTACAAGTACTGAGATCATATCTGAACTACTTGACAACAAGTTTTGTAAAAAATATCCATTGAGTGTTCGAATATTGTTTCGCAATACGAAAATATTCTATTTATTGGACGCTAAAAAATAAAAATTTGCCTAAAAAAAGTGGTGTATGAGATTTTTTTATCATTTGATGGATACCACATTAGTAACTGAATGGCTATTGTACAAGCATTCAGAACAACAAAGCGGTAATCATGGAAACATAACATTAGTCAATTTTCGTTTGCAAGTGGCAGAAAGTCTTTGCAAAGTAGGAAAGTTATCTACAAAATGTGGAAGACCTTTCGAATTATTAAAAAACTTTTAATAAAAGAGGAAACATCAGTGAAGTTTCCCACAGCCTCAAACAGAAGTTCGGTTAGACCATTTTAATCACTACCCACATTGGTACAACAAGATTTTTATATGCCAATTACAAGGGTGCAATGGATACACTTATGTTAGCTGCTCAAAATATCAGAATTGACTATGTTTTAATCCAGTTAAAAATTGCCCAACGATTAGAATCGATTTAATCATGAATAATTTTTGCATCTAATAAACTGCAATGAGCTTCCAATTTAGAAACAAAAATTCTTACAGAACAGTGTGATATTTTATTAATTTTTTTACTATCCTGTGTTTAAAATTGTCTTAGTTATAGATGAAGGTGCACTTTAATTATTTATTTTTATTTAATATATAAAATATTTGAAATTATCTCTTAGTTTAAGTTATTAAAAGCTTATAATTTCATATCGAACATGTAAAAAAGAAGTAATATTTAAACCATCATACAGCAATTTTTATTGCTTTCCTGTATGAAATTGCATATATGCAATATTGCGTTACTTCGTTCCTATACATTGCAGAGCATTCACATTTCGTTTATACATCCTCTAAACCACTCCTATCACAAATAATAACACAAAAAATTTTTATGCACAGGGAAAACAAGTCATGTAACGAAGGGCTAATGAAAATGTGTGGCACTATTTTTTCTCTGTATTCATAAAGAAGGTTCCTGGGGACCTTGTTAGGCAACAAAGTACTAGAAAGTTCTCCTGGCCATTTCAGCCTTTTATAGAGTTTATATTGATCAATTGTGATGTGTGCGTTATTAAATGTTTGAAACTCGAAATTGCATATCCAAGCTATTTTAAAAATAGATATTAAATTCGAAAATAAGCCAAATCGGAAAAAAGCCACGATCAGGTCCCATAAAAAAAGAATTTCTAAGAACAGTGAATTGGTAAATACTAGTATACTGCCGTCATAAGAAAGAGTGCGGTTTCTAACGTAAAAATCAAAATCGATTTTATTTGCTTTTCTCAATTATTTTTTTCCTCCTCTTTAATTTCCAATTTAAAAAAACAAGAATTTTCTGATACTTTATCTTTTTTAAGTTATTTTTTAAGATACCCCAATTTAGCTTGGTTTTGCTTGTGATTTTTCATTTCCCAAAAAAACTTTTCATTTACATCAATGACGTTTTTATTAAAACAATTTTATTCAATAACAATATTTCAAAAAATAATTTTGAGAATTTTAAATTTCCCTTAAAAAAAAAACGTTAAAACATTATTAAACCACCACATCAGGTTTGTTTTTTATAATATTATTATTTCTTATTATTTAATATAAATGGCTCTTCAAAATAAATAGAAACCATGGACCAAAATGCGCAAATCGAGCCATTGGATTAGCACACAGCAATTAAAACTAAAGATGATGGTGTTGTGACTATTTGCGAAGCAGAAGGTACATTGCTTTTAAACTATAACTTTAAATTTATAAAAATTCATATAGAAACTTTCTTAGAAAATCAATCCCTAGAAGACAATTTCATGGACAACAGCTTCAATATTGCAGAACTGCAAATGTTTACAGAGAATGATGTTCTGCTTTTTGCCAACGCTCCTTTAGCTCAACATGTTACGAAACGTGGCACTGTTCGCAAACAACTTCACAAAAAAACAGATTTAGAAGAGGTTTACAGATTTAGAGATTACAGATTACAGCTCACTAAACTGTAATTAATAAGTTCTATTTTTTCTTAAAACACTTTAATTTCAATGAAATAAATGGTTTTTAAATGGTTAAAATGGTTCTGTTTTCTTCTTATCGTCGCTTGAGAAAATAAATGTCGTATTTGAAAATTTTCACTTTTGAGATTATTGAGAAAAAGGGTCTATAATTTCAAAATCTAGCGGAGCAATACTCAGAAGTTCAGGACTATTTGCAGACACATTTCAGAATAGATTACGAAATTTTTCATATCATACCGCTATTTTTTTAGAATTTTTAGCCCCTTTTTCTCAATAATTTCAAAAGTGAAAATTTTCACATACGACATTTATTTTTTCAAGCGACGTTATGTTCAGAATTTCTTTGATATTTGTAACAGATCTTGATTCGATACTTTGTTGGCCAGCCTATTTTCATAATGTGACGGCATCATTTCAGGTATATTTGTGCTTGCTTGTGAGGTTAGTTTTCAATATCAAAAAGCATCGATATTATTTTATATCCGAAAAATCTAAGATTTGTGTAAAAAGATACTTGGTAAGACCACCAAACTGTTAAGAACAATCTAATCATTTATGCCTTAAGAATACATTTCAAAATATTGATTGGAACTGTTTAAACAACAATTTTGAAACACACTCATTAAAAAATACATAATTAAATGCAAATACGTCTTTTTTTTATTGTATACGATAACTTGAATATGGAGAACAAGCAGAGCATAATATTAGGAACTACAGTTTTGCTCTATAGTTCTTGCAACTTTGTTAATATAGGAAAAATAAAGTTTTATTAAGTATTTTACTGCATTAAACTACACAAACCAATCAACAATTTATTATAATTCCAACCAAATATGGTTAAATTATTGATAAATAGTTGTAAGGCGTAGATACTGCACTCTTCCTTATGGCAGTATAGTTTTAAATGACAATTTTTTTATGTTTTTCTCAAAAAAAAAAACCTTTGCCGTTCTTACATTTCTACGAAATTATATACATTATATAAAAGTTATTTTTACTAGTTTAACACCAGCTATTACAAAACATATCATTTGTTAGTACTATAAAAACAACAATTTTACTGTATAATTTTATAATATATATTTTGATATGCTTAAATATATTTTGAAGCAAATGTTTACTTTTAAAAAACTGCACATTTACATTTAAGCAAATAATTGCAATAACTGAATTCATTTCTTGTATGTTTATTTAAATTGAAAGAGGTTGAAGGCACTTTTGTATAATTAGAACCATAAAAGATATAATCATAATAGATATTAGAAAGGGAAAATGCTGTTTCTTATTTTGTTTTTAAATCCAACCCCAATTTTTATGTTAAATAACATAACGATACCAAATATTGATCTATTTTACAAAATCAAATTGCACACAATGCGGACAATTTGATAACCACAATTTGTAATGATATGCATATTCATAAAATATTTTCAAATATGTTGCTCAATTTTATAAGGAAATAATTACATTTGTAATATGTTAAATACTACTGGATGATTTCATTGATGATTTTTTTTTTGCTTATTTAAATATAATAAAAATTTTCTATATTTCTCTTGGCGGCCTTGATGGTCTAGTAGCAGCGCGCTTGATTGTCGCTCAGGGGTCCCGGGTTCGAATACTGCCCTGGATATGGACCTACGCTAACACCTTTCTTTCCTCATTTCTAATCATGGCAATTTTCGACGAACAAGTTGTAGTCGGTGGTGGTAGGAAAAGTTTGTGAAGGGGAACGCTTAGTTACTTGGTTTTGACTGAGGTGAAGGCATGGCACTTGCTTCAGATTTCATATTTCATGTTTCTACAGCTTCTGCCGCATTAAGAACATCCTACACAAAAGGTTCACTTGATTACTCCCTTCTTCCAATCTGTGGTATCACAACGGACCAATAATTTGGTCTAAGTGGGCTGGTCTAAGTGGGCTGGTCTAAGCACCTGCCACCACCTTAACGTAACATCTATATTTCTTAAAAGTTGAAGCTCGAATGGTAATTTTGGGTTTATTCAGTATCGGCAAATTATTGCACATACTTTGCTGCATTCTTACTTTTATGCACTGCACTTGCCAATGCACTTGCTTTTCTGCACTGCTATTGCATTCCTGCATTATATTAATTAAACATCTGCTTTAGTTCAAATAACAATAAAAACTTCTCCATTTTTATAAAATATTAATTTTATTACTAATTTAAATACTTAGCATCCTCAATTTTACTATTGCAACATTAAATTTTGTGTTGCTCTTGCTGCTGACATTTCCTCATCAAAAAAGCAGGTAATGTAATGTTATTTAAACATATTAATGGTATAAAAATTTTTTACGACTGGACTATTACGGTATATGACAACGCATATAAAACTATACGAAGCTGGTGAGATGGATCAAAAGCTAAAGTAGTCGAAATGTGAGCCTTTGAATATGCTAGCTTAAGCCGTTGGGGGGGGAGGAGGGTACGCGACCACTTTAACCAACCAGTGTTACCATTACTACATAGATTTTTATTATAGACTCCCTAAAGTTGCAAATTTACTCTACAGAGGATCAATATGACTATGTCTTGCAAAAAACCCCTTCATAGTCACTTACGAAAATCAAAAATAAAAACTGATATTAATCTTAATTTGTGAATAGCTAACTTCAAGATGGAAAAGAAGTTAGGCGCTCTTCACCCCTATTATGACCGCTAGTCTGTTTGCCTCACATCACCTTAAGGAGAAATAATTCATTCAACACGACATATTTGTAAGTTACTAACACTTTTATTGAATAAGCATTGTAAAAAAATTCCTTACCAACTTTATGTTTACCGATAAATAAGCACATAATATACAAATTGCGATTCAGCGCAAAGTAGCATATATCAAAATATTAAATGGTAGTATTAAAGTTTTAAATTAGTAGTTTATGAACTTATAAGCGTAGCAGAAATAGTAATTCATGATTTTGTTTTATAAATGCATGTTTAAATTTTCTTATTTTAAGATCATAACAAAATATCAACTTGCATGAATTAAGTATTTATAGATTTTACTTATTTATAATTAGTTTTATTTTTTATATATCCATTATACAATATACACAAAGAGAATTGTAAACGATATCAAATTTTAAAGCAAATCATTTGCGAGCATAAAGGAAAAGCAATTATTTATTTTAAATGTAAACACAAGATTCAAATTACATCAACAACAATAACAAAATCTGCTCTTGCTTCTCACGCGCTAACTGCTATACAGACATTAAAATTGCTAATGATATTTATTGTATTAATGCTTTAAGCTTTACTTAAAGTTTATTTTTGTGTTTTAAATTAAGCTTAAAAAATATATAATTCATGCTAAGTTACCAACAATGTTATGCAAAATAATGTAGTTCGCCCATTTCAGATTTAGGTGACTTATCAGTCGCACTGACCATCTCCGATTTGGCTCAAATTTTGTTCCTAGATTGGTTTATTGCTTAGAAAACTAAATCCGAAGTTATAAATTTTTAGAACCATTTTTCAAGGTCAAAATAGGGTGTGTTTTGAAACGACGTAGCTTTGCCAATTTAAATCCGATTTTCGTAAATAAGATACCATTGAACAGGTTATTTTGTATATTTTAAGGAAAAAAATACAAAACTTTGGGAAAAATTGCACTAAATATGCCCATTATTCATTTTAAAGTTTAATGCTATACCAACAACAGACGCTATAATTTTTTTTTAGTTTATTAATTTTGGTTTTTTGTACGTTTCAATACCTTTCCAACGAAAAGGTATAAAATTAAGGTGTGCTCTTAAAGAGTTCAGAAGTTATAGCGTAAAACGTGCAGTGTTAAACAATTTTCAATAAAAATTCAACTAGATATCAAAGCTTTACAGCATGCATGCTCAGCAAGTAGTCTATTTCGCTCGCTTTTCCCGACATACAATTTGTTTTCTATTGCAAACTTGTGTTTTGCAAAAACTAAAACACGTACACACAAAAACACAAGCTGCTGTAAGCAATCGCCTAATTTTGAACAAATTCAACTTTTTTTTTCAAATTCAACACAAGGAAAAAAATGTATGCTGTGAAGCCTTGATAGCTAGTTAAATTTGTATTGAAAATTGTTTAACACTGCACGTTATACGCCATAACTTCTGAACCCTTCAAGAGCACACCTTAATTTTATATCGTTGGAAAGGTATTGAAACTTACAAAAAACCAAAATTAATAAACTGAAAAAAAATTATAGCGTCTGTTGTTGGCATGGCATTAAACTTTAAGACGTAGAATGGGCCAATTTTTCCAAAAAATTTATATTTTTTCCTTAAAATAGACAAAATAACCTTTCCAATGATACCTTATATACGAAAATCGGATTTAAATTGACTGAACTACGTTGTCTTAAAATAGGCCCTATTTTGGCATTCGAATGGCTGTGGCTCCGCAAAAAAATTTTTTTAAACTTTAAACTCAGGAATTGGTTTTGTTAACAAAAAACCAACCTAAAAACAAATTTTGAGCCAAATCAGAGATGGTCAGTGCAACTGATAGGTCACCTCAATCTGAAATGGGCGTGTTTTTTATTATAATATATATATAATATATATATGTTTATTATAATTATAATATATATATATAATTATATATATATATATATATATATATATTAGGGCGGGTCAAATTCTGGCTCAGCGAAATTCGTAAAATACATGTAATTTCAAGACTTTTTCTCCACTACAGCATATACAAATTCTGAAAAAAAGCTGTGCGGACTTTCGTAAATAGATTCATACACATACATTCATACATTCATATTTTATAATTGAGAACAAAATCTATTTACGAAAGTCCGCACAGCTTTTTTTCAGAATTTGTATATGCTGTAGTGGAGAAAAAGTCTTGAAATTACATGTATTTTACGAATTTCGCTGAGCCAGACCTCCAAAAAATTCGTCCATACAAATTGACCCGGCCTAATATATATATATATATATATAAAAAAAGACTCACATTGATAGATCAGATGATGAAGGTCCTTCATGAGGATGATGATTTTGAGCTAATAAATTCGTTTATATGCTCAATAAGCCTCAAGCTTGTGCGGAATTATTGTTTTAAATGTAATAGTTTATGTTTTACTTATTTATACTATGAAAGTGGGTCTTAATTCATAGGACAACGTGCATGAATATTTAGAAATAATTTCATACCAAAAAGCTAAAACCAAAAGATTGAAATGGTAACTAATTTGCTACAAAACAAATATTCTAATATTTGTTTATTGTTTTTGTAATACTTTCTGTAACATGTTCAGAACGTATGCACTTTGGTCCTATAAATTAAACCACTTTTACCACAATGCATTTTTATATCACTAATTGCAATTCTATTTTAGTAGATTATTTTAATTAATTTAATCCTGTTTTTATCTATTTTATTTTATTATTCCTAGCTTATTGATTAGAGAAATTGTTCTTCGCAAATTTTACTTTTTCACGATTATAAACTAAATTTTTATGGGACTCTACTTGCGCGAGAACTTTTGTGTGTATAGCGGTACGACTAGATTTTCTTATATATGATTATATTACGAATTTTTGACACACGATTTTTACATAGTAATATAACTTTTTAAACAACTAAAACTTTTTTTTTCTTTTAAGTCAACATCGCTTGTAAGGCTTTGCTCTATGTTTTAGAACATTTAATTTAGTTTATTATAATTCTGGTTTATGCTGTTTTCTCTTTGAGGCGATCTACACGTGTGCTACCGTTTGATGCAACTTCATGATATCAAACATTGCTAGTTGAGTACACGGTATCCCCCTCGTTTCTTGTGTCCTCAAGACAAGTTTAAAAGAGCACGATGGATGGAATTCGGTGACGATTTTAATAACTTTGTAGGAGTGACACGTTTTTACATACGGTGTTTCAGTTGCTATACAAACAATTTGTCTGAAATTAGTTCATTAATTTTAATGCTAAATATATATATCTTTTTATGTTTTTTTTTTTTTTCTTTACCTTAAGCGAATTTTTATGAAAAATTCCACAGACTTGAGTTGATATACACAAAATCCTGTAAAATTTTTAGTGAACAACTTGCAGTATACTGATATGTACTAGAAGAGTGCCAAATTGTAATCTTTTTCGTGAGCTAGACGTGCGATAATAATACACATTTGATGTGACATTAGGTCTAAAGTTAGTTTTAATCAAATTTACCTGAATTAGTTATTATGTAGGATAAAGCAAAATTCCAATAATTGTTTTTTTATAGTGTCAGTGATTATATTCTGAAAATGTTTTAAATGAAAGAAGAAGTGTGATTTACTACAGCAATGTTGCGCCTTTTAAAGTTATTAAAGAAAAAAGGTTTTAAGACCAAAATATCTAAAAGGAATGGCTTTAGCATAAAGAATGTCAAGTTATTTATTGACTTTTATTGAAATTTACTCCGAAAATTAACTGATTTTCAATAACTTACTTGGATTGAATATCGTAAATCTTTCTGCAAATTAGAAGATGACTTCTTTATTCTTCCACTGCTCAACGAAAAAGGAAGTTTCAGTTTTCAGGCTGAAGTTGCAAACCTCGTCAAGTTCAGAGACAATTTTTGAGAATGCTGCTTGAGTGCTGTTTGACAAGCATTCCAGTTTTCTCATATGAGGATTTTTAATAATGCAATTTTAGTAAGGTCGCCCTGACAAAAGGCATTAAAAATGCTCAACCAAATTTCGCACCTAATTGTTCATTACAATACTGCAGTAGTAATTAAGCATTATTGAGAAATTGAACAAACCCTTTATTTCATACTAAATTTTTCAAATGTCATAAAATATAATATTTTTCTTTTCTTTTAAAATTTTTAACATAGGTATTTTAAACAAAGAAATTGAACACAGATCAATTATTAATAATGAAATGATATCTTTCGAGAAATTACTTCGAACAGGCAGCACTTGAACTTTTTTGTTATCAATATCCAAAAGATAATTCATGTCAAACGAACTTAACAAAATTTCTTCTTTTGTTTTAATTTGTCTTGGAGCGCAGCACTGGATTTATATGTATATAAATTTATTTCCGCCTTGCTCGAGGCTCATCTTTTTTTTTTTTGCGCTATGCTAGCTTAAGTAGTAGAGAGTTTATTGAAACTCTCTCAACAAAAACACTTGAAAAGAAAACGATAAAGCAATGCATGGCAGCTGGGGATTTCTTAAATAACTTAACTGTCGCCCTTTGTAGTATAGTGGAGAGTGCGCTAGACTATCCACCCAGAATTCCCTGGTTCGAATGCGGGTTCGGGCATGGTTCTTTTCACGTTCTTTGTTCTTTTGTATATTAAAAAATTATGGAAAACAAAAAATCCAAAACTAAGTTGTGGAAATGTGGAAATAAAGGACAGGAACAACTAAGGGCTAGAAATGCTTGCCAAGGTTAAGGCCTTGTCTTTCACGGTTGTTTCGACTAATAAATAATTCACGTATGGTTTTAATCAATTCCTCTAAATAATTTATTCCTTTCCTTTCAGTTCAAAGACCAAACCTTGTTTGTATAAGGCGCATGCCTTGGTTCTCTGATCTTTAAAAAAAAATAAAAAACATACTGTAATTAAATTAACTTATTAAAAAATTTGTTATTAAAATACCCTTAAAAAATGCTGTGCACAATTATGATATTTGAAAGCTTTTTGCATAAAAATCGGCCTAGTAAAAATGGATTTTTCTTGGAACGAAACATGTTCACTTTAGTTTTTTACAATAGTATTGCTTAAATAACAAATACAAAAACATACGCCAGTTACCGCAAATAAAAATTTTACAACTTGAATATTTTAACAAGAAGCAAATTGTCTAGCTAGTTCGTAGTTCGAAAAATAGCTGGAACTATCAAAGTATTTATTAAGTGTCTGATTTATCAATTAGTAAAATAATCAACTAGTTACTTTTTAAATAATTAAAAAGCTAGTATTCTTTAACTTGAGGCTCTTCAGCTAGTTAATGTACTAGTAACTTTTTAGTCGTCAAATTGAACTAGTTAAGCATCTAGTGTTTTCTTGAGAAGTTTTATTTTTACTAATTAATTTATTTTTTTAATTTATGACTATTAAGATTTTTCAGTGCAGAATAGTGTTGAGTTGTTTGTGTGTTGGTGTTGGCTTTGTGGTGACTTTGTGGCAACTGATCTACAAGTACTACTACTATATAAACTTAAACAGTCAAGTTAATCAAATAACATATTACTGTCAATTCAATTTATTTATGTTCAAGTCAAAATCAATATTTCATTCTGTATGCTAAAAAACCACCTACATAAGGCCTTAAAATATATTTAAATCCTGTAAAATTCTATGGTCTCATAACTACGAACTTTTAATAGAATTTTGTAATATTATTTGCTGTCACGAGGATAAATTTATTCATTTAATTCAAATTATGTGGCCAGCTAAATTTGTCAGATATTAAATAAAGTTATTAGCAGAAAACACAAACATTGTTTTGTTTAATGACAACAGTATTTTTCGCTAAATTTAATAGTATTTTGAGGTAGGAGAGAAGGGTGGAAACAGGAAGCCCATGAATAAAATTGAAATAAATCAGCTTTTTAGTTGAAATTATAAACTAATAAGAACGAAAAGCAATTAGCTTGTATTAAAAATTTAATTAATTTTATTGTTTTTATTGGCTGCCTAAAAAACAATAGCTTCGATTAAGTACAAACAGCTGAAAATGTTGCTACCCACAACATTTTAAATGACTTTAAATAGAATAATGAGTGCATTTGATGCTACGCGTGGAAGTTTCTAATAACTTTTCTCATGACCACAATTTATGCAACTCGCATTTGCTTCAAATTAAGTCATTAGCTAAGAGTTTTAAAAATAGTCTAATGCAGTTGCTGTGAAATAAAATCCAATATTTATCTATAAAATAAACCATTAAACAGCTTCAACACAAAATATCACACCAAATTTGGAGGCTCCCTCAGATACTTTTATTTAATCTTCTGCACCAATAGAAAAATACAAATCGTTTGTGAAAGCTTTTAAAAATTTTCATCGATCTTAGTTTTCCTCAATTGAAATTTTTATTGTGAAAAAAATCATGACTGAATCATGTCTTCAGTATAAGTTAAACGTCACACTATCGTCCCCAACTCAGTCCCACCGACAGTCACTGTGTCGTTTTTGATGACATCGCGCTGCAAGTTGGCTGAACTCGTCAAAATCTCTAGAAAATTTAATTCAATTCAGTTGCTTTATTTCTGGCAGCAGCCAACTAAGACTGTTTTGTTCTCTTCCCTGAACCCTGAGGCCACATCCAACAAAACGAAGTCATTTGTCTGCCAACACGTGCGTTCGTATATTATTGCATCTGCCATGTCGACATTTTGTGGACACATAAATGAATGTGAGCTGCATCAGGTGCAGCAAAGATAGAATGAAGTGTTGGAGCAAGGGCGCAGGGATTGTTTGAAACATACACACAAAACATAATCTACTCACACATAACTAGAAGTGTGCATAGGTTCTTAGTTCGTCGTATGACACTAAAGAACGGCAACCCAGATGTGCAAGTTGCTTCATAGTGATGATACACTTTTTATTTGTACCGATTAGTTACTGAGATGTTGACTTTTTTGTCATACCATAAGTAGAATTCTACAAGATCATTTAAAAAACTATTATAAACTAAATGCGCCCCGTCACTGAGTCCATCGTAGAAAAGTTACGAACGTAACCATTCGCTAAGAATACGAGAAATTTGGTATTTTTGAATCCATGTGAAATTTTTAAGTTTCGACATTAGTTGGCTCAAAGTAAACAAAAAAATTCTTCAGCGTTATTTTGAAATTATTTTCTTTTTCAACAAAATTAATTCTATTGCTTGTGTGGTAATACTTTTGAATGAAGAAAGACAGCAAAATTCAAGAATACTTCAAATCCAGCGGACAACAATGAGACATGCGTTTTATTCTTTGAAAATGGATGACACTTTATCCAATTTACAAAAGAAAAACTCTTGTTTGCTAAGATATATAATTTTACAAGCTTCAGATTACAGATTTTTTAAGAATTTTCAATTGAATAAATCAGAATTTATGGGTGAGCTAAAAGTACTAAAAGAAGATAGCTCAAATGGTGCGAGTTCGTCGTCAATGAATGAGATCCATGATTAGAGCGAAAAAAAATTTTAATTTTTATTAAATTTAATATTCACATTTTACTAATTAATCGTTTTTATATTGATAAAAACTCATACAGTAAAAGTGGTTATTCCTTCTGAATTTTATTTCAAAATTAGCTCCGACAGCCAAAACACGTCGCACAGTGCTTTGCGCTCATACAAATTAATAATCGTACCACGACGGACTCAGTCATAGGGCTAAGTACAATGCAAAGAACTGAAATTTAACAATGCCGCTGTGTTTCAATTAAACTGCAATGATTGACGTGTCGGCCAACCTCAGGGTTGCCAACTTTTGAAAATCCCAGGCCCGGAGTTTTTTTTATTTAATAATTTTTTATAGCATGTTTGCTTTTAATTAAAAAATTAATTTTTTTCTTTCATACATAGTCATGTTTAATAATCATGTTTGACAAAAAATGTGACACAACACAATTAGCGTTTTCCCGTGAACTCGTTTTCTTTCAGCAACCAATCTTTGTAGCTTGGTATCGAGAGCCAATCGTTGTTAAAAGATGTTATGTTATGTTTCCTCTTGCGACTAGAATTTATTATGCTGTACTCTAAAATAGTTTTGTATCAGTTAATACACAAATTATTGACCGAACTGACATAAATTGAACTGCAAACATTAATTAAAAATTCAGCCGCAGGCAAGGTTCATTTATAAGGTTGTGGCACTTGAGAAAAATGCACTCTTTTTCCCGCCTTTGCTTGAACTGTCATTGCGCTTTTCTTTGTTCTAAGCATTCATTTTCTTCATTTCTTTTCATCCATTCTGACAGTTTGACCGAGTTCGCTCTCAAGTGCCACAACCTTATAAATGAGCCCATGATTCAATTATATATAAGGTTGAGTAAGCTGAGAGCACATATCTCTCGGCGAATGTCAATAACAGCTGTTTGGTGGTGTTATCTTTTACTTTGCCATTTGCCGATCCAAATTTCATCCATCCAGCGTTTTCGTTAAAAAATGTCACTGGGCACTTTAAAAAGGGAAACGTTTTCCTTGTTCCAATAGTTTTGGCGAATCGCGCACTTTTTCGGCATTTTGAGGTAGTAACAAAAACTCAAACTCCAAGAAAATTGTTTAAAAATTATTTGAAACACAAATTTAATATTAAAATCCAATAGTTTGACTTCTAGTCAGAAAATTTAATTTGATTGTTTACTTGTTTTTTTTTTGTTTTGCTTTGACATTTTGCAATCATAATTTTGTTGTTGTATGAGAACAATTTCATGGTTACTTAACCTTATATATAATTGAATCATGAAATGAGCCTTGGCCGCAGAACTCAAAAGAAAAAGAAAAACAGAAACGAGTTTGTCAAGTTACCAAAAGAAAAGTAACGACTGGTTACGACGTTCCTTCAAAAACGAAGTTCAAGAAATAGAAAGAACGTCAAAGTTTAGTTAGCGTTAAAATAAATAAGTTAAACAAATTTTTTTGCAAAAAAAAAATTGATTTAAATATAGATTAGAGCGAAAGCCGGAGAAAATGTGCCATGCCCGGAGCCCGGAGATCGGCCCTCAGGCCCGAAGTCTCCGGGCGAAAAGGTATGTGTTGGCAACCCTGGCCAACCTTCCGCTTTTTTACTGAAGTGCTTTATGGTACACAACATTTTTCGTTCTATCATGGACGCGTACACTTACAAAGTGGTTTTCCTACACGTGACCCACATACAACTGAGCATGTGAGAAACATGGGAATTCAAGATTGATGCCACAAACATCCATCGATTGTCCCTGTGGGTTTTTAATTGTCATATTGAAAGAGAGACGCACGGGAAATAAAAGACGCTTAAATACGAAAAGCAAATCGTTCGGAGTAAGCGGAATCCGCGGAAACACGTTTGTGTTCATTCCTATCTGAGCGTTCGCCCAGAGATTCGTTTGCACGAACAGTCGTCATACGTCGTACATTACGAATGCAACGTGAAATGTTCGACCTTCTCACTGGCGGCATGACCACGTAGAGAAAACCAAAAAAATGTAATAATCATCGAAGAAATGGATTGAGTTTAATAATTACCGACATATGAAATCAGAAATGAGACTGGGACCCACCGAAATCAATCACTAAATGGCCAAATGAGAAGGTTTTGCAATCACAAACCAAAAAACATTGAAATGAATATAATCGAATAACCAGTTGGTTTCGTTTAAATCACAAAAATTCTGAACAATTTCCACTGATTCACAAATTACCCAAATTCAACTGCACCGGCTATTGGTTAGCATCACTTCTATTAAAGCTTCGTACGCCGTTCTTAAGCGTTTTGCTGAGTTGATTGGATGAAAAACGCAAAAACTGCCAGAGGGAAATGCTAAATTAAAAAAGATTTTATTTTGTCTTGCAAAGTAGCTACTTGCTGAAGTGCTTTATAATCTGTGAAAATAACCGAGGTTACAATAAGCCTCGGCCAATCCCCGATTTTTGCACTGATGCCTATGCCGATTCCGATGTTGACTGAATTTAAAAAACCGATACTGATGCTGATTCTTTACTTTTGATGCCTCTTGATGAAAAGAGAAAATCTATATATATAATATACAATAGTATGTTTGTATATTTGTCCTCTATAGACTCTAAAACTACTGGACCGATTTTGACCAAACTACATGCTCTATGGGGCGTGAGAAGTGTTTCTGTGTAGTTTGAAGTTCGTCTGACAGATGGCGCAATATTTAGTATTTTTGTGTTTTTTTACCGTAACTCAAGAACTACGATTTTGACCAAACTATAAACATGCTCTACGGGGCGTGAGGAGTGTTTCTGTGTAGTTTGAAGTTCGTCCGACAGATGGCGCATCTTAGAAATTTGTACACATTGATTATTTGTTAACATTTTTCAATAATTTTATTGCTGCATCAGGCAAATTTTTTAAAATAATTAATATATCGGCCTTGACTCAAACAGTTGTTTGGATGTGATCGCTGAGTGATAGATGGCGCTATAATCTTCGTAATGGGCAACACTGTATTGTAAATAACAAATCGAGGTGACAGACAAGCTGTCATGAGAAGACATATAACGAAGAAAAAGGTGCTAGATAAGTTGGAGGAGCAGGGCGGTCGCTAAGTAAGAAAAGGAGAAACAGCGAACTATAAAGCTATAAACGTATTGCTAATACAACAAATATTTAAATCTGTTTTTTAACATTCGTTTGCCATTATTATTTTTTAAGTTATAGTGAAAAGTTATAAAGTGTGTAATTGTTAAAATATTGAAAATAGCGAAAATAGTGAAAAAAGTAATATAGTTAAAACTAAGAAAATAAAGAACGTGAAAGTATTTATATTTTTATTCAATTCCATTTGATTTTAATTGCGCTGTGCATCATTTTGCATATTACTTTTAATATTTCAGTGTATATCAACAATTTTGATCAAAAATGCCACCGAAAAGAGCTTCAATTGGAAGGTTTACAACAGGTGCACAACGCAAAACAGAAAGAAGGGCAGCCGAAACGCCCGAAAACCGTGAAGCGCGTTTAGAATCAAGCCGTCTTAGAGTTCAACAGTCAAGAGCAGAAGAAACACCAGAACAACATACAGCACGGCTAGAACAACTTCGAATCAGAGCAAGTACATCAAGAGATGCATAATCGAGGCAAAGAATGGATTTGCAGTTGGCGGCATTCAATTATGACAAAAACTGTGACTACAGTAATCATCCGTATGTTGTGATTGGGTCAATGAACACTCTTTGTTTGTACTGCCAAGCATTGAAATTTAAAAAGGAATCACCGGGCAAGTGTTGTTCGAATGGTAAAGTTCAGTTGTCACCGCTGGTTGAGCCACCTGAACCACTTAAAAGCTACGTTTCTGGCACCAAAGCATTGTTCAAACATTTTTTGAAAAGCATTCGGAAATACAATTCGAGCTTTCAAATGACTTCGTTTGGAGCTACAAACATTGTTAGCAATACAGGTTTGTCTCCTTTTTTGGTTTTTTTTTTACATAAAAAATACATTTAAACAATTATTTTCCCAGGTTTTATGCCAACATTTAAAGTGCAAGGCCAAGTTTACCACAAAATCGGTTCGCTTCTTCCAACGCTAGATGAAGATGCCAAGTTTTTGCAAATTTATTTCACAGGAGATGAAGAAGCAGAAGTTGATCAACGTTGCGCTGCTATCAACGGAACAAAACGCGAAATTATTTCCAATTTGCAACGTTTATTTCACCAGCATAATCATTTCGTTCAACTATTCAAAGTCACCTTGGATCAAATGCCATCTGATGATTTTAAAGTCATTATAAGAGCCGATAAAACACCATAAAAAATCCGGTGAGCATGAACGACGCTTTAACGCTCCAACGATGAACGAAGTGGCAGTCGTTATGGTTGGATCGGAATTCGATCGGCGACACATCATAATTTAGAGACGAAATACAATTCGCCAAACAGCTTTTGGATATGGGCGATGGAAAACTTCCGTATGAACCGACTACCCGTGAAATATCTTTTCCGCTAAACTTTTGCCAAATGCAGTCATCAATTGAACATGTTGTGCAGAAAGTTTTTCCCGATATTGCAAATAATTTCAAAAACCATGATTGGCTTTGCGAACGAGCAATTTTGGCTCCGAAGAATGATGATGTCAACAAAATAAACCATCAAATTCAATTGAAGCTACCTGGCGAAATTGTGAAGTACAAATCGATTGATACAGTTATAGATGAAAACCAAGCTGTTAACTATCCAATAGAGTTTCTTAACTCTCTGGAACCTTCTGGAATGCCACCACACACCTTAACTTTAAAACTTGGTTCACAAGTGATGCTCATTCGCAATTTAGATCCACCGAAATTATGCAACGGAACAAGACTTGCAGTTAAAAAACTATCTCCAAATTTAATCGAAGCCACAATCATCAGCGGCAAATGTAAAGGAGAAGAAGTGCTGATACCACGAATTCCTATGATTTCAACCGATTTACCATTCGATTTCAAGCGATTACAGTTTCCAGTGCGTCTTGCTTTCGCCATAACCATCAATAAGGCTCAAGGCCAATCGCTGAGTGTTGCTGGTTTGAACTTAGAAAATTCCTGCTTTTCGCGCGGCCAATTTTATGTTGCTTGCTCTAGAGTTGGAACGCCAAAAAATCTTTATGTTTACACACCTACCCAAAAAACTCAAAATATTGTTTATTCGCTAGCATTAAGATAAATAAGTTAATAAATAAACAAAATTTTCTTTTTTTTTCAAACACACTTATTTCATTTTATTAGCGGAACCAGACTTGCAGTGAAAATAAAATTTGAAGGCAAAACAACGTTTGCCCGGGTCGGCTAGTTTAAATATAAAACATCTTTGTATACTTTTTAATCAAAATATAAAAGTTCTTCTTATCCAACATAAGAAATAAAATAATTAAATATTCAATATGTGTGTGTAAATTCTATAATGGTATATTTTCTAGATATTTTTTCATGTATTTTTTGTTTCATGTGACGTGCACAAAATCGCAATTGTATCGGAAAAAAGTTGTAATTTTTAACCTATGCCGATGCCGATTCTTTTTTTCAAAAAAACCGATGTCGATTCTTGAATTTCAACGGAGACCGAAGTAAAACAGATAACAATCGAATCCGATTAATCGGTCAAGCGCCAGTTAAAATATTTCAATATCAAAAGCTTTTTGACCACCAAAAGCATATATGTTCAATATTTGTGGGTTACTGCTAAATACTGCTAAATACTGTGATGGTTACTACCTTTAGGCATTTGCGTTTTCTGCTTACCTAAGACAAGTATGACCATAACACTTTGAGGAATGATGAGGACTTGCATAAGAAGCGTTAAAGTGGTATTAACTCAATTTTAAAAAAAGTGTCGTTGCGACAGTTTGTTACGCGAGCGACTATATCACGCCCGCAGTACATGGACGTCACAACTCAAAAATCAAAAATTTTCAGGAGAGGCAAAAAACTGATCCACCAATGCGCATCCCATGCATGGGTGCATTTTTCCCGGGGAATCGGAAAAGGGAGTTTTCATTTTTAAGACAAAGCTCAAAACATTTTGGAAATTTTTAATGCCAATTTGTTCATCAACCGTCAATATTCATGAGTGTGATAAAAAAAAATGTGATATCTTTATCTGCCGTCTTAAAAATGAAAACTCCCTTTTTCAATTCCCCGGGAAAAATCATTCAGAATTGGGCTGATAGACTTAGAGAACTTTTCTTCCGGGATACGTTCCTAAATACTCGTTTGTAAAAAAATGAATTGGAAAGTTTGAATATTATTGAATGTATAATATAACTATTACTTGAATAAGCGTTGAATTACTCCTTGCTATTTTATACTTTCTCCTCGTTTCATAAAGATAAACAAAATATAGCAAAGCAAGTAATCGTTTATTTCCCAACACTAACATGTTGTGTGAATGTGTGTTATTGTTGCAACTTTACGAACTTCGTATTTCCTAAGCTAGCAATTATACAAATTGTCAATGCTAAAGGGTTAAAGGGTACTTAAGCGGTGCTTGTTGTCATATAACCTTTAGTTTAAATCAGTTTAAATTTTGCAGTTCATTTTAAAGAATTTAGCCTATATCTGAGCTAATTCAAGCTGCCAAGGTAAATCATTATTTTAACTTGGTAAACAAACTTGATATAATTCAATTATTTTATCCCCTTATTAAACTTTACTGCTTATTTAGTTAAAATTTACTTACTATATTTAGTTTTAAGCCATAATAAATGAAACAATTTTTGTACCTTCTTTCTTTTAAAAAATAAACTTAAATTTGATAAGACATACCCTAAATAGGAAAGCCATCGATTTTTCGAATAAGGTTAAGTAACTCAAAAAAAAAAAAAACATTAAGTAACTAATAAATAAAAGTAAAATACTATTTTTTAAAAAAAAAAAAGCATTAAGTAAGTAATAAATCTTAATAATATAAGTGATTTATTAGGCGTGATTTACTAATGATATATTATCTATATATCAATAAGAAAGTTTCTAAAAAGGTTTTTTTTTATTTACGAAGTAATTAAGTAGCACTTTATTAAATAATAAAAATGACAAAAATATACACTTAGGATTAAAAGATATGAGCAAAAATATGTGCTGGTGTAACGTTCCAAGAAATAGAAGTGATTTTTGAGTTGGATTACAAAATTTGCAAAAATTGGTGTGCCGTTACTGGCGTGATGTTACTTAAATTTCCATTGTAGCTCAAAAGGGTAATTAAATAACTACGTAGTTAAGTAATTAGGTAGTTAACTAATTAAAAAATAAATGTAATATATTTTTCTTCTCTTACCTCCAACCATTTTTTATTATTTTTAGCTTATGCCTTCCATGTTTACCAAAACAAAAAAATTTACGAAACATTTACTAAACATTTTTGAAAAAGAAAAACTTCATTTGTGTAATAGTGCAGATGATTTATTCATCATGATAAATGATCTTATGTATAAATTGCTTAAATTAATAAATGAAAATGTTTCTCTTAGATAATATAAAATTGTAAGCTTTCAATAAGTTTCATTTTTTGGTCACGGTAGACTTTTCTGTGGAAATGCCCACATCAAATATTTTTAAATTTCTACTTTCTTTAAAAATTTATGCTGAACTAGCTGATTAACCCGGCTTTGCACAGATCTAGACTAACAAAAGGCTTTATATTAATATTTTTTAACATTATTTTTGAACAAATACTAACTAAATATTAGTATGAGACTGTGACACTAAATTATATAAAAATAAATAAATTGGTCGCTTTTGGTGGTGTTACCAAATGTCATCTAATGCAGAGAGCTATTTAGTAAATGCTGGCAATGATGCTAAGGACAATTTCTTAAAACAACGCTCGACTGTTGCATTTGCTGCTTGCTAGTTAGATGGTCACTGCTAAATGATGAGGAGGGTTGTTCATTAGATGACACTCATGAAGTAAGTGAAGGTATTGTAGTAACACTTGATGATCTCAGCGCTTATTGATCTTACCGATTCTGTCGGTGGAAGTGTAAGTCGCCGTAGTCTTACTTGATTATCTTTAATATGGCTCTTACTCTAGTTGCTGGCAGAGGACGGTGGTTAATAGTATGAAGGTTATGCCAATACATAGAGAAGTGTACCTGTGGTCTGTAATAGTGGTCGCTGGTAATGCGGTACACGATTTGTTTTGTTTTCGGGGAATTTGGCAGTAGATGATTTTGTCACACTTGATTTATTAAGCGTTGGCTCATCGCTGGCTAACATAATGCATCTGTATTTCTCTAACACGGCTGACACTGTTAAGGTCGTCGCTGCTTGCATATGCTTAGTATGATTTTTCTGAAAACAGCATTGTAGAAGAATATTGCTCTATTGGAGCAATATTGTGTCTTCTTACTCAACTCTGTTGAAGGCAGTTACTGATTGTCTTGAGGTCAAACGTTATACAGTTATTTATAGCTAGCTGATATGCTTAAATGCAATGTTCACTTTTTGAAGCAATAACTAAATAGATAAATAAATAATAAATAGAAGTTTTTTTAACCTAATAACCAGGGCTAGGATTTCAATGACATATAAACTTTTTTCTGCTGCTTCTAAGACATTTCCTGTTTATTTAAAACATCCATTTATGTTTCCTAAATTCCAAATATGAAAAGTTTTTAGGACATTTTTTGTCATTTGTCATCGTTTTAAGTTTTCAGGTAATTTTTACTAGATTTAGGGCATTTTTTGGTAATTTTTAGAGATTTTTAAGTTATTCTATGATCATTTTTGGACGTTGTAAAGAGCATTTTTCGGTTTTACGGTAAGTTTAGTGTAATTTTTAAATAATTTTTTTTTCGTACTAAAAAATGTCAAAATGCAAATTTTTAAACATATTCCATTAGCAATAGAGTCCTTTCAATCAAAAACATTACCTCTCGACAAAGGAGAAGCTTTGTTTATAGACTTCGATAAAAAAAGCACTGCGCGTGGTGAAACTGACGAAATTGTATGTAGAAAAATGAAACAAGTGTTAGATAAAAACTCAGGATATGCTAGTATTAAAAAAATTTTAATTTAGTAACGTTTTATTTTAAGGCTAAATTTTTTGATTATTTTTTATGCAATTATTTGCGTTTCTTAGGTAATTTTTGTCAGTTTTTAGGTCATTTTCTGCCATTTTGAGGTCATTTTTGTCATTTTGTCATTTTTGTAGGTAATTTTTCGCAGTTTTTTAGGTCATCAAAATCCGAGCCCTGCTAAAAACATTTCCAGTATATACAATAAAAACGAGAGTGGAGGTCATGTTGGCAACGTTTAGTGACGTCTGACTGTTGGCGATAAGATACAAGTGCTTTAGATGTCGGCAATAATATTTGATGCTCTTTAGTTTAGAACCTCTTTGTACACTACGTTAGAGGTTTTTCCTTCCAGTTTAAGGATTATGAGACCATTTTCTGACCTTACTCGAGAACATGCAACGTATTGTTGTTTATGCGAAAAACACTTTTCGGTTAAATTAATTTATGCTATCTTTTATAACTATCCCTGTAATTTATTCATTGTCATCGCTGGAATTTATTCATTGTCAAGTGTGCTGGAAGTCCTGAGGGATTCAACGTGCTTAGAAACTCTACAGGGTATTAAACTGTATTATCTCTTTGCACTACCGTATCCACGTAAATCTGTACGTAATTTCAATTGCTTTAAAAAACCTAAGCATATTTTTGTTATAATAGTATCCCTATCATTCTTAAAAGTAAGAGTATTTACCCTCAAAAACAGAAGAATGCACTGTATTCTTTTTTTTAAACTGTAGTTCGGAGAATTTTCCAGCAGATGCATTGTCTTTTTAGTGAATGCGTATATTTTTTAAGTGATATTTTTTTAATTAGTGACCAAATATGAGATGTTTTAAAACACGCTATTACCTCATCGCCTAGTGCTCCTCTCGGTATTTCCGGCAATTATGGCCTAAAATCTCAAGTCAAAAGTACAGTGGCTCCTCCCATTACATTATTGTTTCTTCTATAATCTTTCAGTGTTGTGATCAGTCAAAGGCTCTTTTATGTGCCATAGTGTTTTCATCTCATACTATAAGCTTCCAATCACATAATACTTATGCCATATTGCTCTTTTTTAAAATATTGCACAGCGAGGTCTCGGAGGTAAGAAGATTGAGAGGTAGTTTAAAAGTAGCATGGGCTGTTCTGCCTCCCTCCAACAACACCAGAAGTGGAATTCCCAAAAAATTAACGATAATAATCGTTATTGGCCATTGTGCATGCCACGTTCAGAAATGACATTTTTCGCTAACTAAAGACATCGAAAATCGTCTTCCACTACAAATTCCACTACAGATGAGATTAACTATATTTTTAAAGTTTATTTTTATACCGTGATGCCAATAGTATAAAAAAAAAATAAATTTTTAGCCTTAACTTTTGATTGAACAGAGATATAAGGGTAATTTTGTTTTACATAAATTGTTTTAGGATATGACTCCTTTTTTTGCCAGTATGAAAACAACCCTTTGGAAAAATAAAATTCGAAAAAAAAATTTTAGATATCCTGTTGTTTTGAAGACAAAAACAGTTTATCAATTTTAGCTCAAAAATGGAAAAATGTTTTCCTCGTTTTGTGGTTTGCTTGAGTGAAATCTCAAAACGACACTTTTTTCCTTTTCACCTTCTCTTATAATTGTTGTTGCTTTTTGCTTGCGTCTGCTACACCGAGAGAATATAAAATTAAAAATATTTCTTTATTAAAAATAAATAAATAAATATCCAATATTCTTTGTTACGTTAATTGGTTTATTCAATCTTAAGCATTAACTGAAGATATGTTGCACTAATATATAAAAGGTAAGCACGCTACTCCGTGTCCAAAAACTGTTCAGCCTGAAAGTATGCACATCTAATACATAAAAGGCAAGCTGCTGCTCCGCACACAGTTTTTCGCAAATTGTAATTATTTTTTGACAGTAAAGTAATTTTACAAGACACATCGTACTCAAAATTGTTCAGCCCGAAAGTATGCACAGAAAATATATTTTATACTTATGATGACTGTAATGACTGCATTGGGTTTTTTACAATAGTACGATTTGATCTAACTACCTCTTTTTTTCATCCTTTTATAAAAAAGTTATGACGAATTTAATAAAATTCTTTTGAGTCGATTTGAGTCGATTGTACCAAAAAATATAATTGTATCAACCGCAAAACGACACCTGAGTTGCTAAGTATTGAAGGTTGCAGGCCAGTTTGTAAAGTTGTGTATGAATATGATTGTTACCAATCTTTACTTTTTACACTTAAACTAATTTTCAACACTGCTTCAATACGTAAAGTGTTTATTAAAGTGGTATATTTGTATTTTGCAAAAATCAAGTGTATAAAAAAATCAAGCTTTAGCAAAGGCTCCAAAAAGGAAGTGTGCGAAGGATCTGTTGTAGGGCAGGCTTTTATACTAGTAAATAAATAATATTATGTAATTTTGTTTCTCTTATTCCTTTATGCACTTTCTAATTGCTGTGAGATCAGTAAATAAATTAATGTCAGTACATTTTTGAAGCGAAGCCTTTTACGCCTCATTTTGTGAGTGAAATCTCAAAAACGACACTTTTTCCATACACCTTTTTCTTGCAATTGTTGTTGCGTTTTGCTTGCGTCTGTTACACTAAAAGAATATATAATTTAAATATTTCTTTGTATGCCATGAGAATCGAATTCGTTACCCTTCGATTGATAGCTTTATACACTACCAACTAATCGAGTATTCTTTGTTGCGTTGGTTGGCTTATACAATATTTAGTATTAACTGAAGATATGTTGTACCAGATAACAATCTTAATGCATTGAAGATAAGCATACTGCTCTGCACCTATATCGCTCAAACTGTCCTTAAAATTTTTCATCCTGAAAGTATACACATCTTAATACAAAAAAAATCATTGCCATTGATACAATGCTTTAACAACATGTCCTCCAAAATGTTTAGGCTGAAGTTATGCATATACTTACAGAGTATTTTATGCTATACACGAGAATTTTCCATTGAACTGGGCGAAACTTATCACAAGGTACCAATTGTTTGAATGTTCACAGGCACTTAAACAATGCTTTTTTGATAAATATAATTTACGATTGATAAGCGATCCAAATATTTGTAAAATTGTTGAATTAAAAAATTATTTTATTAAAAAACCATAAAATTATCAAATCCATTAAAATGCGAAAAGATTCGCTTTGCTCGTGTGTCCATCGACGCATATGTTTTTTTTTTGTATTTAGCAATTTTATTAAACTTTTAAAAAAAAGGTTAAAAAACTACATTCGAAAACAGCGCAAATATTGGCATCAAAAAACAAAACTTTGATTTTTGTATGGTTTTTTTCCCATCTCAGGTAAAGATATTTTTTGAAAAAGTTGTTGTAATAAAACTTTCTACAATTTTGAAGACATGTGAATTTCTTTGATGGCAAAATAACAGATGTTTTTAAAATTAAATTGGCAAAAAACTTAACTTAATAAAAAATTAACGTTAGTTAAAAAGAGGCGGAAAAGGTGTGGTCAAAATTTTGTATGTTACAATCTAGTCTAGGACGCACACGATATTTATTCCAAATTTAAACGAAATCAATTGAGTGGTTTGGATTTTACAGACTTTAAATTATTTTTGATTTTGTCACAAATTTAATAAGCACATTTTCACCTTTTGTAAATAAGAAAAATATTTGAAAATTAGATTATTTGAAGTGTAAAATCCTAAAAATCCGTTTAGTATGTCAGCATTTACATAAGTTCTAAGTACATACATGACATTTATATATAACCCTTTCTCTTCCGAACTTGAATTAATTTTGAAAAATCCTTAAACTGCCTTTTAGAAATACATTTCAGCATTCATGTATGAAAAACGTAAATAAAATATATTGAAAACTCTTGGTAATATAAAGGTAGATTAAAAAAAAACCTTTTTTTACTTTTTAAGGCCATAAGTGGTAGAATTTCCAAACATCCCTTCTTGGTGTGCGTCCACGTTACTAAGGACATCAGCTCACCAAATTTCATCTAGCTACGTCTAATGATTCTGGGCTGTTTTCTGATGAGTCAGTCAGTCAGAACAAACGTTTTTATGTATATAGATACAGGTATGTATAAGTAAATAAAATAAAAACACAACATAACTCAATAACGTTGCTTTCATATGAAAATGGTGATATGAAAAAAAACAAACGCTTAAAGGGTGCTTAACTTTTGACCAATACTGTATATAGAAATTGCTTGTCTCTTCACAGCTACTCAGTGACACAATTTTTTATCCAGTCTTCCTTCCATCTCAACAGCTGTGTCAAAAGCAGAGCTGTCTGCCACACGAACATGGGATACAAAGTGCTTGAGTTCCATTCCATTAGATAGTGATTCCTTGAGTAAATAATCTAAATTTGCCACAGTAATCACCGTTATGAGAGATATTTTAACACAAGATATCTCATCATCAGTCATAGGTTCGTCACACAATTTAACGTCGTAAATAATATAATCTTTTTTTACCTCAATGTATTCAACGTTTAGATTTTTGAAGTTTTTGGTGAAAACTGATGATAGGTGGTGATGACAAACAAATCAAAAATCAAAGCATTGTCATGAGTTAATGAGTTAATGGATGATTTAGTTTTGAAATGTGCAGCAATTTAACAAGTAGAAATATATTGCTGGAAAGAATAATTTTCTTGCACTAACAGACTTTTTTTAAAATTTAAGATTTAAATACTTATTGTTAGTCAAGAGAGGAAACAATAAGTAATAATATTAATAGTAATAATAGCAATAATAAAAAATAATCAACAGAAAAAATATTTCTTTTAATATTAATATATTATATATTATCGGTTTACTGATTCAATTATACAATATTTTGCAAGCCTCGTAAGATAGCAAATTATAAATTAAGACATTACTTCGACTTAAACCAATAAGAATGAGGGTAGAACTAACGGCATCTTACAAGAATAAATTAAAACTAGAAAGAAATTATCTTCGACTGGACCGAAGTTGAAATATTCCCACGGCCGTATTTTTGTTTAATAGAAGTCTTAAATGTTGTTTCATTTGAGCAACATCACTTTTATAGGGCGTGGTTTTTATCCAAATAATTCACATTTGAATCCCAGAGTCCTTTTTATTTATTTAAGCTTATAAGCCTAATATCAAGTTTAAACATTTTTTTTTTTGAATTCTTAAAGGTTCTACTGTTATGATGACGTCATTTTTTATTGGAGGTGGGCGGCGTTTTCATTTTTTTTATGTTTAAAAAATCGAGTTTACAGTTAAGATTTAAACTAATTTACAAAATTTTAAGCCATTGTTCTTATTTGTGGAATTTACTCAAAGTGCATATTAAAAGTTTAAGCATATATGCAAAATTTGAAGTAATCAGATTAATTTTTGTGGAATTTAAAGAGATTTTTACGTTTTCTTAAAGTCATCTTTGTTTTTAAACAAAAAGCTTAATTTTTTTAATTTCGCTACGATAGCTGTAAAAATTACTGCTGTTATCGTGATCACAACCAGATAGACGGCCATGGCTAAATCGACTCAGGAGGCGATGCTGATCAAGAATTTATATACTATTCTATACCTGCCATGTCTCTTTATCGGCGTTACAAACGGAGTGACAAAGTTATTATGCCCCATACGTATTTTTTATGCGTGGGAGTATAATTAAAATGAGGTCAAAATTGGAATATTTTTGAAAAAATTGTCTTATATTTTAGTCTCGGTTAGACATGGTTACAAACAATAATAATTTAACAATTAATCTGTTATGATGAGTCGAATGGGTCTGGCAGTGAATGCAGATAAGACGAAATACTTGGTGTCAGCAAACAAACAGTCCCAGCGTCTTGGAACCCACGTTACCGTTGACAATAACTCCTTCGAGATTGTGAAGAACTTCCTTTATCTGGGATCCAGCATTAACTCAACCAACGACATCAGCATTGAGATCAAACGAAGAATAACTCTTGCCAACAGGTGTTACTTTGGGCTCTCGACGAACGAAAATCACGCTCTATAAATCGCTCATCATGCCCGTCCTACTTTATGCATCACAAACCTGGTCGCTGAGCAGTTTAGATGAAAAGACTTTAGGAGCATTCGAGAGAAAGGTTCTTCGTAAGATCTACGGACCAATCTGCGTCAATGGCGAGTACCGAATACGGTGGAATGATGAACTGTATGAGCTGTACGCTGACATCGACATAGCCAAGCGCATTAAAATCGAGCGGCTTCGCTGGCTAGGTCATGTTCAGCGCATGAAGGACGATGCTCCAGTGAAGAAAACATTCGGTACCCAGCGGCGGTCAACGCAGAAGAGGACGACCGCATATTCGTTTGAAAGACCAAGTAGAGGATAACTTGACGAAGCTTGGAATTTCCAACTGGCGCCAGCAAGCGAAAGACAGAAATGGCTGGCGCAAATTCTTAGATGAGGCCAAGACCAACATACGGTTGTAGCGCCAACTTAGTAAGTAAGTAATCTGTTATGATATTGTTGTAGAATTAGGACGTGGTTCATACCAAAAACACCCCACCGATAAAACCCATTACTTTGCCTTAGCGTAATCCTAAGAGTTTTTGGGAACAATACCTAAATTAATTTTCGTGAACAGGAAAAACTCAAAAATTTCTAACAAAATTTGAATATTCGCTTTTATTTCTTATTTTGTTTTTATAAGTTCTTAATAAAATTGGTTTTGAAACACCGTCTTTAGTGGATCAAAAGAAAAAAAATTATTAAATATTGCATCCATAAAGCCGGAGTAATGAACAAAAACTTATTTATGAACATAAGAAAACTGCATATAGAAATCTGTTTGCTAAGAAGTTGTGAAGCAATGCTTAATTGCTTTGACTGCAATAAATTCCGACAGATGTTAGAGCATGAACTTCAAGGATGCTTTTATTGGTGTCAACTTTAAGATTGCTCTTCTGCCAAGAGCCTTTGCATGTTAACATTACTAGTTAATTTATAGGATTTGAGTATCCTAGATTATATAAAGAATGCTTTAAATAGTTCTTGCCGCTCGATCTTGGTCTCTGTTTTGGATAATGGTATTTAGACTGCATTCCGCTTCCGACTTAATTTAATACTTCATTTGGTTATGTTTCATAGTATTAGATAGATAGTAAAGTGAGAAGGAAGCTAGTCACCTAGTTACTGCGGCCTCAAAGGTCTATTGTAAAAAGCCTCTATAAGTTATAGTTTATCCTTAATCGTTTTGTTCGTTAGGAACAGAGCGATGTCCTTGGGAAGACTATCTGCTGTTTGGTGCGGTTCTAGGTACAATGAACCTAAGTAGCGAAGTCGGGCTCTAATTAGACCGTCACAGTGACACAAAACATGCTCTGCTGTTTCTTCATCTTCATTACATAATCTGCACAGATCTTCCTGGACTCTTCCCATGGTTGATAAGTGCTTATTTTCCTTGCAATGTCCAGTTAGAAATCCTGTGACAAGTCTGATAAATGTTCCACTTAAAGTAAGGAATTGTTTAGTTCTTTGGAGCGAAGTGGTTGGCATGAATGTTTTTGCCTGTCTGTTACCTTCAGTTTCCCTCCAATAATGAAGTAAGTACCTCTCTGTTAAGCCAAATATTAATGTTATGGCCCATAGTGCCCCATGGTATCCCGCAGAATGATTCTGAGCCTATGAAGGAACTAACAGCTCCTTTCCTGGCTAGTTCATTCGCAATGTCGTTTTCTAAATATCTGCTATGGCCTTTTACCTAAATGAGGTGGACTCTGTTATGGGTAACTTTCGTAAGTAGCTGTAGGCAATCCGATACGAGTTTGGATGTGATTTTATATGCGCTAAGTGCAAGAAGAGCAGCTTTGCTGTCAGAGTGAACGAACATTTTTTTGTTCCTAGTGGGACTGTTTACATACTCCCTTATACTACGTTCATACTACGGCATAAATTACTTAATTTGCCATAAATTACTTCACTTAAATCAACTGCGTTCAAACTAGCTGTTCGTAATTTGTTTTGTCAGTTCGTTGGCAAATCATATATTTGCTTATTTTGTGGCAAAAGTAAGTAAATCAAAGAAAGTAAATAAACCATCGCAAGGCATTAACGTGAATTTAAACAGTTTTTGTTTTATTTAGCATGTCCAGGAAAAAGTGATAAGTTTCCACTATTATTTTTAAATATATTGGGGGTTGGAATTAATTTTAAAGGTTTTTTTTCTGTTTTTGAGCATTTATTTAGAAATAACGGTACAATGTATATTATTCAAAGTATTGTCCATCGTTAGCTACAACATTTTCCCATCTTTCTGGCAGCATATGGATTCCGCGCCGGAAGAACGATTCGTCTTTTGAGGCAATCCACGAATCGACCCATTTTTTGGTATCCTCGTAAGAAGTGAAGCGCTGCTCAGCCAAGCCATGCGTCATCGATCTGAATAGGTGGTAGTCGGAAGGGGCTATGTCTGGGCTATAAGGCGGGTGGGGTAGCACATCCCAATTCAGCGCCTCCAACGTTTCCTTGACGGTTCTTGCAACATGTGGCCGTGCGTAGTCATGTTGAAAAACCACTTTGTCGTGTCTTTTGGCATATTCCGCCCGTTTAACCTTTAATGCTCAGCTCAATTGCATCAATTGTTGTTGGTAGCGTTCCCCAGTGATGGTTTCGTTAGGTTTTAGCAGCTCATAGTACACGACACCCTTCTGATCCCACCAAATACACAGCATAAGCTTGGCGCCATGAATATTCGGCTTGGCCCTCGATGTTGATGCATGGCACCCGGCCATGGGTCCCCCACGATTTTTTTCGCTTAGGATTATCGTAATGGATCCACTTTTCATCGCCAGTGACAATACGATGCAAAAACTCTTCCTTTTATGCCGTTGAAGCAGTTGTTCGCACATGCAAAATCGCCGTTCAGCGTCTCTCGGCTTCAACTGGTACGGCACCCAATTTCCTTGCTTTTGAATCATTCCCACGGCTTTCAAGCGTTTGCCGACCGTTGATAAGTCGACTCCCAATGATTCTGACAATTCCTGAAGGGTTTGACACGGGTCTTCATCGAGCAAAGCCTCCAATTCCTCATCTTCAAACTTTTTCGGCTGGCCCGGACGCTCTTTGTCTTCCGTATCAAAATTACCACTTTTAAACCGACGGAACCAGTAATCACAAGTAGAAATCGATGGAGCATAGTCCCCGTAAGCCTCAGTAAGCGTGCGTTGTGCTTCAACCGCTTTATTCTTCAAATGGAAGCACAAAAGTAAACCTTCCCGCAAATTGCGTTTTGTTGGAACGAAAGTCGACATGTTCACAGAGAAAAAAAATATATGTTGTTTACACTTCAGTGGAATGACACATACTGAAAAATGAAGCTTAGACAATGTGCTTTGAAATGAATATAGTCACAGGTGTGCCCGATGCGATCTATTGATAGTTACGCCATCTCTTAGAAAACCTTTAAAACTAATTCCAACCCCCAATATATACTGTCCCACTATGAACTTAAAATTTAAAAAAACAAATAAAACGTTCCATAGTTGCTTTTTAATTTTAAAAATTCTATACTGTAACATGTTGGTTTTTTTATTGTCTTTCCAACGAGATAAATATGATTAATGTTGGTCGAAATAGGAGCACTTTATATGACAGCAGAATTATATATGGGAATCATTGTTTTAGCAGTTCTTAGGAGTGTTCTTAGCAGTTCAAGGTTTCTAATACTGAATCCAGGCATAACTTTGAGCGTTTGTTTAATCGCACATCCTGCACGTACTCTTTTAATTTTTCCGGTTGTGACAAGTCAATAACCGTTGATGCAGAACGACACTCTTTGGTTAGTCCCAGCTGGCCAGCATCAAAGACACCCCCTAGCTGAGGCCACAACGTCGAAAATTCTTCAATATTCAAACTGCTTGGTTCGGCTAACGATTTGCGCTAGTCAGAGCAATGGATGCTCATCGCACAGCTGGTGAATGAATTGGAATTTGGGAATACGAATACCAATTTTTCTAGTACTTGGATTCAGGAAACTAATGCTTAAGTTCTTTGAACGTTCGATAAGTATCGTTCTGGCTCCCGGCAACAAACGTTTCAACAACGCATCGTTTATATGCTCAGCTTTACCATAGCAACGAAGAGCAGTCAAGTTTTTCACGCAAATGGCCACTGGTTTATGACAGGCTTGTCCTTTGATTTCATACAAATTTTGTATGGCCTTCTCATTGTTGGCATTGCAGGCTAGACCATAAACAGTGTCGATTGGTAGAGCTATAACTTCGTCCGATTGTAAGCATCTTCGTGCTTGAATACAGCATTTGTAAAATGTGGTCATAGGTTCATCAGCAGAGCGATTTTGCATCTGCATAAAATAAGCTTGTTTGTGAGCACAAGCCGGACAATAAGCATCAGTCGAATCTACGTTCTCCCAAGCAGCTGCACCGCCCATAACATGTTCCACTTCCTAAAACATTGCAGGAATCTTAATAATAGTTCGTCTCAAATACTTAGAGCACTACTCACCTTTAGCCGTGGAAAGGTACGCGTTAAAATCTTTTAATTGATGTTGCAAATGTAAGGACATGTATTGCATGAAAAGCGATGACCTGTAGTTTCTTCCTCTACCATTAAAATATTACCGCAAGTCGGACAGAACAAAATTGTGAACTTTAAGTTTTGGTTATTTACAAAAATGACAGCTTGTGATGCGATTTTTTCGATTATTTATCGAAAAAACTAGTGCTGGCACCGATTGCATCTTAATTTAAGTGATAATTTCTGATAAATTACTTAATTTCGAAGTAATTTCATTGACATTTTTTCCACGGCGAAATTACTTAATTTGGTCATGATTTATGCATAAATTAAAAATGAGCCGTAAATTACGATAGTGAGAACATGGTCTTAGGCAGTTCTCAATTGCATGGACTTTAGCTTGAAAGACTGAGTTACCTGTGCCCATGCTAGCATATATAGTTTTTTCCTGCCTTGAGCCAAAATCGCCAGCTTCCACGTCTTCATTTGTCTTTGAGCCATCAGTATACCAGGCTGGATAGTCATCAGTAAACCGTGGCCTTTCTGTTTACCATGTTGTTCTGTTTGGGAAGAAGGCTTCAAAGTTTTTGCAGAATTTGTAATTTGGGAGGCAGAGATCGCAGGATAGTAACCTTAGATTCTCGTCCTTAGTTATTCTGTCTAATAACGGTGAGTGAGTGTAACTTGGTATTTAAAAATTGTTGTAAATGATGAGCCTGACTGTGAAGATCAAAGCTTCTTTCTTGACAAGAAGATGTAATGGTGGTTAACCAAGCAAAATCTCCAAAGCAGCAGTTAGAGGAGTACGCATCGCTAGTGTTATACAGACACAAGCTAGTCGTTGCAACTTGCTGAGCTTGGCTTGAGCTGTTTTTTGGATCGTCTTACTCCGGCAGCAGCATAGGTCGCGTGATGGAAGTATACATCCACATGGCTAGTTAGGGGCTTAGGCCCCAGTTTTTACCTATAAAACTTCTGGTGACCCATAATGAGGCTCTTGCTTTGTTTATGGTGTTGTTTAGGTGTGGGTTCCATGTGAGTTCATCATCAAGCGTCTTACCTAAGTATTTGATTTCTTTTGAGAAGTTTATGGTTTCACCAAAAAGAGTACGTTCAGTTAGATTTTCTCTGACTCTTTTCCTGATAAAGACGATGATTACGGTTTTCTAAGGGTTGACATTGAGCCCTGTTTCCCTGCAGCATTTAGCTACTATGTTGAGTGCACTCTGAAGAGAAGATAACCACGGTATTACTACGATCAAGAAAAATTATGACTAACGTGAAAATACAGTGGCACATATTCGTTTAAACACATAATTTTTTCAACATATTTTACCGTTTTTTTTATCAATTATAAACTCACTCTTTTTCTTTCTTTGTGTTAAATAAAGTATTTAAGATAACTTTTCATCGTATGCTTTTTATTTAAATGTAGCAAAATTAATAATTTTTAACGCAAAAAATAAAAAAATAAAGAGAAACTAAGATGCATATTCGATTTCTATAATTTATAAAATTTATAAAGTTTCTCTTACTTATCTAAACAATTTATGAATTTTAATATTTGGTAGGGCTACCATTTTTAAATACAACCTCATATAAACGATTGGGCATGGATTGCATAAGTTTTATAAGCTCATAATTCGATACATCCTTCCGGCTTCCTCTGATGTCTTGTTTTAAAACAAGCAGGGTGTCAAACCTTTGTTCTTGTGCTTTTTTGCAATAAATTTTACGGGATATGCACCCCTAAAGGTTCTTTATGGGGCTCAGATCTGGACTGCATGCCGGCCACTCCAAAAGTGGTATATTGTGTTCCTGGAACCACTGCATCGAAAACTTCGAAACATGGATAGCGGCATTATCTTCTTAGAAAATGCTGTCTTCATCCATTCTTTCATCCAAACATGAGATGAGAGCATGTCCAACAATTAAGAGTATAACAACGAATTCATTTTCGATGGAACAAAGCAAATATTTACCTTGCCAGAAGCCGAAAACGCTGCCCATACCTTAACACTACCGCATCCCAAGGTTTGTTTTGACGAGTCCGTACGTCAATAAAATGTGTACGAGTCTGCACCGTCCAAATTGAATTCTTTTCTCATCAGAGAACGCAACATTGTCCCACTTTATGTTATCCTAGATTTATCTCAGCTCTTTATGTTGTAACTTCAAAACAGGCTAGCACCTGGGCTTCTTCCACTTCACGTTTTCTGTTGTGCGCAATATGTGGGCAATGTGCTTAGCCGTTACTAGAAGACACAAAGTATTTTTGATCTGAGTGGCATTCAAATATTTTCTTATAGTTTCCATTTTTATTTGTTTTTACTAAAGTTTTTCTAAACGGTCTAAAAGTTTTGTAGGTTTCTTAACGCCGTAGTTTTTGCTCTTCTTTAAAAACAAACGAAATACTCCTCCAGATATTCCAATTCTTCGTCCAATTTTCCGATTTGGGTGGCCTCCTTTATGGTACAACTTGATTTGAACTTTTTCTTCATCGCGTGGGTGACTGAATTTCGGCATTATGGTTCCAACTGTGATATAACGATTTAAAAATAAAAATTATAATTTTAATGTTATTTAAATAAAAAGGGAAATATCTAAAACTCCACAATTTTTAATTTTTAAGGCAAAGTATTGTCATGATTTTAAAATATTCGCTAATTACACGTTATTTTACCAGCTGCGTTAAAACGAATATGTTCATATATTTTGTGCATTGATTTTATTTTTACGCGTGCCTCCGTAATTACAACAAAAATTATAATATGTATTCAATAAAAAATGTCCGTTATTCTCACGAATACTTTCAGCGAAAGCTTTATTGTTGAAAACATATTAAACATAGATTTAAAAGACAGGAAAATTAAAATTGGGAGTGCGTTTAAACGAATATGTGTCAATGTCTGTATAAGAAATAATGTGATGAGCAATTTTTTCTTGGCATTCACAATGATTCCTTGTAAAAATTTTAGGTGAATGCACCAGAACCGCCCAACCAAGCTTCTGGCGAGTCACTATAAATGTGTGTGGCCTGGCGTTGTTTTGATGAAACACAATTACTCTCCTATTGACTAAAGCTGGCTGCTTTTGGGCGTTTGCTTCCTTTAGACGATTCAATTTTTGACAGTTCAGGTCCGAACTAAGAGTTTGGCTGTTGAGGAGCAACTCATAGTAGATGATTCCATGGCAACCCCACCAAACATACAGCAAAACACCGTTAATCCTGGCTTGGCCACCGTTTGCAACGGTTATCGTGATTCAAAAATTACCGTTTTCGCTTGACCCATGTTTCTTTCCCAGTTACCTTCCGCTTCAGAGATTGGTTGCATATGTTGCGATTCAGAATCGGTGTAGTGTACTCTTAAAAGTCACTATTACCACCAATTAAAACAAGCCACTCTTTACCTACATTCTCTCATTTCAATAAACAAAGCACAACATTACAAACGAGAACAAAAATCTAGACCACGAACTAAAAACAATAAAACCAATAATTTGTTGCCAAATAAAACCAAAGTACACAATTATATTTTTAATAGCCAAGAATCTCAAATTCACGTTCAATGCACTTGTCACCCACTTTCGCTTCCGCTAGTTGCTGCATAAGCATGAACGTGACAGCGAGCATTAAGTTACACAATTATTGCAGGTAAATACAATGCAACAACAACAAGCGTTAAATGGAACTAATACCAATGACCCTTTAAAGTCGAACGTACGAATTTAGTCCATTGATTCAATTGACTAGTAAAAATGAATATATTGAGGGGAAGTAAGATTGCGATGATATAGAGTAAAATTTGATTGGTTATTTTTTTTTTTGTATTGAGAAACAAATCTAATTAGTGAAATTTAAAGGAGGAGTATTGGAAATAGTGGCAAGATATTTTTAAGAAAATTACCGGTAAAAATACTTTATAAGCAGAACATTTTAAAAATTAAATCAGATCTATAATTGGAACTACAGCGGCGAAAGCCAGTTTTTCATTCATCAAATCTCAACAAAGCTCGTCATTCTTGCCAACACCTATAGCAGCACGGTGTGCTAAAGACTACACCAAGATTTATTTGAATTCAGAAATTGAAATAATCTATAAAAGAATTTAGTAATTTCTATTTCTATTGTATACAAATCCCGACACACAACACCACAATCGATTCGCAGGTTAAAATTGTAGCGGAACTCGATCTCATTTAAGCAACGCGAGATGCAGATAACTAAAGTCATCTGTTGGAAAAACATACATTTCTTTTTGCTTATTTCCCTTTGCTTATAAAAAATTTACAAATTATAGTAGAGAAAATATTTTGCAGAAACGAGTATGCATCTACGTGAGCAACGAAAAAGTTGTAAAACTGAGTTTAAAGTAAAAAATTTACTGCGATAAAGGTCCTCAGTCTACTAAAGACCCGAATATTACAGGCATCTATCATACTCGTAATGCATCATTTGATGATGAGAAATTCATTTGGTTTTGATTTTAATTTATTTATTTTTATTTTGCTCTGAAATAATAAATGTTTTTATTTTGCAATTTATTCAAAAAACTTTAGCTAATGAAAAAGGTTTTGCTTGCAGCACATGAATTTTTGGAAACCATTTCAACCGCATTAGAACCAAAACTGACTGATGATAATACGACTTAAAGCACAACACTTCCACAAAACTGTAACCGAGAGGCAGTGTGACAAATGTACGTATGATTGTATGTTTGATTGGATGTGCAAATATGTGTGCGAATGATTGTGTTTGTATTAAGCTCTAACAATGTATGTTCACAATTTCTGTCACTATCGCTCACTTGAGTATTTATTTGATGTAACAACACCGTATGCGGGCGTTGAATCTCCAGAGTATGTAGATGGTTTCTGCTGCCTCATCAATGTGCCGAACCACGAACCACTAGCAATAACAACAACATCCCACTAGTGAATCGCACAGCTCAGCATCAGCTTCAACAATAACTTGAACAACTAGTCATGGCTTTGTCCAGAAAATCCAAAAATTTACTATCTCATAGCAGCACAAATCAAAGATTTCACTACAACAGCAACTGTTGCCGGAAATCCCAAAAAGCTCGACTACAACAACTCATTGCATTTGAATGCGCTTAAATTGAGAACATTCCTCAGAGCTGAAATGCTAAAACATTTGCTTAAAAGATGTAAATGGAAGAGCAACAACAAGCACTCTGCGAATGGTTTCGACATGGTTTGGTTCGCTGCTGTTGGATTTGTGGTAACAATTTTGAAATAGCAATTGTGGATTCAATTGAAAAATTAAACATTATTTTGAATACACTCAGATATGCGAGAGTCTCAGATATGCAAATTCAACAAGTCGGAATCAGACATTTGTACTTAAATTAATTGGTATACAAAATATTTGCCAAAAATTGTTTGGGAAAAACCTCATGTTGAATTAAGCATGATTCGAAAGTAGGAAAGTTGCCAAACGCTTAAGTAGCTGCGGTTATTGGCAAACGATTGCCTAGTACTCTGAAATGGCCAATAAAAAACAAATCATATTCTTATTACGTTTTTTTATAGGTATCTTAGACATACAGTGTTTGGATTCTGAGATTTGAGACGAAGGAAACATTTGAAAATTGAAAAATATATTAAAACTTGAGTATAACTTAAAAACTGAGAGTTTATAATTTTTTAACTTTGTTTTTTCCATTCGCATTTATTTCAAATTGATATTAGGGATCATTTTTGGAATGTCATCAATCCAATAAGTTTTACAATAAACACCGAAATTCGGGTAGAGCAATACACTAGGGTGCATCGTTTTTTTTTTTAATTAACTTCTTATAGCATTTTTCTGGTGCTTTAATTCATAAATAAGAAACCTGTGCAAGGAGAAGGGCCACACCTGATTTCTTCAGGTGGCGCCATGCCCTAGAAAGTCCGCATATAGTGATAATCAGACTTTTTCGTAGTTATTTGATAAATATTGATCTCTATAAAAGCGTATGCGCTGAATATCAGTAAAACAATTATTTAAATTTTAGACTATATAAAAAAAAAACGAAATCATAAATATATATATAGAGATATATATATATAAATATATTTATATATATATATATATAGAAATATACATTTCTATTTTTCGGCACGATATTTTGAACCGTTTTTAGGAATAATTTTTTAAAATTCGTGAGAATATCGCACTTTCTGAAAGTGTACGGCAAATAAAAAAGTATTTTGTATAAGTTGTAGTACTACTATTTATCACCTTCAATTTAAGAGTTTTTATAAGTCTCTAATGGCCGTTTTATTCACTTATTTAACTTGAGAAGTTGGAATAACTTTGGGATTTAATCGATTTCAAAAGTTATTCCATTTAGTTATTCCATTTTATTCACTTGAATTTCTTAAAAATATTTTGACATATTGAAGATTTGATATAACTTTCGTTTGATAACTTTTGTCAACTTCTGATTTCTCTAATTTCCAAATAAATTTTTTATTTATTTATTGATTTATTTAAAGAAAAGGTTCACAAATAAGACAGAGTCTTTTAAATGCAGTAAGAATATAGATATATAACGAAATAACAAGTGATAAACAACAAAAAAAAATAATTAAAAATTTAACTTAATACAATTAATATCATTTAACTAAAAGATCTAATTAAAAAATAATTAATTCAAAATTAATTCAAACAAAAATCGAAAAATCGACAAAATCAAGAATAACAACAAATAGAGATTAAGTAATTTTAATTAAAGTAAGGTTTTTTAAATAGTACAATTGCATAGAATTAGTGAAAGAAAGATACTTAAGAGAAATGTTGGAAAATTACATGCTTAAAGTTGCGTTTAGTTGTAATACTTTTTATACTTAAAGGCAGTGAATTCCACAATCTGATGGCGTTCACGTAAAAGAGTCTGTTAGAGTTTAAAAAATTATAGGTAGGGATTAAAAGATTCAGATTTCTAGTTGACCTACAAAATTGTAGCTTTTCAAATAAGTAATCAGGAGTGCGAGTGCAGATCAGGTTGTATAAAAAGATGCAGTTTCTAGCATCTAAATAGTTGAAGATGTTGCAACCGAGTACTTTGTTACTCAAGTGACTAATGCGGTCAAACTTTCCAAGACCAAAAATGTATCTTACAGCATTATTAAACACAAGTTGTAACTTAAGCTTGGATCGGGAATCAACTTTACTATACACTATATCTGAGTAGGAGATAAATGGCACAATCAGCTGAATTACTAATTTTTTTCTAGTCGCTACAGGCACCTAAGATGATGCAGTCCACCTAAGGTTTCGCAGAACATAATAAACCTTGCTAACATCGGAATTTACATGATCTTCGCACGAGAGTGAAGAGTTAATATAATAACCGAGCTTTTTAACCTTATCAACAAATTTGAGCTCGATACCAGCTAAGAATATTCTCGGTACATTAAGGAAGTAGCAACTAGATTTAAAAACTGGCAAAACAAATGATTTAAGTGGATTAAGGATAAGGTTGTTAGCATTAGCCCAATTTGTTATTTTGCACAAATCTTCGTTTACTTTCATACATAAATCCTCAACGTGACCAACAGGTCTGTACAGGTACAACTGAAGATCATCCGCATATGCATGATTGCATATTCTGAAGATGTCATTAATGAACATCGTAAATAAAAGCGGACCAAGTACCGAGCCTTGAGGTACCCCACAGGTTAAATTTCTGAAAGCGGACAAACAATTTCCCACCCTGACTCTTTGAGACCTTCTGACTAAATAACTATATAACAGACGAACCGCCGAAACAGAAAAACCAAATTCTAACTCTAGTTTCCGACATAAAATTGCATGATCAACTGAATCAAAAGCTTTGGAAAAGCCTAACAGGCACAGCAAGTTTATGTGCCCCAGATCATATGGCTGTCTAATGTCAACCAAGATTTTAACAATAGCTGTAGAGCAGCTGTGGCCTGATGGAAAGCCTGACTGAAGTGGGGACATAAGATTATATTTTTTTATGTGTTCCGAGATTTGCACGGCCATTATAGACTCCGACACTTTAGACAACGATGATAAGAGACTTACTGGGCGAAAATCAGCTGGTTCATGAGCATTACTTTTTTTTGGGTATTGGAATGATTGTCGTTGCTTTCCAAGCCTCAGGAAAACAAGAACTTGTGAAACAGTGATTAAATATGTGCGTCAAAGGACTTAATATGTACGGCAAAATGATTTTAATAAATTTTATTGATATACCATCCTCACCGACGGCATTTGATTCAATCTTATTTTCACAACGAGCAACCTCATACTCATCCACAGCAACGAACTCAAAATTAAATGGACTTACAGAATTATTAAATCTTATACTAACAGTAGACGCTATTTGTGTAGATGATGTGCTTGTAATAAAATACTCATTAAGAATATTAGGGTCTACCTGACACTCGTCCGTCTTAACATTACATACCCTAGCAAGTCTTAAATTGTTTTGTAATTGTAATTTAACAGAGAAGTTAGCTGCATTTCTAGCTCTTTTGTGTTGCTCCCAATTTGCTATTGAGGGGTTTCTTCTCCAACGATTGTACATTTAATTACGTTTTTTTAGAGCCAACTTAACATTGTTTGTAAACCAAGGACAACATTTATCTGAAACACGACGAGAAATTAATGGAACATGTAAGTCAAACAATGCACAAATTTTTGTAACGAATAAATTTAATTGGTCATTAACAGAACTAAAAAACCAACAATCAGACCAATTTATTGAAGATAGATCATTAAACAAAGATATATGACCAGTTATAAATTCTAACTTGGGATATTTGGTGTAACTTGTGATTTTCGCTTCATTCGCAGTTCAATTGGTACACGCTTGTGCAGTGACAACAAAATTGTTACTATAAAAACATTTGAAGCACGTATTAGTTTATCTGACTAGAACCGATACAGCTCAGCACAACTTTTTTATGCACAATATTAAAGATTTAGGTTCCGCTAACCGTTAAAAATATTATGGCGTCCGTGGCATACTGATTACAGTGCGAGGTCGGTATGCTAAGAACAGTGGTGGCAGGGGCTTAATCCACTTCTGAGACAGAATTTTTATTCTTTTCAATCAATATTTATTATAAAATAAACCTCAGAGGGTAAAACCTGCCAAGTAGAGCTTCTTAAGAACATGAGCCGTTCGGAGTCGAAATTACTTGTAGATCTAGTTTTTGATTATTTGTGTTCAAACATTTAATAACACGCACAACACAATCAAAAGAGGATCGATCAAAGTCCTTGCAAGGGCTTGAATTGCACTTTATATCCGTAATGACCGGTTATAATTTCCGCTGATCGATATCAGCTCCAAAGATAACAATCATTACTTTGCCAAAAAAACTTTGATGCGCAGTAAAATTAAAGTGCTGTTCTTATGTGCACAATTATGAGAAGTCGGTACCTAAATTTTTGCATCAGTTCACAGTGCGGAATTTGTACGAGCAGCTGCAGCCATTTGTTAAAGAGAATATGAAGCTTGCCAATTTCAGTTTGGTGGTCACTCGATTTTCAAGAAGTAGTAGTGGATAGTGAGTAAATAAAGGTATCCCAAAATAAGGCACCATTTCTGATGGATCTTTTCAATTTCAGTTACTAAATTTTTGTAAATGCGTTTTTATGTCTAACAGCTCTAGTGACTGAATTTGCTTCATTGAAAGAATTTCAACAGAACTGGTGCAAATGCTATAGCTCCATTTACTCTGTATATTGGAAGTTGGAAAAATAATGTCGTGCAGCCTTCTCTACTTAAGTCAGAAACGGAACTTTTTTCGTTCGATTTAGTTAATATTAGTTTGACGAAGGGAAACCAAAAATAAAACAATACATTTAAGACCACTTTTAAAAAAAAAAACAAACTTATTTTTCTAGAAGTAAAAAAAAAGGTTAAAAACAGTATTCTAAAAAAACATCTATTCCAATTTGCAAAGAGCTGAACAACATTGCACGTCGCGTGAACAATAACTTTCCAAGAAAAACGCATTTAAAGATTGCGCTTAAAGTAGGTTTCTAGATCCTCAAGTAGAAAAAATTTAAATTTTTAACGATTTATTTTTAAGCCATTTTATCATACATCGTAGTCGGGTTTATTTTAACATAATTTAGTTAGAAGTCAATATAAAGAAACTATTTTTTTAATATTGTTTTTGTATGCTAGAAGGCGACAAAGTTGATATCTTAAAAAAAAATAGAATACATGGTTACATGTTAATAACAAAAACAAAACCAAACTAATTAAAAATTGGTCCAGCCGATTAACTCATAGATTAACCGTCGACCATATTTTGAAGGACCCGAATTTATCCTCCTCTATTATCAAAATACAAAGACAAAATTATAAACACCATTTTTTTCGATTGTCAAAGGACTATATAAAGTTTTAAGTAAGAACTAAAAAAATCAAACACGGCATAGTAACACAAGCTAATTTAAAATGTTCATGAAAGCGCATGTCTTTTAAAAATATTTTTATTAAACAACATATAAATCATGCTTCGTTATTAAACAAAGTGAATTAAAACATATCTTAATTCGAAACACCGTCAACTGAAAACCCCCCTATAATTTGGAAATTACTTTGTCTTTATTCTGCACACATATATTTTAATAAGAAAATATTTTTTGACATTGTGTAGCCTTTAACATCAATAAATTTCTATTTCACAAGTTATAAAAGTCATTTCTTTTCTCATTTCCCATCAAATATCAAAAAATTCATTGGGTTATTTTATAACTTAAGTATTTATAACTTGACTTAACTTCAACATATAAAATTTCAACTTGAACTGAATGAAATGAAATTTTAATTTGAGAAATTAAAATATTTAACTTCGCAAGTTGTACGAAAAGTCAAATTAACAAAAGTTATTGAAACTGCTCAAGTTAGCTCGATTTATAAAAAGTGAATAAAACGGTCCTAAGTGCTAAGTTTCAGATCTGAGAGGGCTCATTTTTTATCTCTGGATATTTCAGATCCAGAGTTAAGTGCGTAGGATGTACGATTTTACAAATTTAATTGATTTTAAAGCAGTATTTCACTATTATAGTATTTAGATTAATATGATACTTAATTACTCAGTGCTGCAATGAAAATGTACTTTTACACTTTTTTAAGTGACATAGTCACTTAGGTTATAGGTCTGGTCCAGTACAACACGAAACCATATTTGAAATTATTAATACACCCCCGAAATTTGATTTTACCGTTAAAATCCAGATTGTTTTGTACTTTTTGTAATAACACAATCAGCAACTCAGCAAAAGATGCACCCACTGCTAAAAATCTACATGTTTAAAAATGTAAGACAAATGTGTACACTGTTAAAAATCTTGGAATAAAATTGAAATTTTTCTGTACTTTATATGTGACCACACCAGCTTTGATTTCAAATCTAGTATTTGCAAAATACTAAAAAATCGTTTTAATACAGTTTTGGTTTAAAATTTAGTACACGCTTGGATTGAAATATAAAAAAAAAAATTACAAACACAGTGAGATTCGAACCAGGGACATCCAGCTTGTAACCGGTATTTCAGTAAGCGGTGAGTGCTTGTCGGTGATAAGTAATCTGTGGTCGGTAAAAACCCTAAAAAGAAAGCTAAAAGGAATGCTCGATTGTTATAGAATCACTAAACAAAAGCGGGGGCGCAGCTCAGCGGCTGCACCGCCGACCGAGGCCCAAGAAGAATCTATATACAAGTAGTAATTGAGCAGCCGTCCTCAGTAGAGCAGCCGACCTTAACTTTCAAAATAGATTACTAGAATCTTAACAGAGAACAACAAGCAGTCGTTAGTCTTTCAGGAAAGCAGAGGTGCAGCAGAGCGGCCACGCAGCCGACCCAAAACCTTCAAAATAGATTACCCGAATCTTAGCAAAGAGAGGGGTACAGCAGCGGAGTCGGGTAGCCGCATTAGCGGTTTCCAGAAAGGCAGCGACGCAGCAGAATGGCCATAAGGTGGCAACGCAAGGTGGTCGTAGAAAATGGCAGATTGCACGTAGATAATATGTACCTGTTGAAGTGCATCTACTTAAAAAACTTCAAATCAGCTGCTTGTGTTAACAACAAGTAGGTGGCAAATTATATTTATTACCGCACTAAAAAGAAACGTCAGAACAAAAAAGAATTGTGCGTTACAAGACACAATTCGGGTATTCACAAGGTGTGCTATCATGTCATAATGTCATATTGTCCTAAGATTTTACACTACTTTAAACATTTTATTGTTGCATTCCATATAAAAAAGGACTAATATCCCAGCAGCGGATTTGCCAGTGGCTACCATAGAACTAATACAGAATAAATTACCAGGAAAGGAAGCATTACTTTTTTCAAAAAGTAATGCGTCTGCATATAGCAAAAGTAATTAACTCACACCTCATTACCTGTAATGTAGCATACAAGGAAAAGTAATGCAGTGATTTTTATAACTTAATACAAGTAGTATGTTACTCCATAACTTCTAGGTAATGCTGAAGGGAGGCGATCACTTACCTCCTGTCTCATTCAATGTTAAATGTAAGGCCTTTTATGCATAGTAAGGTAATATAGTCGGAAGTAGTGGTCATTACAAGGTAATTGATGCTTCATATATTCGGAATATATTCCATCCGCTACTGGGATATTACAACTATGAAAGCTATGTTAATTGAAGTGTCGTAGTCAAACAGCTGTTTCTTATTTGCATTTATTTATCTTGTAAATTTTAGTTGTAAAATTTTAGGACAGTATGACATGATAGCACACCTTGTGAATACCCCAAATATATCAGCAAATGTACCGCACATAAACTGTTGCTATGAAAATGCAGCTATGACAAGTGTTGTCACTTAAAAATTTCCAATATTGGTAGATTGCGTATAAAAAAGTGGTGAAATAATTTAAGAATAGTGAAAACTCTCTTTTTTAATATTTGTTTGTGGATTACATGGATTTTGGCCTCATTAATCAAAATCTGAAAATTTTCAGAACGCTCGCAACTGGTTCAGAAATTATAGGTTCACAAAGTTGGAAACAATGGCCTATAAAATCTGCTGTTTTTCAGTTTTCGAACAAAACTAAGCTTTGTGACTATCCAAACAAAGGTAATGCAAGTATCTATTCAACGAGGTGTCAAACATTAATATCAATGCATACAATTTTAAGATTTGACTCTGTTTATACTTAAAATGGCGCGGTTTTGCGAAAATTGATACCCATAAAGCTTAGTTTTGTCAGAAAACTGAAAAACTAGCTACATTTTTAGGTAAGTTTTTCCAACTTTGGAGGCCTTTAAATGCTTTAAATGCTTTCAATGCAAGCAGCCTGAAATTTTTATGTTTGGATTTAAGAGGTCAAAATCCATATCATCCGTAAATAAAAATAAATTAAAAATTAGAGTTGTCGCTATTCTTGAAATGTTCCAAAAAATTTCCAAACCCAGTAATTTTTGTTTAAAGTTCATAGTTTTATTGAAATAAAAATATGAAGGCATAACAACTGTATTGTATTTTATAATAATCTAGCAAATACCCGCTGCTTCGCCTGCTATGAAAATATTTAATATCATGTAAAAATTTGAATTCTTAAAAGTTCAAGTATTTAGTTATATTAAATCAAATGCAAAATAAAAAATTATTGTGTTTGCTTTGTTTAATTATGAAAAAATGGTATAAATACAGGGTTGCCAATATTCGAATAAATAAATCAAAGAAACCACAATTTTTTGTCTGTTCGTCATGAATATCATTTAACTGGGTTCAAGTAGATTTGCTTACATTATTTCTTGAATACGATATCTCGTAAATGGTCGCCATTGGCCTCTACGACATATTATGCCCGTTTTGCAGCATTTTCCATGGTTTTCTTCAACATTTCGATGGGAATGGCGGTTATTTCTTGACGGATGTTGGTTTTCAGCTCTTCTAGGGTCTTTGGCTTGTTGACTTAAACCTTTGATTTCAAATAACCCCACAAAAAGAAGTCTGGAGGCGTTAAATCTGGTGATCTTGGCGGCCAATCGAAATCACCATTTTTTGACATCAAACGGCCAGGGAACAATTGCTTCAAAAAATCGATTATAGTGCGGCTTGTGTGTGGTGGCGCGCCGTCTTGTTGAAACCAGTAGTGCCTGATACGCTTTCGACGAACGATTGGCATGAAAAAATTGTTTATCATATCGCGATAACGCTCCTGATTGACAGTAACTCTGTGGCCATTATCATCTTCGAAAAAGAACGGCCCAATGAGCATTTTAGCACAAACGCCGCACCAAACAGTGACTTTTGCATCGTGAAGAGGTACCTCTTGAATCTCTTGTGGATTTTCAGTGGCATAAATACGGCAATTTTGTTTGTTTACCGTTCCGTTCAACTGAAAATGAGCTTCATCGCTCATTGAGTTGAGTTTTCACTATTGACTTGTTTTGTTGAATGTAAATTTCAACAATTTTAGAGCGTTCGCGTGGCGTGTACTGTTCCATTGTAAACATTTGCTTGGAATGACGCTTCAAACGCGGTATGTCATTAGTCGATTTGGCATCACTGCGGAAAGTTACAGTGTTGCCAGATGGGCGCTTCGAATATTGACAACCCGTATTCAAAAATTACTTTATTTAATTTAAAAACCTTATTTCAACGGTAATTGTTAAGATGACATAAATTTGCCTGGATTTTTTTTTACTTTTAAAAAGTCTCCCATAACACGGTTTTAAGAAAATTTGCATAAAAAATTTTTAAAATTTGTAATCAAAAATGTACTTATTTGTTTAACACAGATTCTGAAAAAAAAAATATTCTTCTTAAATTTTTTAAAAGAAATCCGTTAAAAAATTTTGGCGATATTTCAAAAACTACAGACTTTCTCAGTGATACTACATAAGATTTTCTCAGATTTTCTTAGTGTAACGCATTTTCTTAAGGCTCAGAATGCGAAAAAACGATTGAAATTTAAAGTTTTGACTTAGCAAGCAAACATTTCCGCCTATTTTAAATCGATTTTATTCACATTTTCTTTATCTGAAAGTTCAATTAAGTAAATTGAGAAAATGAAAAAAGGTTTACCGTTACCTCACCAATGCAATGTTTTATATTGTTTTCAAAAAAACTGAAATATCCAATTTGTGCTCAAAAATAAACCAAGAGCTGTTTTTGTTGTAAATTTTGTTTTTCTTTCATTTTCATTTTCCCTACTCTTTCATGTAATATCATTTATCTGCAAAAATTACTCCATTTTGACACACAAACAGTTTCTATCATTAAAAATCATGGGCCCCTATCCCACCCCCCTATGATTTTTTGCTAAAAATTAATTTGCTTAAAATGTTGATGTCATATTATTAACAAAAAATAATTCTGTGTAAATTTTTTTCAAATATTTCAAACTATTAAAAAGTTATATATTTATAGTGTCTTGTGTCTAGTCTATATATTTATAGTGGACCCAACAAACGTTGTCCTGACCAAATTCAATGAATTTTTTTATGATCGTTTTGTGAATTTCTAAAAGTGTGTAAATAGACCTTCGAACCAGGCAGTCCAGACGTTTCCTTTTGAAACATTAATGCATGACGATCAGAACCTTCCTATATATGCAGCATTCTTATTGATGTATAGTATTCCCCGGCAGACGTTGTCCTGCCGCAGACCACCTTACTACTATATACGAATTTTCATGCTGTTTGAAAAAAAAATTTATATGTTCGCCATTTTTAGAACAGTTGCCGAAAGTAACCGCATTAACTAAATTATCAAATTTTGCCTAGTACCTTTGCTTAGAGCAAAACCGTTCGAAATATACCAATTTTGTTTAATTGTGGGAGGTAATGAGGGTGTGGCATAATTTTTTCTTTCAAGCCGTCTCGTACTCGAAACAAATAAACTGCCAGAATTTCATCCAAATTTAGCTTAAACCTAGTGCGCTTTGCTTTACTCCAAGCGCATCCCCCGAAAAGTGGACGTAACTAAAGTGGGTCACGCCCATTTTTAGTAAAGTTAGCGAAATTAACCATACAACAACGTAAACTACCAAATTGTAGAAATATAGAATTTTTTGCAAAAACATATTACGATTAAGTTAAAATAACAAATTGGTTGATATCGTGTTAATCAATATCGTGTTAATCGGTTGTCAAACATCCGTGCAGTGTCACAACGCTTTTATATATTCGTATGGATAGAATAACACAATCTCAAGTAGGGAAAAGCTGGTGGGCAAGGCTGCAACATATAATTTATGCTTATAACTCAATTCAGGCAACTCCCCTCAAAACATTTGCAAAGGAAATTAATCAACGCTGTATGACAGCAAGAATCTCACTGAAATCAACTACACAACATGGCTGCCGTCAAGGCTTATTTATAAGGTTGTGGCACTTGAGAGCGAGCTTTGTCGAACTGTCAGAATGGATGAAAAGAAATGAAGAAAATGAATGCTTAGAACAAAGAAAAGCACAGTGACAGTTCGAGCAAAGGCGGAAAAATAGTGCATTTCTCTCAAGTGCCACAACCTTATAAATGAACCTTGGCTGCCGTGTTAAATTGAGAAAAGCTCTCGCGACAAGGAGAGAAAAGCTAGACATCAAATAAAATGCCGATTTTGTAATAATTAAAGAACAAATTTTTTTAAACCTTGGTAAGCAATGACAATCTATATTATCATAGGAATCGAATAAAAAAGAATTATCAAAATTGGTTCAGCGGTTACAGAGCTTATTCTGGATCAAATTTCGTGATTCTCCTTTTATATTATAGTACAGAATAGTAAAGAAGTATAGATAGCTCTTTGAGTACAATATTTTTTAAGTAAATACATAGTTAACATTTAATTTTAACTGAAGAGGAAGTGAAGCTATTTCCAAAACAGGCTTCCTAGTCTGCTGTGTGATTGACTGTATACAGAGTTGTTTTAGTTGTTGGTATTGTTTTCTTTCATTAATTGCTTGAACTAAAGCTCAAATTTATAACCTTGATTTAATTTTTGAATTGAACTTGACTTAGTAACAATATAACTACACAAATGATTATATTTTACATGAACAAATTTTATTAACTTTTAAAAAATCAAATAACCAAGGCATGCGCCTTATACAAACAACGTTTGATCTTTGACCTGAAAGGAAAGGGATAGAATATTAGAGTAAGAATTGATTGAAACCATACGTTAATTATCCATTCGGCGGAACAAACGTGAAAGACAATTTGAATTGCTTATAACCTTGGCTAGTGTTATGCCTTAACATCTGCAAGCATTTCCAACCCTCAGTTGTTTCTGTCCTAATTTATTTGCGGATATTTTGTTTCAATAATTCTTAAATGTAATAAAAAAACAAAGAAAGCAAAAAGAATAATGCCCGAACACGGATTCGAACCGGGGACCTCTGAGTTGATAGTCAAGCGAACTCTTCCCTAGACTACATTTATTAAAGATTAAATTTTTAGCCTTATTTTGGTGATTGACAACTGCCAATTCATTGACAAGCTAGTCTTTTATGTGGTATTTTTTTTAGTTTATAGCACTTTCTCGACATAATCTATAAATTTGGTTTGCCGGGACTCAAAAATAAGTACTTAACGACCACTTTTCTAAAGCATTTTTTTAACGAAAATGCTTCTCAGTGTAACGCGCCCATATTGTTTTTAGAATAAAAAAGAAGATATTCTCGTTAAATCCTGATATTGCAAGAGTAAGATTAAAGAGAGGAGAACCACTAACAAAAAATATTGTGTAAATGGAATAAATGACGCATTCATAATTAAAAAAAAAAAGAAATACTGTCAGGACAAAGAATTTTCACTGCACGGTTATAAATCTTGGACTAAATATTAAACTTGTTTGGATTACATATAAGACAACACCACAAAAAGATTAGATTTTAGTCAGCAAAAAGTTTAAAATGAGTAGTATATATATCAACTTAAAATAAAAAATTATTCCGAAAATTTCAAGATTTGAACACTCGTCCTCTGATGTGCTGGTTCAACACCTTATCCACTCGTCCAACTCAGGTGTTGATAAGGTTTTGCATCATTACGAATGCAAGTCATTTTCTTTCACGAACGTGCGTTCGAGACCCAGCTAAATTAAACAAAAGTAGGGATTAAAAAATAGTACTTTTTGTATTTAAAATTCGTTTAAACCAAAGATTGGATTAAATAGTAGTAAAAATTTTTTAACCGTGTGTTAAAAAAACTGTTTTAAGAAAGCATTTGACACAACAACGCATTCTAAGCAATAACAATAAAGTCTTTACACCATCAACTAAGTTAATATGACAACAGTAGCGCTTTCATCGCAACAATGCGTTCCATGTTGAGTTCCTACAAAAGTAGGTACGTTAAAAGTATTTGCTCCAAATATAAAGTTGTTGTGCCAACAGGTTTTACTCTTGAAAAGTAATTCAAGAACGACACAGTTAGGTCAAGAATAAGTATTTACGACAAACAACAATATCTTATTTGAGAACATAGTCAAGTCTGAAAAATAATAAATGTCAAAAAATACCCCAATATCTCTTTCTACTGAAAAGTTATGGCTAAAAATCAATTTTTTTGATACCATCGGCTATCAAAAATATCTATAGCAAATAAACTAATTTTCTGTTTGTTTGTTCGTTTGTTTGTTTGACATGAATGCCAATCTCAACTGGTATTGTGATTTCACTCAATTTTAATATATATATTGTATGTTTCCTAGATTAAATATAGGCACACTTGGTTTTGATAACGACTCTTTCGCCCCTTTTCATCTAACGTACATTTTGTTATTGAAATACTTTTTACCATCGGGATTTTTTCCAATGTAATGTTAAAAAATGTCTGATATTTTGACACCAAATACATATCTTCAAAATTTTTTATACGACTTTTTCATAAAACATAGTACGTAAGAATGAAAAGAAAAAGTCTTGCAAATCAAAGTTTTGACTTATGTTTTTAAAATTTCATTTTAAAATATATCTTTAATTTTGTAATATATTTTTAAAATGTTGTTCTGAATTTATGAAAAGCAATGCACAAAGAGGAAATACGCTTAGTGCGCTAACAATGCCGTCTATGTTTTCGATTGGCTTTTACAAATTTTCATAAAAGTGGACTCTAAATTTGTCCTACAGTCCAACAGCTACTGCAACGTTTAAAATGCCTTTAAATTTCGTTTATGTACATATTAAGCGTTGGTTTGTTTATATATGTTTGTTTTTTTTTAATGTCATTTTTCATTTCATCGAGTTTCAAATCACAAAGAAGTTTCACTTCCAAAAACCATTGGCTTGTATCAAATATAAGATAAAAAAACTTCTGCTAACCCTCATTGTTTGACAAATAACCACTACAATGTTCTAATTATTTATAAGAAAGAAATAAGGCAGTCATTTGTGAAGGTTAATAAATAAAAAGATTTTTACTGATAAACAAATAATTGTAATTAATTTAAAAAGCAACTATTTTTACAGTATTTTCGACTTTACCAAATCATCGATAAGAATACATCTTTGCATAACAATAAATTGCAATAAAAAATACAGGGATTGTCTATTTTCTATTTTTTCAAATAAAATAGTCGCATTTCTTTTTAAATTTAAATATATATTAAGTAAATTTTAAAACACTTTGATTGAATTTTTAGAGAAAGGAGTATTGAATGATAAAAAACGAAGAAGATATTTGCATCGGAAGTCAAAATTTTGAGTTAAAAATAATTGTTTTTTTCTTTAGGTAACGATATTGCATTCAAAATTTCATTGTACTAAGATTTTCTTCAGTTTTCAAGACATGAGAATTCTATTGGTGTCAAACAAACGGTTAATTTTTAAACTTAATGGTTCTTTAGAAAATTTTTAAATTAAGGATACATTAACTTACATTGGATAAGAAAATGCACATTGTGTTTCTTCATTATAGATAAACGAAAACAATCCAGGTGGTGTTAACTTATTAAATACTTATTATTGTATGATATTATCTCTTTTATATTATGTAACATTTTTATTTTATTAATTTAAGCAACGTATACATAAATTCATTTACCATGATGATCAAATCAAGTGCACTATTTCACAAATCTAGTTTATCTTTTTCGTAAATGTTTATGTTTTGGCATTGTATAAAATTAAAGATAATGAAAATATGGTTGAGGCAAGGAAAAAGATATTTAATTTGTTTTTAATTACTTAATTATGTACAAAATTACTTAACTACCTAATTACTTAATAAGCCAATTCAACTGCAATGGAAATTTAAAAACGTAAGGCTAGTAACGTCACACCAGATCAAAAAGCCTAATAAAAAATCCAGAGAAGATTTTAAAATTTAGTCACTTGGAAAATCTTATATATATTTCGCAAATGCAAATATTGTCCGGGGTAAGGCTTTTTAAGTACATGTCCAATATTAATAAATTTAGTATGGTTTGGTAGGCTTAGACCTGTGGATGTGCAAACTGGACTTTTTATTTCTTAAAAAAATTATATTTTTTTAGTTATAGCGAGTCAAAGTTTGCATATATATGTTGTTGTTATGTTGCTTTTTCTCTTCTTAATTTCAGAATATGCCTAAAAATATGTGAGGTATTTAGCGCCACCTATCGACTAATAGCTATGAAACTGTTATACTGACGAATAATCTTTTATAATTTCACAGCTAAAACTATGAATTGATATATTCAATATCAAAGTAATACTGGAATAATTTCATACATTTGAAAAAATCTTAAACTGTTGGTTTGAAAATTTTTTAATTTTTAAAAATTTACACAAAATATAATAAGAAATCGGAAACTGGTCATGAAACATTTTTGTTCAAGCATTTTTTAACTGGAAATCAAGAAATATTCTTACTCCTGTATATTTAAATGAAATTAAATATACTAACATTATATCGTCCTTGCGCGTGCAATGCTGCGTATATTGCAAAAAGGCCAAAATTAATTTCATTTCAATTTTGATCAGTTGAAAATCTATTTAATAGCTTAAAATAAAATCTAGGCGTTTTAACGTCACACGGATTTTCCAGTTAACTTATATTAACTCAAATCCTTTTGAAAATAGTTGTATAGAAAAAGTCTGGCCTAATGCAGAGAGTTTTACAAAATTTTGTAATCCAAGTTAAAAATCACTTCTGTTTTTTGCAACATAACGCCAGCAGATATTTTTGTTTATATCTCTAAATCCTTAGGGTCAATTGTTGGCATTGATTTTACTTAATATAGTGCTACTTGGTAACTACTAACTTACTTACTTAGTTGACGCTACAACCGTATGTCGGTCTTGGCCTCATCTAAGAATTTGCGCCAGCCATTTCTGTCTTTCACTTGCTGGCGCCAGGTGGAAATTCCAAGCTTCGTCAGGTTATCCTCTACTTGGTCTTTCCAACGAAGATGCGGTCGTCCTCTTCTGCGTTGACCGCCGCTGGGTACCGAATCGAATGTTTTCTTCACTGGAGCATCGTCTTTCATGCGCTGAACATGACCAAGCCAGCGAAGCCGCTCGATTTTAATGCGCTTGACTATGTCGATGTCAGCGTACAGCTCATACAGTTCATCATTCCACCGTATTCGGTACTCGCCATTGACACAGATTGGTCCGTAGATCTTACGAAGAATCTTTCTCTCGAATGCTCCTAAAGTCTTTTCATCTAAACTGCTCAGCGTCCAGGTTTGTGATGCGTAAAGTCCCAGTAGAAAAAGTAAGGAGTAAGGAGCAATTGCAGAAGCACTTCTTAGGCAGGTAGAGGGCCTTACCAACTGGTTTCTTTTCTTAATTATTTTTTGTATGAAACGAGCCAACATGCAAGGCATTGCACTCTACCTTCTCCAAAAAGAGCTTATATAAGTTGTTATGTGCAAGGGCTTCAGGAATGTCTTTGCGAGAACAATTTCCATAAAGCGTTTTAAAGAACAGCACTCAGAAGTGGTTATATTCAAGCACTTCTATAACAAGTTACAGAGAAGTACTTACATAAGAGGTTATATGGAATCTATTCAAAAACACTTGCTTTCATCGCACTAAAACACACTGTTGTAAAGTAAATGTTTGATTTTATAATAAAATTATTGTAATTTATGTAATTTTTTAATGTTTTCAAAAGTAAAGTTTTCAAATATGTATATGGATAATGGTTAACAATGAAGGATTAGGAAAGTTAAGTAGAAAGTTCATTTATTTTCTTGGCTAAGCAAGTAGATTTGTGGACCTTATTTTTTGCAATTTGAAATCCTTTTTTTAATTCAGTTATATAGTTTTTTTTTTGTTATGTAGATGTCCTGAGAAGCTTCTGTAAGTTAAAGTAGGAATTAGAAAAATGTGATATTAATGCTATTGGTAGAAACTTACTATAAAAGATATTATTGATCGCATTGAATAATTTAAAAGCCTCCTTTTTTTGAATGCCGTCATAATTATAATTTGAAAAAATGTCTGGTCCAATCAAATTGTGGATGTTTTTGGCTATACCGTCTCTTTTGCATATTTTTTGTACTACGGTCAACTAAAGCAAAAAAGATTTTGTATTAAAAATTAAATAGAAGATTTGTTAAAAATATACCAAATCCTGCTCATTGTAATGTAATATTTCAGCTTTCAAACGCTGCAATTCTTCATTGTTTTTAAGAGGAAATATTTGGGATATTTGTGAGTGTTGTTTATTTTTGTTGTGCTAGATCGCGCATTAGGACTTTCATCGAAGCTAATTCGCCTATAATAAACTCATTTTGTTTTTCAACTGTTTCTTTCAGCTCTGCAATGCTGGTATTTTGCTTTGCTATAACTGCTTTCATCTGATTGATTTCAAACTCAATATCTTAAATCAAACCAAATAAAACATTGTTTTATGTTAAATTATTATAAAATTTACTTTTTAACTTACTACTTTTTTGGTCATATGATTTTAAATCTCCTTTTGAAATGTTTACTCTCTGTAAAACGCCTCGATTCTCCGACATGTTTAGACTTAAGAAAAATTTTTTAATTAAGGAATTAAAATAAAACTAACAGCTGTGTAGAAGAGGAATGAGTATAAGAGTGTTTTCGTGTGGTAAACACATAATTTTAGAGCAAATTTTATTAACATCAAAAATTTCTTCTTCGAATTCTAATAGCTCTCCTTTACAAATTTGTAGGTCTTCCATCGACTTTAAAGGTGCCTCAAAGAAGTTTTTTAAATTTTGCACTCTAAAACCTTTGACGAGTCCATTATTTTTATCCGAAAACCCAGTTACTTTCATTGGAACAAAAGGCCTTATGCAGCAGAAATTATCCGGAATGGTTGTGCTAAGTGAAGCAGGCCGTGCACATTAAAAGTGACACTACTTTCGCCGAATAAAACCGGAAAATTTTGAACATTCCAGCATTTCGTTAGCTATTTGAATTTTTGATTCGGGCATAAGAGGAGTTGATAGCAATCGATATGCTGAATGTAGCAACAAAAATTCATAGTAGAAGTCATCATCTACGATGTTTTTTAATACTACTGCCCCAGTGTAAGGAACGAACTGACGAAACTTCGTAGCTTTCCATCTAAGAACTTCATCGAGAGATCGAGGTTTCCTCTGAAATTCTCGAGGAACATTTCCAGAAAGTGAAACTAATCTTGTTGATAGTAATTCTTTTTGATTTGTGTTGATTTTTGAGGTGCACTTTCCAGCTAAAAGCATGCACAACATTTTCTTTGTAACACCCAAGTCCATCAAGTGCATTGGCTCCATTGGAAACTGTGTTATCATGTTTGTACCAATCAGTTCTAGTGAAGTTGGAGTGTTTTTAAACATGTTTTGGTGAAATGACACTTGCTTCCGATCTGTAAAGTCTTTGTTCGATCGGAGTTGCGAATATACAGTTTTAAATGTTGTCACATGATTTACTTTTTTACCTTCCTGGTAGCATTTGCTGCAGCCCACCAAGGCATTGTGATCGACAATACCACAAACGAATGATCGTGCCGGGGTGTCACATATAAAAGCTCTCAATTCTATTTGAAAGTCACGGTTATGGATTATAATTCCATTTTCTCTAAGTGTTTTCAATTCGTTTACTAAATCATGCAAGTATGTGTTTTTTTTTTCCAAGGTATGTTCCAATCAAATAAACATTTATATTTGAAATATTGACAACTCTTCCAATTATTGGCCACAGACTTTCTAAACTACTTTTAAAAAGGGGCAATCCATCGATGCCAATATCCAGAATTATTTTGTTGTGCTCATGCAACACACTTAATGGTATCTTTTTTAACTGCTTCTCTAATCCAACATGTAAATAAGTACCAGGTGATACCGTTCTTATAACTGACTTTATGCTTTTCTTTTTAAGAAGACCATTGAGACTTCTTGGTACAGTCAACCCTTCTGATTGCAGTACCTTTAGCAACGCTTGAACAGTTGCCCTTGGTGGATTATATTCATGATACCATTTTTTTAATTTGTTTTTTAAATCCAATTCGTTCAATTCGTCCAATTCAAAAGAATTCATTGCATTTAAGTTATTTGTTTCCAATACGTCATTTAAATTTTCACCGCATGAATTTACTGGGTTTTCAGACACAACACTTTCACTTATAATATCAATTTTATTTTTAACACATTCTTTTAATTTCTTCTGTAGTTCTCTTTTTTCCTTTAATATTTTTTTATTAATAGCACTTTTACTTATTCCTCTTCTACTCACATTTAATTTAAATTTTTTATTTAACTTTCACGCACAATGAAATTTACATCTGCTGTCTTCAAAATATGTTCGACAATAAAGCGCATACAGCAATTTTCCAATATGAAACTTTTTCAATGAACACGTGTTCAGTTGTTTACCGTTATACAGTAGCCATGTTTTTTAAAAATCTTTCTTCTGTTGCGCTCTTTCTTTGCCATTTGCTTTTAGATAAGCAAGAAATGTGTTCGACCCATTCACTGCCCACTTCTTTTTTTCAATTAAGAAGGAGTTTCAGAATCAATGCAAATGGAGTGATTATAAGACTTGTGGAGTGGTTGCTTTGAAGCAGTTATATCAGTGCTTCTGATAAGAGGGCTTGACAATTATTCTACTGGGGTAGGGCGGGCATGATGAGCGATTTATAGAGCGTGATTTTCGTTCGTCGAGAGAGGGCTCTGCTTCTCAATTGCCTACTGAGCCCAAAGTAACACCTGTTGGCAAGAGTTATTCTTCGTTTGATCTCGATGCTGATGTCGTTGGTTGAATTAATGCTGGATCCCAGATAAACGAAGTTCTTCACAACCTCGAAGGAGGTATTGTCAACGGTAACGTGGGTTCCAAGACGCTGGGACTGTTTGTTTGTTGACACTAAGTATTTCGTCTTATCTGCATTCACTGACAGACCCATTCGACTTGACTCTCTTTCTAATCTGGAAAATGCTGCACTGACTTCGCGCTTGGTAACTACACAAATATGAAAAAAAAACCTTAAAACCTTAAAAATTAGTCATTTTTATTATTTTTCTTAATATTTCTTCGTACAAATCATACAAATCGATAGTTTGGAAATCCATATCCTTCAAAATATTCTGTGTACAGTTTCCTTTTTACAGTTTTATTATATGTATAGATTAAGACGAAATTTTGTGATTGAACAGTTATCTTGTCCTTAAACTTATTCTTTCGAAATTTCATGATTCTAAGGAAACTGCTTCTATTTTTTCCCACACACTATTTGGGCGCTTTCACTCTGCACCGCCTTCAATATTTAATAAATATATTAAAATAACTGTGCTCACAATCTCTAGCACTATAATTTAACTTTGTTAATATCTTAAGAATTTTTTATTTATAAAATGGGTAAATCTTGTGTCGACCAACAACTTCCGTTATGTCGCTACATCGATATCAGTCTGCTGTCTGTCCAAATTTAGCAATTAATTTTGTCTTATTTAATTAGACTGGCCTTTGCACATTTTTGCTTGCGTTCAAATAAAAATAAAGCACGCAACAAAGAAAAGGTTGGAGAAAAAAACAAACAGGAAGCCGACAAGTGATTAAAATGTGACGAAGTATCTACGCGGCAGCCAGCAACCAGGCGCAAGAAAACAAACAACAGATAAAGGCGCTTTAAGCCAAACAAGCTTAACTTCTTCACACTCAACGACTTGCGATAACGAAGCTTTTTTCTAGACCAACCAGCAACGGTGGCAGCGAAATCTTAGATGAGGGTAACGAGAAGAGAAGAGAAATTAAAAGGAATAATTATGGGTAAAGATTTGTTCGGAAGCGGAGATCAGAGCAAAGTTGATGTGCGTGAAATGAGTTTTGCTGCCGCTCTTGACCAACAGTGGCAGCAACCCACGCGGCTAAACAGGCCGCCCGCCAGCCAGCTAGCCAACTGTTTCAAAACAGTAGCAAATAAGTCGTTGTAGAGGAGGTAATAAATTCACTCTAAGATGTTGTTGAAAAAATTTATAGCTTTTTTTATTTTGTTCACTTTTTTTTTCTTCTTTTTGATCATTTATCTCATGTTTTTGTGCTACAATTTAATGAAGTAAATTACAATTAACTGGGTTCAAATACGACGATGTAACCATTAAAATGTGAACACAAAAACAACTGCGACGATATAAGAGCAAATTGCGTGGATGTGAAAATTATTATATTATGCAATATATTGCACAGTAATTTTTGGAATTTTACGCAGTTTTAATGTACCTCTTTTAATGGTCGAAATACGAGAAGTTCGCAAGCCTGTTTTTATTTTAATTATTATTACTTTGATTTAATATATAAGTCAGATTTATTTTCTTAGTGCTGTTTCTATGTATCGAATGTATGTAAGCCAGCTTGTATTTTATGCAATGTTCATTTTGCTTAATAGTATTGTTTATTATAGTTAATAAAATACGCGTTATTACCGGACAGGGTGATAGAAAAACAATTAGAAAAGTAATTACATACTTGGAAAAGATTTCAGTCAGTGTGGCCAGCAGTAAATAAATTTAGAACAAGTGGGAAAGAGTTTTTTATGGTGTTGAGATAACATTATATACTTCATTTTATAAGAACAAGATGGCATAAACCGTGTATGTACTAGGGCTTTCAATGCCGAAGGGTTTTGCCGAATTTTATATCCCGAAATCCCGGGAAGTGCAAAAATTTTAAAATAATTGTATTAAGCTGTATTGAAAGCAGGGACCGTAAATAACATTTTCTCTTAATTTCTGCGTTTTGCCAAAAGTTTGCATATTCATTTTTTTTTTTTTTTTTTTAAAAAAGGCAGACAAGGGTTTCAAAACAGTTGTTATGCACAAAGAAGAATATAAGGAAAACAATTCAACAATAAATGAAAGATAAAGTCGAATTATGAAATTCCATTTTGTATTTTTAAGGGAACACTTGTTAATTATATGATTCAAAAATAAACATCACCTGATTAAATCAGATCGAAAAAAAAATTTAATTAGAAAATAACAATCATGGTATGATGATTTTTCGAATAAAGATCTAACGGTCCTCAATTTAAGATATTTGCAAAATTATTAAATATTTAAATTATAAAGTAAGTTAAAAAAAAAGTTATGATATTTTTTTATTTCAGAAAAGTTTAACATTCAAATAATATTTTTCTTTTAAACATAAAAATATAAAAGTAAATGTGTTAAACAAAACAAACAACATGAATTTATATTTTAAAATAAAAATTGAAAAGAAAGCAAAACTTCTGATTCAAATAAATTAAGTAGGGGTCAGTAAAAAGTATGAAGCGAATAAAATTTTCTTTTTATGATAAAACAACTATAGTATTTAGTAGCAGTGTTGGGAAAGAATAATTCAAAACAAAAATATAAAAATAACATAAATTTTGATCATTTAAAAGTTTGAACAACAAGTATTTGATGGAATTTTTATTTTCATTTCATTTTTATTCATTATTCAAAAACTTTGAATAAATTTATAAATAAATTTTATTTTTAACAGAAAACAAGTAGGTTTTCTTAAGAGTTTGAATTTTTAACAATATGGCTTAAGTTTGATTTTAGAATAACTCTTTTCTTTCAAACGTTTCGTCCGATATTTTATGAGAACGTGGAAGATTGAGCATAGTTTCATAAAAGAAAAGACGTTACACTGATACCGATGATAGTATTGTTGTATAGAATTTTATAAAAGCTTTTCTAATAGCGGAATATTTAGATACACAACCTTGCGTTGTGTCTGCGTCGTTACCTCGAGTTCGAGTACGTTAATTGATAAGAAATTGAAAACACATCGTTGCTAAGACTTTCTAAGCTTAAATATATGGATAACAGCTTGTTAACAACTTGTTTCAAATGGGAAACGAAGTTTTATTAAGAATTCCACTTTCTTTTTATTTTAACAAAACGAGGCTCACACTTAACACTAGAAGCACTCACGTTGTGGTCATCATCTTCTTTATTTAAAATTATTACCCTAAAACATTCTCATGGTGGTAGAAGAAAAACTCTATAGATGCCACTTAACGATTAACTTAAAAAATGACCGATATTTGATTTTCACAATATTCCGGAGCAATTTGACCTTTTTACTGTCACCATCGGCCTGCACAGTGATATGAAATTGCTTTCTTTCTCAAATGAGCGTAGAAAAGAGTTAAAAACGAATCTATTTCTATTATCAGTTTTCGGCTCAGTGCTAAACAACGACTTTTCATACTAAAATACTAAAGTACTAGGAAAATCTATAGTTTTTGAGATATCGCAATAATTTTGATGTTTATGACATAATGGGAAATTTTTTAATATACTATTCGTGAAAAATATAACAAAAAAAATCTTTCGTATACTGAATGAAAATTCGTGACACTAGCCACCTAAGACAAGAAGTCGTAATTTTTATATCTTTTATGGATTTAAGTTTTTTTTTCAATGAGTTACAAAGAATTTAGTTTTAGGCCACAGTTTTAGTAAAATTTATTTTGCTAAGTAACGGCTAGTTAAAAATTCTTGATCTTTCTGCCAAATACACTAAACACGCGTTAAATTACAAAAATGATTTTTTTTCTTTAAAATTAATAAGTTTTTTATTAATAAAAAAAAAACGTTCTGGATCACAAAGAAAATTTTTAAAAAATATTTCATATTAATACAAATTTAAAAATAATAATATAAAAAAAATAAAAATGATGTATTCTCCATAAGCAAGTCTGTTATGAAATGATTTAAATCTGCACTACCTGTCTTCTGCGAGCCATACAGAGCACTGCACAATGGAATGATTGGTACAAACTAGAGAAAATAAATTATTTTGAAGGCACAGAAAAGTACAAAAAAGTTTTCAAGTATTTGGACAAGTGGGCGTGGTACCTCCCATACAAATGGATCTAATTTTTCGCAATATTTGAAAAACCAGTAAAGCCATGATAACATAAACTTAAGCAGTCATCGAGTGCATAATTTAAAGGAAATGTGTAAAAAGAAGGCGCGATTGGACAAGTGGGAGTGGCACCTCCCTTAAAAATGGATCACATTACCTCCAATACAACTGGATAAAATTAGAAAAAACTTTAATCAAATGGTAGAGCTCGACCAAACGGAAACAGCTGAAAACAAAATCAGCAAAAAAATTCTAAAAACAACTTCAGTAAACATGCTTTGTTAGTGCAGACTTCCAGCAGGCTGTTGGACTACATATAATAACATAAGCATAGAAACTAAAGTAAAACAGAAATACAACAACAAATGTGACATTATGAAATGGAGGAAAAACTGAGAAATTGACGCTTCAAATCTCATCGCCCCGATGGTGCAGTGCGTTAGCGCGCGCTTGCACGGGTATCACAAAGATTTCTGATGACGCTTTTAGCAGAGTAGAAATTGCAATCAGATCAGCTAGTGATTTTTTCCTTTTCATATTGAAAAAAACTTTGTTGTTGTTGTTGTTTCTTTGGAAAAATTCGTTAGAACAATTAATTGTTCTAACTTTGACCTTAAGCTCAATAAACGATTTTAAACTATCAAACAACTAGAATTTGTATTTAAAATCAAGTATGATTTAAACTATCAAACATTTAGAATTTGTATTTAAATCATATAAAGTCAACATAATTAATATAGAGGTCATTTAGAAAAAACTTTAATTTTCCGCAATATCTTGAGAAGCAGTCATGCCATAAGGACAAATCCTTAAAAAATTTCAAAGTTTGCTATTTAAAAGACACGTGCAAATATAACAATGGACAATCTCTTACTTTTTCTCCAGACATTGCAAACAATGTGTTTCAGTTGTATAGGAGGTACCACGCCCACTTGTCCAATCATGCCTTAATTTGACACATATCCTCCAAATGACGTGTTTGATTGCCCAAGTTCTTGTTTTTGTAGCATTACTGTTTCTTTAGATATTGCGAAAAATGTGATACATTTCTATGGGAGGTGCCACTCCCACTTGTCCAATTACGCCTTTTTTTGACAGATTTTCTTTAAATGATGCACTCGATGACTGCCTTAGTTAATGTTGTCATGGCTTTACTGGTTTTTCAGATATTGCGAAAAATAAGATACATATGTATGGGAGGTGCCACGCCCACTTGTCTACTCATTTAAAAAACTGTTTTACGTTCTTTTCTGTGCCAAAAGCACTAAAAACGTCATAAAAATAATTTATTCCCTCTAGTTTGAACCAATTTTTCCATTGTGCAGTACTCTGCATGGCTCGCAGAAAACAGGTAGTACAGATTTAAAACATTTCAAAACAGACTTGTTTATGGAAAATACATCATTTTTATTTTTTTGTATCATTTATAATTTTGTATAAATATGTTATATTTTTTAAAAATTTTCTTTTTGGTCCAAAACGTGTTATTTTTATTTTTTATAAGAAACTTATTAATTTTAAAGAAAAAAAAAATTTTTAAAAAGAAATTTTTTTTAAAGATTATGCCCGAACCCGTGTTCGAACCAGGGTCCTTTGGGTTGATAGTCTACTATAAAGGCCGACAATTTTTGTAATTTAACGTGTATTAAGCGTATTTGGCCCAAAAAATCAAGAAATTTTAACAAACCGTTACTTACCAAAATTAATTTTACTAAAACAATGGCCTAAAACTAAATTCTTTGTAACTCATTGAAAAAAAAAACTTAAAAAATAAATTTCAGTTTATTTTCTTTCATATACACTTCAATAATATCCATATAAGATATTAAAATTACGACTTCTTGTTTTAGGTGGCTAGTTTCACGAATTTTCACTCACTATTATTTTTCTCAACCAATGCTATTCTGCTTATATAGTTAACATAAAATCTCAATTTAAAGATGATCCAAAACTTTTCTATTGTTTTGTTAACTCAAAACGTAAAGCCTCCAGTTCCACCCCTTATGAAATTCAATCAGGAAGAATCATCTTGTGACAATGTGATTTCTAACATGTTTGCAAACTTCTTTAAATCAATTTACTCCGATATACCATTTAATACAAGCATTGTGTATCCTTTTCTCCCGCCAGTTAACTTTTTTGAAACTCCTGTAATAGACCCAAATATTGTCATGTGTTATCTTCGACAAGTAAAATCTTCTTTTACGACCGGCCCTGATAAAATTCCAAGCTGTTTTTTAAAGCATTGTGTACTCCTCTAGCAAATATTTTTAATATTTCCTTGCATAGTGGTTATTTTCCTATTATATGGAAGGATTTATACATGCAATAACAATAGAGTTCAGCTACTACAGCTTTTTCGCACTTTCTCCGCATTAGATCGTCTTAAGAACCAGCCCAAATAACATTAAAACATCTCAATAAGGCCATTCATAGTTCGAATACGCTGGTCTGCCATTTGTTCGATCTGCTATTTGTTCGCCAATTTACGAAAACGTATTTTGCTTCGTTGTTGTTTTGCATACAAATTCAAATACGCAGGCACGCGTAAATAAAAGCAGCCCTTGGACGTGCTCTTTGTACCTCGTATTTTTATGCTCTGTCTACAGCCGCATAATCACATACATCACAGGGTTGCACAATCTTTTTATACGACAGTCACATGGCGAGGTGCTCACAGTTTGAACAATAACAAATGCTATAAATGTGATTTGTTAAAAGTACGCTCAAACCGTGAATAGCCCTAATGATATCGATAAGAGTGGTCCAAAACAATCCAAAGTGAGAAAAATTTACCCACCATAATATGGGTTGGGCTCAGGGACAACACAAGACATAACAACTAACCATGCCTTTACATAGATCTAATCATACATTAGTTTTCAATCTACTTTTGAGTTCTTGATTCTTATATTATACCCCTTAATAAATCTGGCTCCAAGATAGATGTTTCTAACTATCGAGGAATTGCAAAATTAAGTGCAATTCCTAAGTTATTTGAGAAAATCATAACTGATCAATTAACCCACTCCGTGTCTTCCACCATTTCTGTCTTTCAACATGGTTTTCTGAAGGGTAAGTCCACTACAACAAACTTTTTAGAGTGTACTACGCGTATTATAAATGGTTTTACTTTGGGACTGCAGACTGATGTTATTTATACGGACTTAAGCAAAGCTCTCGACAGTGTTAATCATAATCTTCTTTTGAAAAAACTCCACCTTATTGGGTTTCCTGTCACATTATTAAATTGCATAAATTCGTATTTATCTAGACGTACTCAAAAGGTTTTATATAAGAATTCTCTTTCAAAAAGTATTTCGGTCACTTCTGGCGTTCCTCAGGGCAGTCATCTTGGACCGGTTTTGTTTTTACTATTCATTAATGATCTTCCTACGGTAATAAAACACTGTAACGTCTTAATGTACGCTGACGACGTGAAACTTTTTCTTTGTTACAAATCACCCGAAGAACGACATCTTTTACTATCTGATCTAAATAGACTTGTGGACTGGTGTAGGTTAAATATATTAAATCTCAACTTAAAAAAATGTAAGCAAATGACATTCTCGCGAAGATCTGCTAATAACATAAATTACACTAAAAATAACACTAACTTAGAAATAGTTTCCAGTTTTCTCGATCTTGGTGTTATTATGGATTCAAAACTTCGCTTCAATCTCCACGTTAATATGGTGATAAATAAGGCAAGAGGAGTCCTTGGTTTCATTAAAAGATGGGCTAAAGAATTCAGTGATCCCTTTACTACTAAATTATTATATACCTCTCTCGTAAGGCCAATTCTTGAATAAACATCAGTTATATGGAGCCCACAATATAATGTCTACATCGATGCCATAGAATCCGTTCAAAAACAGTTTTTACTTTTTGCTTTACGTCATAGTCGTTGGAACCCCAATATTATGCTTCCATCGTATGAAATACGCCTTAAAATTATTTTACTACCTTCCGTAAGAAGCAGAAGAATGATGCTTAATGTCATGTTTCTGTATAAATTACTTCGTAGCGAGATTAATTCGGAATATCTCATCTCAGCTCTAAATTTTAACATCCCAAGGAGAGGAACTAGACATTTTCTGTTTTTCAAGTTGAGTCAGTGCAGTTCTAATTACGCTCTTCATGAACCTTTACGATGTATGTGCAGTGATTTCAATGATAAATTCAACATGATTAATTTTTCTGATTCGGTAGACGTCTTGAAACGGAAAATTATATTACATTTAAATAATTAAATCAATTTAACTTCATCCTATTATACCTAACGCAGTTTTATAACAATGTAATATTGGTAATTGAGATTGTTCTGTTTCTCTTTTTTGTCTCTATATTATGTTTTATTAAGTAAGCACCATCAAATATGAATCGTTTTTAAAACTTACTTTTTAATTATTCAATATTTTCATTTTTAATCGAATTGGGATTTACGTGCTCACGTGGTTTCCTGATTTGAAATTAGACTGAACTCACGGTATCACCTGTATTGGTGTGCCAGAGTATATCTCTTTTCCACACAAGATTATGCCTGCGTTGGCTTATTTATATAGAATCAAGTATACTTAAATACGCGTTTTATATATATTCAATTTTTAAATTCCGCTGAAAAGCCAATTAATGTGCTCAGTGGAAAATCCTAATTGCCAATAGGGGGTATGTTTTAGTACGTAGGTGCATTCTGTCTGTCCCGGCTGATTCGGGCAGTTTTTAGAATGTAAATCGTGCATGCGTATAGGACGGGTATACGTATCTTTGGAAGATTTCATACCTCCGGGCAAATCCAAAAAATAAAAAAAAAAATTACTTTTCATACAAAAATACGTTGTACTGAGAAAAGCTACAGTTATCGAAATGTCGTCATAATTTTGATATCAGAATAAATGGAATTTTTCATAATTTACAGATTGTAAGAAATTTCGCAATCCCAACACATATGTATTCGCACATGTTACAAAAAAAAAATTCTTATTGTAAGGTATCCGTAAGAGATAAGGTATCCGTGTGAAATTTCCTCTTACACCGTGTTCTTCCATCTGTTATATCTTAGCTTATATTTAAGAATGTTTTAACGCTCATATTTCAGGTCAATGGTCAAAAAAGTAGTTAGTGCATTAGTTCCCCCTACTCTTATTCATATGAAAGAAAAATTATCTAAATCGGTTGAGAAACACGGGAGGAAATGGTACTGAACTATTCTTACTACGTCTATTTATATATAGATTTTTATTGAAACGCAAATTCAAACAATGAATAAATAACAAATAAAAGCTCTCAATAATTTATTTGAAATTCAAATAAAGAATAAAATAAAAAATACTTGATACCGAGTTCTGATTGAAAAAATAAAAAATATATACTCTGCGGTGCAGAACTATAGACAAACGTTATTGTTTCTACATGAACTACGCCCATGACAAGAAAAAATTATTTTATTGAATGCATTAAATTGAACATATATAGTTAATAACTTAGATGGAGAACAATGCTCAAGCACAGGGCTGTCAACATGCAGAATGGTAGAGTCAATACTAGAGGTAGAATAAGTAGAGGATGTCTCCAGGGCGGGGTGTTATCGCCAACCCTGTGGAACATAACTGTGGGCTCACTACTGGTTAGACCGGATGAATCGAGCATACACACGTTAAGGTATGCAGATGACACTGCGTTGGTGTTCCGCGGTAAGTTCATTGACACAATTTCTGATATCATGAAGGAAGCACTCCGAATGGTGGAGGAGTAGTGTCGAGAACAAGGCCTTACCGTAAACGCAGGCAAATCAGACAATATTCTCTTTGCTAGAAAGAGGGTAGGCCTGAGGAGAGAACCACTCAGACTTTTTGGAGCTGAAATCAACACATCCACGAAGGTTAAATATCTAGGGGTAGCCCTCGATAGCAAACTGAATTGGAACAAGCATGTAGAAGATAGGATTCAAATAGCCAAGAGGGTTCTGTTTCAGTGTAGACGCGTTTGTGGTCTCAAGTGGGGGCTAAACCCAGAGGCTATGAAACGGCTGGCGTGTGTTGGAATAACAGGTGCAAATCGCACCACTCCAACAAGCGCAATGGGGGTTTTGTTAGGTATGCTGCCGTTGGATTTAGAAATAAGAAAACAGCGGCGCTGTCAGCCCTCAGGATGTTGCGAAATGCTACGTGACATGGGGCAACGGCCATGCATGGTCATATGCGCATCCTTGATATTGCACAAAGAGATGTCAGGGAGGCGTGTATGCCTATGGACGGAAGGCAGAGAGTAAGAATAACAGAAAAATGTTATAAAACTCTTATAACAGATGGAGCCGTTTGTGAAGAAATCACTGGTAACGATATCAGTATATCACAGACGGCTCTCTGATGAATGGCAGAGACGGGCAGGTGTTTACTCAGAAGAGTTAAGCCTAACCTGTGTATTGAGGTTAGGGAGGTTTGTGTCTGTATACCAGGCGGAAATGCTTGGCGTAGTGCATGCGCTGGACCACCTGATATATTGCCAGATCAATGGCAAGAAAATTGTCATTACTCTTGACAATCAGTCTGTGATTAGGTGTATGCAACGAACAGACACCACTTCCAGGTTGGCAATAAATGTCTTACAAAACTCAATAGGTGCGCCCAGACAAATGGGCTCACACTTATGTGGGTGAGAGGACACTCTGGCATAGAACAGAATGAAAATGCTGATTCTTTAGTAAGAGGAAGATCAGCAGAAGAATTCTGTGGTCCAGAACCACGTATCGCTATAGACGACAACATGGTGGCAGGCCTTATTAATCGAAGAACAATGCTCCGTACAAGGTGGGAAGAAGCTGTTAATTGCAGGCAATCAAAGGAGGCCGTCAAGTGGTCTCGTATTGAGGCATCAAAAGTTATCCGATACAATCGAAGGACTTTAAGCTGGGTTACTGCACTGGTCACAGGACACGGTCTCTTCGTGTACCATCTCGGGAAGATGACTCTGACCGCCTACAGGAGCCGGAAACAGCAGCACAAATTTTATGCCAGTGTCCGGCGCTGGCAAGCATAACATTGACCACTCTGGGACGTCCATTTGTTGGCGAAGCCGAGATTGGTCAACTGACCTACAAGGATATGCTGCTTATACAAGGAGCATGCCCACGTATGAGTGCTCCGAGCAGTAGAATCCTTTGTCCAATAGGGACGAAGAGGAACACACTGTGGTCTGCTTCGGCAAATCCCCGACTTATTATATATTATATAGGTGATGAACATTAATAATTTGTTGCTCTTCACGTACCGTTATAATTATTTTTTTAAATTTAATCTGGTGCATAACAATAGACGCACGTTAAAAATGCAAAGCATTTTTTTGAGTTTTTTTTTTTGTTAATTCTTGATTTTTTTTTTTTTTGCAATGCCGCGTGGTCAATATTTAACCGACACAGAAAAGGGTAACATTTTCGCTTGATCAGATCACTTAATTCGCAATTTTTTGTAAGATCCAAGTAGTGACGGTAAAAATAAGAAAGGCGAAAGAAAATAAAAGCTTTCTTTGCGTGATGAACGCAGTATTATAAAAGCAGCCAGCAACTCTATGAAAAGCGGAGGAGGACAAAAAGTAAATGATTTAAGTTTAAGTGTATCAAAATGAACCATTAATCATGTGTTAAGAAATTGGAACCATATTGTTTGGCAAAAATTTAAGTCAATGCCAAAATTATTACCTCGGCATAAAGTAGCCCGCCTCAAAATCGGAAGATCAAGCATGAACACTGACTGGAAAAAAGTATGTTTTTGTCAATAACATATCTTTTAAAAATGCTAACCAATTTTTCATTTTAAATAATTTTTCTGATGAGAAAAAGTTTAATTAAGATGGCCCGGATGGTTTTAACTCTTACTGGCGAGATCTGCGTAAAGAACCAAGGTATTTTTCAAAGAGAAATTTCGGTGGTGGCTCTTGGATGGTTTGGGGAGCATTTTATGTAGATGAAATATTGGAGGATGCATTTCCAAGCACTCACGTGAATTCACAGGAGTATACAACACTACTAACAACAAATCTGCTTCCATATTTGGAAAGACGCCGCTCGGAAAATTTAATTTTTAAGCAAGATAATGCCTCCGTACACAAGAGTAATGCGACCCGCTCGTGGATAAAAAAAATAATAATAAACTGGCCATATCAGCCCTTGGAAGGGCTTTGATTTAGCTTCTTTTGATCAATTGTTTTGTGCGTGTTATTAAACGTTTGATCACAAATGACCGAGAACTAGACCTACGTGCTTAATGCCAACTCCGAACGGCTTATGTTCTCAAGAAGCTTTATATGGCAATTTTTATTCTCATTGTCTGCAGAGAGGTGACGACCGAACAGAAAAATTAATTCAATTGAAAAAACGTTCTGTCTGAGCTGGAATTGAAACCGGGCTACCGAGGTTCTTTAGCTTAGGAGCCACGCAATCTACCCACTTGGTTACGGCCGCCACGCCCGCTCGTGGATGGAAGCAAATAGTGTTGATGTTTTACAATGGCCGAATGTTCGTGCAAAGTTGGTTCAAAGCCTGTTCCCCAGACCAAAATCCTATTGAAAACGTCTGGAGAATAATGGTTCGGAAAATGTATGCTATAAATAAGCAATATGACAGTATTGAAGACCTAAAAATTGGAGTGATTGAGGCATAAGTGTCAATTAAGCCGAATGTTCGTGCAAAGTTGGTTCAAAGTATGCCAAACAGGATATTTGATCTCATTCAGCAGAAAGGCGGCCCTACGCATTATTAAATTCATAAATAACTAAATTTCTTCCAGCTTAAGTATTTTGTTTAATAAATAAAGTAAATTAATTAAACTTTTTGCTGTTTTATTAATACACTGCATCTTTGGTTTTCTCTCAATTTTTCTTTAGATAGGAAAATGTGTAAAAAAATAGGTAAGTCTTTTGTTATGCTCCACAGTGTATTGCTAGTTATTCGTTATTTGAATAATTTTTAATTGAATAATGCTCTACACTGTTTAGTAGTAATAAAACTATTGCTACTTTCAAAATTCCATGAAAGTTGAACAGCCTACACGCAGAGAAAAAGCATAGTTGGAACAAACATGTTTTAAGAGGATCATAGTATGATTCGGATTATGATTGTTGACACCATGTTCTTAAACATATAATGGTTTCTATGATCATAGTAAAATGATTACAATAACTATATTTAGAATAGGAATTTTTCCATATAAACCAAAATATTATTGAAACAACCATTATTCTCTTATTGGGACGAAAATGAAATGATTGCAACAAATTTATTATGAATTTCTTTTTAGGAACCAGAATATTATAGAAATAATAATTTTTTTATATCAATGCACACCTATTTCCACAGCTATGAATTAAGATATTCCCTAGCCTTTGCCTGCTGCCGAACAGATATATTAATTCAATTAGAAAAACTCTTTGAAAAACTTTCTGACCGAGCTGGGGTTTGAACCGCGGTCCTTTCGCTTACGAGCCACGCAGACTACCAGTAGACAGCTGCTACTACCGGTCGCCTGACTAAAGTCATTCATAAACATGGTACAATGGGTGCATTGTCACAAAAATATTAATATTTATGGCAAATGGAAATATCTTTGCTACAATCAAAGTCGAAAATGTAATTTTTCTGCGCGCAGTTTTTAGGATAAGGCGATTTATAACAAAACATAGTAATTGACATAGTAGTTGACAAACGAAACGGCACATAACGAGGAATCGATAAAACTTATTGTCTCTTAATAAAGTGAAAGGTTTTCTGCAAACTGTTCAGACACAATAAGTTCTTTCGATTTTTGACTATGTGCTGCTTGTTTACCCACGATCAAAAAGTAGTTCAAACATTCAAAATTCTAGCATGTTTGTGTCTATCATAATATTCACATTTATCATGATTGACAGAACCACAACATTTTTGCTGCAACTAATAGTTGAGCCAATTATAATATGTTGACGACAGTATGATTTGAACCATAATGTTATTTTTGGTACCAAAATTAGTAAATAATGACTTTATTAAGGCAAAAATTTATGTTTGCAGGAATAGTACAATAATTTCAGTAAACAAATTATTATTGCAGTAATCATGTTTCAACCATGCCTTTTCTCTGCGTGTAGTAAACACCGTCTAAAAAAATAGACTTTTAAAAGTGTGTAGAGAAATAAAAAAGAGCAGTGTGATTTCGATAAAAAAAAATATCGTTTACATTGCAGTAAACAAATTTTTCGAATATTTGGCCATTTTATAATATTCGGCCGAAACCGAGACTGATTATTAATATGAAAGTTTTAGTTTTAACAAATAAATTTTTTGTATTAAGCAAAAATACCATTTCATTCATATTTGAAAAAAAACTACGTATAAAAAAGTATTCTTTAAATATTGAAGTTTATAATAATTAATTTAAGTTTATTATTATAATGAAAAAGATAATTTTTTATTTTATTCCGTACATTTTTACAGATTGTACAGATTGTACAATGTACATTTTTAAAAGAACTGCAAAACAAAGTGTCTTTGTTTTTTTTAAGGTTTTGTATTATAAGAATAGAAATATTTCGTTTTCTTTTCCTTAACTCCAAGCACACAGAATTCGTTCTGAAATTTAATAATCTTTTTTTGGCTTCATATTAAAAACAAGTTTAATATTAATTGCAATATAGATGAAAAAATGGAAAATTATGGTATCGAACGCATAGAATTAACCAAAATGTTTTGCGTTTACACGATAATTTAAGTAAAAGACAAATCAATAATTTTTGTTTAATATAACGTGTTGTAAATTTTTTGATTAAACCAAACTTATATATTTTGATTAAATGACTGAAGAAAGACATTTTTACCAAAAGTTTTGATTTCGGGTCAGAAACTGACAAATATTGCTGAAACTGCCCGTAACCAAAACCGAAATCGAATTCGATCGGACACTACAAACAACTTCGGCTAGAAAAATTAAGTCGGCTTTGAATTTATCGTCTGTACGAGTAAGAAGCTTTAATTAGTATATTGTCTGCGCTTTAAATAGCTGCAAAACTTCAAATTCTTAAGATTAATTAAAATCCTTTGTAGGGTTTGAAGAAGCAGTGTCATATGTGTTTTTTTACTGAAGCTTTTGTTGAGCTGTTGCTTGCTGTTCCTTCCTTCAAAGAATTTGTTTGAGCTTATCAGAAATTTCTATTTCACTTCAAGCCTTTCACCTTCACTGCATTCACTGCATAGGTTTATTACATTTTTTTTATTTTCAAAGAACCAAGGAATGACAGAAAGTAAATTCGTTTATATGCAATTAATATAATTACATAAACTTTTAACTTTAATGTCCTTATGTAAATTTAAACATTTAAGATTGAGGACTAAATACAACACAAACACAATCTACTCAAATTTAATTAATACAGTAGATAAATACATAATGGAAAAACCTGCTTCCCAACATTTTAATGAGTTTTCTCCTTACTCATTATTTACCTACATGTGTTGTATACTTGTTCAAGCTTTTAATACTTTAATAGCATTTCTCATCATCTAATATTCCAGACCTTTAATTCCGTATTATTTTCCCTTATCATTGCTTTTTTTTTGCTTTGCTCAAATTAATAAATCTAAAAAAGGTTTCAGCAACACTTGTTAAAATGTTGGATAAGAAAAAATTGCATTCTTGCCAGTGTGTATTATTAAGCAGCTTCACAATCAGTCTTGGCTGTTTTGCGATGGGAAAAGTAATTTATCAATAAGCACAAATAATTGTTATGGCTTTATCCTTTTAAGGATATGCGCAGCTAATGTTGCGAAAGACCATTTAGAAAAATAAGAGGCGCGTTTTGTTGATTAATTGAATGTTTTTGGATCTGCGTGAAAAAAGGCGTGGAAAGGCACTCATTCAGTAAGTGAAAAAAAAATAACATTTTTCTCTTTAATATACTGAAAACATAAATGCTTATATCCAAAATAATATATATGTATGTATGGAAAAATCTTAACTGTAAAGGTCTTACATTCTTATCTATCTTCTTACAGAACAGTTTAGGAGGAGTTTAGGGTGGAGTTTTTTGAAAGTCTAATAATAGACAGTAAATATTTTATGTAACATAATAAAATTCAGAATAAAATATTGAATGCTCGAAATCTTTGCAAAGCAACCTGCAATACTTTCAAAGACTCATTACAAGCTATTCTTCAAGTGTTTTTTGTGCTTCTCATACATAAATGTATGTTTTAAGCAAGATATATCAAAAATATTTAAAAAAAAAATTGTAATGATTTCAATAACATATCCTTAATCCACTTACGTCCAGGATATCAAATTAGTTGTAATCCTACGAAATTCGTTTTGGAAAGTATTTAATATGAATAAAACCCAAAAATTTAGATAACAACAAAGTAGAAAAATAATTTTTTCTGTATATAAAAGAACTTGAGCTCTTTTTATTGAGATAAGTAATTTAAGATTTGTCTTTAACACAAATATTTTTTCATCTAGTAGTTTGAAATTTACAGATTAATTCGATATTATAGTGTACAATTTTTTGTATGTATATAAGGGTGTAAGCCCTCATCGGTCCCCTGTATGCGCACGCATACAATTTTGATCTTTAACCTTGAATAAAATAAAAACGGTTCAGCGGAATGACCTTGTATTTTGCAAAGTAGAATTATTTTGCCTGAACAACCAAAAAAACCCGTTTTTCAATTTGTACTCTTACTGTATTTGCCTGTGCAGTTATAGTTACGAATCGGTCCCTGTGTTTGTGCGCGCATACACATAAGCAGGTACCTGGAAATGCCGCTTATTTTTGTGTGTGGATTTATAGCACGCTCTTATTTTTTCATTTTATGAAATTCAGTTTGTTCTGGAACACACATAAGTGAAGTTTCCCTCCAGGAAAAATCGGAAAGCTTCCATCTAAAAGTGATAAAGAAACATTCCCTACCGTATCTTTTGAAAGCTTAAGGGTAGTTTTGTATTTATATTGTTTCCAAACCGTATCTTTTGGAAGCTTAAGGGAAGTTTTGTATTTATATTGTTTCCAAACCGCTTCTTTAAGAATGCATTTGGAAACTTTTATTTATTGTCAAGCAATGACAATAGAAAATATTAATATCATTGTTTTGTAGCCGCTTATTGTAGAATTCGATAGTCTAGTGGTAGCGCGCTCGACTGTCGCTCAGGGGTCCCGGGTTCGAATCCTGGCCAAATCCATTTTCATAACAAGGGAGAGGAATGTTTCCACATGACTTTTTAACACAGCGGGGAGGAATGTTTCCCTCTAATGACATGCTATGTAAAAAAAGCAATGGAGTGTGCAACAGACGACATTGAGCCACTTGAGCAAAATTTAGCTGAAAAAAATGCAGAAAATCCTGAAAATAAATATTTTTCAAAAAATAAGACAATTGAATATTCATCGCAACCATTTGAAATAAATCGAAGAAATTCATTTCGACGTGCAGAAAATTTCACTTCATGTAAAAACCTACCCTCTTTGTTATGGGTTCATGTTCATTATATGTTTCATTTTTGTTTTAATTCAGGTCCAAAAGCATTAGCAGCTGCTACTATAGCTGATGTTGCGTCTGCATTTCACATGTTCCTTGAACCGGTTGAGAATATTATTTTGAACATGACGAATTTATATGGTGTGCGAAAGTACAAAGACGATTGGGAAAACATTGATTTGGACACTCTGCACGCATACTTTGGATTGTTGCTGCTTTCTGGTGTGTAAAGGTCATACGGTGAATGTGTCACTAAACTGTGGAATGACGAAACTGGTCGGCCAATATTTAGAGCAACAATGTCTCTGAAAATGTTCAAGCGTATCCATGGTTGCATTCGATTTGATGACCGCGAACAACGTATGGCCAACACTGCATCTACAAGTACTTCTGTACGTGACAAATTGGCACCGATTCGAAATGTATATGATAAATGGAATCATAATTTGAAAGTTGTATACACACCAGGAGAAAGCATTACCGTAGATGAACAGTTAGTTCCGTATCGTGGGCGATGTCCGTGTCGTCAGTATATTCCATCCAAGCCGTGACATCAAAATTTAGGTGCTATGCGACTCAAAAAGCTGGTATGCATAAAACACACAAATTTATGTTGGTCGGAATCGTAATGCCACTCCTAAACGTAATATCGGACGGCGTATTGTTTTGGATTTGGTGGAAGAACTTTCTGACAGAAATGTAACGAGTGACAGCTTTTTCACTTCGTATGGATTGGCAGAAGATTTACATAAGAATCGCATGACTACTTTGGGAACAATAAGGAAAAATAGGACTGAAATTCCTTCAGTTCTACTCGACATGCGTCAAAAGCCAATTTATCATACAGAAGTTGTATATGAACATATATTGCAAGCAGTTATGTTGTCATATGTTCCTTGCCGGTACCGATTTGTGACATTGCTCAGTACATACCACAATGTTGTCAGCATAAATGAGAATAATGAAAAGAAGAAACCTAACATCATTGAAGCCTACAACAAAACCAAGAGTGGAGTTGATACTATGGATCAAATGGTGGCTACGTACTCATGCAAATGAAAAGTCAATCGGTGGCCAATGGCAGTATTTTGTAACATGCTTGATGTTAGTGCGTTGAATGCATTCGTGACGTTCATTGCATTGTTCCCGAATTGGAAAAATTCTAAAACGAACCATAATATTCGTCGTCGCCTTTTTATCGAGGAGCTTGGATTGAATCTCGTTGAAAAACAGATCGCTAAACGTAAAAAACAACCTCGAAGTAATGATGCTTCCAGTGTTATTCAAAGAATTCGGGAGATTCGCCATTTACCAAGTACATCAAACGAGGCCGATGCTACATCTGCACATACAAAAATAACAAAAATCTTTTTGCTACACGCTATAAAAAGTGTAGAAATTTCATTTGTGCTGAACATAATGTCAATTTATGCGAAAAATGTACAAATAATTGACAAAAGTTAAAAATTCAATTTTTTTTTCTAATATATTTAATATTCTAATTAATTTCATTCTAAATCTACCTTTATGAAGTTCAAATGTATTAATATGATAGTAAACAATGTAATAAACATAAAAAAATCACAAAACATAAATGGTTGTTAATTTTTTTTTAGCTTTTTTACAATTAAAAATATATGTGTATGCGCGCGCATACAATGGGACCGATGAGATGTATTTCTCGAGGAACCGATGAGGGTTAAACACTCTATAAGGGTGTTTTTTATAGAGTAATACAAGTTTAAATCATAATAAAACATAGGAATATATTTTAAATATCAATGAAACGAGCTTTGTTAGATAGAAAATTTTATGAAATTAATGTTTAAATATGATTTTGCCATGAAGCCGCCACGGCTGGCGCGTACGAGGCGCAATCTGGATCACCAATTTTCACAAACATTTTGCAGCATTTGCGGCCGTATTTCGCCGATAACTCTTCGAATGTTGATTTACAGGTGTTCAATTGTTTGTGGCTTATCGACGTAGACAAGTGACTTTACATAACCTCAAAGAAAATAATCCAATGGGGTTAAATCACACGATTTTGGGAGCCAATAAATTGGGCCATTTCGTGAAATGATTTTTTCGACAAAAGTTTCCTTGAGTAAATCAATTGTAGCGCCCGCTGTGTGGCATGCGGCTCCGTCCTGTTGAAACCACATATCAGCAAGATAAATGCCAGCTAATTGAGGTACGTAAAAACTTCGAATCATGTTCCTATACTGTTCACCATTGACAGTTACATTCTGACCATCATCGTTTTTGAAGACATAAGGACTCCGCCAGCCCATAAAGCACACCAAACAATAATTTTCTGTGGATGTAATGGTGTTTCGACAAAAGCTTGTGGATTCTGCTCACTCCACATACGACAATTCTGTTTATTTACGTACCCATTCAACCAAAAATGGGCTTCATCGGAAAATAAAATTTTCCATGGAAATTTAAAATCAATATCAATTTGTGCTTCAGCCCATTCGCCGAATTGGCGGCGCATACGATGGTCGTTTGGCTTTAATTCCTGCACAAGTTGAATCTTAAAAGGTTTTAGGCCAAGATCTTTTCGTAAGATCTTCCATAAATAGGAAGGACACAACCCCAGTTGCTGAGAACGGCGACGAATTGATTGATTAGAATCATCTTGAATGCTTTCCTGTACATCGGCTACAGATTCTTCAGTGCGCACTGTTCGGGGTCTCACGGGATGCACATTATCAGTAACAGTAAATGTGGTCCGAAAACGATCTATTGTTCTTCGAATTAGCAGCTCTGAAGGACGATTATGTACGCCATAAAATGGACGAAGTGTACGATAATTTTGACGAACAGAACCATTATTTTGATTAAAAATTTCCAGAAATTGCACGCGTTGCTCTGGTGTAAGTCGATTTATAATAAAATGTCAAAGCAAACTTAGCAAAAAGCAATTATCAACTGTTAAATAGGTGGTCAAATGAAGCAGTGATGCCAACACAAAGTTGTATCACTCTATAAGAAACACCCTTTGCATTAGTGTGGATTTCTAACCTCATGGGCTTCATAGTTTTGAAAACTACGCGTAAAAAAAATAATTTCTGCATCGTTAGTTTTTTCTGTGACATAACTTTTGACTGCGCGACATATATTTCACTGCCAGACACATTTTTTTTTCTAAAATCCCAAAAAATTAGGAGCTAAGTTTATTGATACGAACCTATTCATTAACTCAAAAAAAACAACTTGTCAAGAGTTCCCTATGATACCATGTATGCGCTAGAAGATATTTAGGTTCAAAGATCACCGAAATCGGTCATTCGCTTATATCTCCGCTCCTCTTTGTTGGACAGAATATATGCTCAAAACAAAATTCGAGATCAGATAATTCTCTACAAAAATGCCCTCAACAGTTTTTAAGTAAAACAAACAGTTTCCACGGTATGCGACTAGATATGTTTCAATAGTGTAAAGTAGAAATTTCATACCTTTTGTACACTTATTTTTATATAAAATGTCATTCATACGTCACAGTGCACTTTCATATCAAATAAAGTTTTCGAAACGAAATAACGGAGAAAATTATTTAACCGGTTCCATATGCACCCGAAGAGTTTTTTAATTGAACGTATAATATGAAAAACAATGCTTCCAGGACGAAAAAAAAATTGACACGCCCTAATTAGCACTGTTTATGAATAATTAAAATAGTATTTGCTTACCAAATTAAAGTAATATAATAATTAAAGGGATTGATTTACCTCTGTTAAAAGATCGATTTAGTGCTAACAATAGTACTAAATGAGATATAGAAACACGATTTTTGTATAAAGTAATTTATTAATTTTTATCGAAAATGTTTTTTTGTGTCGAATTTCGGTCGATTTTTCGTGCGAACAACGTAACAGAAATTTGGCCCTCTCGACTTCTTTGACTTGCTGTGGCCGTAGACGCTTTAGTGACAACTTTGATGTGCCGTTCCGTTGCTTGAGTATGACATGGAATTTCCTTCACATTGTCTTCGATTCGATTACCGGTTTTAGCCAGTCTTTTTATTTCTTTATGCGGCATCATTCGTGTGAATGGCGGTTCAGTGTAAACCGCATTCCAGTCGATTAACTCGTAGTAATGGTCTTTGTGAAATAATATATGAAACACGTTGAATTTATTTGAAATAAATACATTTATTAGATCATATGTTTCTTTGGTATAACTAAAAATATTAAAATTCCACCGCCTACAAATTTCTTACATGTCATTTATATTAAAAGAATCTGCTCAAAGTTAATATGATATTTCTACTTTGCGCTTTTGAAGCATTTATAGTCACATAGCGTGAAAACTGTTTGTTTTACGTTAAAACTGTTAAGCTCATTTTTGTAGAAAATTATCTGATTTAAAATTTTATTGTGAGCATATTTTTTGTCCTACAAAGAGAAGCGCATTCTAGCGCATACATGGTATCAAAGGGAACTCTTGAAAAGTTGTTATTTATGCGTTAATGAAAAGGATCGAATGAAAAAACTTAGCTCCTAATTTTTTGGATTTCAGAAGATAAAATATGTCTGGCAATGAAATATATTAAACCTCGGGCGCAGTCAAAAGTTATGTCGCAAAAAAATAATTAAGACGCAGAAATTATTTTTTTTTTTTTTGCGCGTAGTTTTCAAAAATACATGAAGCCCATGAAAATTTTTTGCTTCAATACATTTTGTTCCACTCTAATATATATATTTAAATTTTTTTAATAAGAGCCCATAATTTAATACCAACGTATGTTGATTTCAACAATGTTTTTTCAACACCTATGAACTTATTATATTGACTGCTTGCAGATGCCAAAGGGTGCAAAAATACCTGTCAGCATTAATTATGCATTCATATCAATTAGAACAAATTTACATATTTCTTATATATTTTATATTGAGTAATAATTGGATTGATGCCACAATTTTGGCATATAATATAAAGTTTTGCTTTATGAACGCTTTTATGAAAATAGATAGGAATTAAAAGTATGTTGTCGTTTCTGGGAAGTGGTCCGTAAAGTATGCAATATAATCGTTTATCTGAGAGTGTCTGGTAGGTTTCATTCGGAACTTGAGAGCAGAACAAAATCAATACAAGAAATTTAAAATATCGAATGTTAAACCTTTCAATGTTATCTATCGAAGCCGAAAGAAGAAATTTTAAATCTTGGTGGCACCCTAAAGTTTAATTTTATGAAGGAATATTACTAAACAATTTTTTTTATATTTTTTAGACCGAATTATTTTTATATTTTATATAAATACCGAATCAATGTTTTTAAAAGTGGAAAAAGTTAAATATACTCAATGCAGCTTAACAAAATTATTATAAAAATACAAAATTTTAAAAAAAGAGTGAAATCGGCTAAGATGATAGTTCACAGTCGTTTTTGGATTGTCACATTTGATAGTATTTTTTGTTTATCTATTATTATTTGATCTCAGTTAAGTGATCACTAAATTTTTAAATATTTGGCAGCACTTTTGACTATGTGGAAAATTAATCTACGACGAGTGATAATCTTAAAGCGATGTAGGGGCTTAAATTGCAATGACGCAATGCTGCCATCAGGAGTAGTTCATTACTGTAGGGCATAACCCTACAGCTTTGCGGAGCCTGCAGTTTTTGTGGAGCGGTGAACTAAAAGTTTCTCCCCCCTAATACAGGGTGTCATGCGTACCGTGCCCATTGGATGGTTTGCAGTCAGGGGGTATACCGACTGTATTGTAACGGCGCCTTCATGATAACAGGCCGCCTCATGAAGTAACTGTGGCCTTACCGTGGCTTGCGGGCTCTAGCATGGTCGACCACCCTTTCCCAGCCATAAAACATAGACTGCGACGTTTTTGCCCTCGGACACGAGCTACCGATCGAACCTTAAAATATGAGTACAAACAAAGAAAAAAAAAAACAACAAACAATAAGACTTGCGGAGAATCACTGCAAGCACAGCAGCAGACCTTATGGATCAGAGATTTCAAGGAGAAGGTTAAAGGTAAGGCAGCAACCTTAGGAGTAATCCTCCTCCGCCAGCCAGAACTCAAGTCAATAGGACTTCACGCTGCAGTGATCAGGTGGAGCATAGAATCTATAATGATGATCACAGACACTGCAGAACACAGATCAGGAGGAACCCGTACGGCAGAGATCGAGTGGAGCATAACATCCACAACGTTCAAAGGCCTAATACCAGCTACCAAAGGAAAACATCGAGCCTCAGGAGATCACATTCAGTTACATTGCCCCCGGAAGAACACCGGGAAGATATGACGTCGGCTCCGAAAAGAATCCCAGCACGGAAAATGCGTCCACATCCAAGGAAGTGGCACAGAAAAGGGAAACCAAAGAAGGGCATAAACAAAAGCCCGACAGTAGACATCGCCTTGTCCACCTTCCTCAGCGTGGGGAGCCAGGAGGACTAGACGACCCACTAAGAGTCTGTCTAAGTGGAGCGGGCGTAAGATGGTATCTGCGCTATCTAGAACAGGACATGGCACCAGAAGTATTGTAGCTAATGAAAAAGCGGAAGAGCATCGGTAAATACCGACTTACCAAAGTCAACGAAGAGGAGTTGTAGCGAGATAACGCCCCCTCAACGTCCAGAAGGCAAGAAGGTCAATATAGCTCCTGGAAGTAACAGTAGGTCAGAACCTGGGGCTAAGTTACCCAAGCCAGAACCACAAAAAAAGAGAACCAGCTATGCCAGCATAACCAAAGGCATCCAAATAGCGGTCCTGCCAAAAGAATATCCCAGCAAATGCTAAGTCCGGATGAGCTCTCGAGCTAGAACAAGCCATACTTATCGAAGTAGTGAAGGGCTGGTCCACCAAGCTTTAGTTTGAGGGAATTCACTTCCGGCCGGGCATGTTACTGGTCTATTGTTCGAACCCCTCAACAGCAGAATGGCTGAGAGCATCAGCACCAAAGCTCGAGCACTGGAAAGGGCTAGTACCTACGGCTTGCCTAGGGCAGGAGGTCCCAAAAGGGCACAATATCCGGATGTTCTTGCTGAGAAGCTCAAGTACAGAGATCAACAGATCAATGGGGCTAATTTCTGCCTAAACGATGGTCTCAATACAAAGGACTGGAAGATCCTTAGCTCCAAGGGTGAGGGAAGCAGGCACATGCTCACTTGTTCATACTAATAAATTGACAAAAAAACATATTTTCAAAACTTTAAATGCGCATAACTTCGGTAAAAAAGAAGATTAATTAACGGTTTATTCCTTTGAAAATTTGAACATTTTTCCTTCCAAATAAGTTCGTTGGAACAATATATTTTTCAGTTTGGAATCCATTCTGAGTAGAAAGCACAAGCATTATTTTGAAAAACTACCTTGAGCGACCTCTAAAACTTGTTAAAGTTTTCCAAAATTCCGCTTAAGACCCTTAAAATTTTGACAAAAAAAGTTTACGCCCTACTTTATATTTATTTAATAATGTTTATTTTTTTACACTAAGGAAAAAGAGTTAGATTTATGTTAAAAAGTATTTAATTTATCAAAAAAAGTGATAATGTTTTAACCAATAACTTAGTTTCCAAAAAAAAAAACTAAATATTTATAATAAATTTAATATGTTATATAAGTTAAATAAGTTTTTTAAAATTATGCACGCGTTTTATAAAAACTATGTATTAAATTTGAACAATTACTTTTTGGATGAAATATGAACGTATTTATAGAGTATTTAATGAAAAAATATTGAAATTTTGCAGTAATTGTGGAATTGGAAAGCTCAGGAAGCAGTAGCAACTCACTCACTCAGGCTCCTTATAAAAGCTCAGTAGTGAACTTCGGAAGACATTCACGTTACAATTTGTCCCTGCTTAATTTGTTTTAGCTTAAATTATGTCAAATTATCTCTACTAAGGAAGTATTTTTCCCAAAAAAAATTTTATTTGTTTGTAGTTGAATAATTATGTGTAGCAATTTTTTAATTATTCACGTAAAAATGTCGAAAGTTTTATTTCGTTTATAATATCTTATACACTTTGTCTGAAAGTGAAAGACGAGATCAGAAAAAACTCAACTTAAACTCAAATATCTACGCAAAAACTACGTGTTGTGGAGAAAATATTTTATTTATCCACGTAAATTTAATTTATGCACGAGCGTGAAGAGTTTTAATATTCTTTATTCCTCTTAGTATAGAGAGATTTTAGATATGGATGAGGATAGCTCTAATTTGGGAGCGCTTAATTTATTGCCGCCTTTGCTGTTGCTTATTGTGCGTTTCTTAAATATAGACTTATATTATCAAAATCATTGAAATGCTCAATGAAATGATTATGAATTCTTCTATACTAAAATAAAATATACATTTTCAAGGAACTTCCATTTTCCTGCTAAAAATTTTCTAAGCGATTCTCACAATTTTGCTCTCGTCAAATTTTCACGTTTTGTTCGGATTTTTTTTCTTACTTAAGTTAATTTCTTCGTCTTCGTTCTTTTTTTAAATTCTTCTTTCATGGAGCCAAAGCAGCTGACTCTCGGCTTTTAAACAAAAAGTAAACGGCTTTTAAACAACAAGCATCAAATACACACATTGTTCGTTTACATAAATATGCTTTTAATATATTTGTTTATTAAAATATTCTCGACTAAAATAAAAATAACAAATCCGTTTACGTGAGTAGTTTAACGCTCCAGCAATTTCTCTACAAAGTTACATGTACAAAAAAAAAATATAAACATACATAAGAACCGAACAAACCAAAGGCTGCATTCTTTAAATATTTCAACATGTATAAAATATTATTTTACGTATTATTAAGAAAACTTATAGTACTTTGAAAAGTTTAAGATATAATAAAATAAAAGAATGAAATGCATGAATTCCAACGATTGGAATAAAAACTAGTCCAAAATAACTTACTGTGTAATAAAGTTATTTTAAATGAAAAAAAAAAATTGGTATTAAATGATTTTCGTTAAATAAAAAAATTTATGAATGCTTAAAATAATATTATATCGATGGAGAATTTTATTTGATGCGCTCGGAGCAAAAATGAAACGTACCAGCACAAGTGTTGTTACTTTACTGCTGCTCGGTAAGGCTCCTTATGAAGCCAACTAACCGCCTAGTTAGTATGTCGAAAACCAACGACAAGCATGACACGAGAAGCAATAGAATTTTGTATAGAAAAAAGTATTGCTTCTCGTGTCTTACTTGCCGTCGGTTTGTATTTTCGATGACAAGTGTTGTACTGCTACGTTTCCTTTTTTTCTCTGAGCGCACCATTTGTACTTAGACGATAAATTTACAAAGCTGATAAGGTGCTTACTCGCTGAAGGTTGGTAGAAGAAGGGGAAGGAAAAAACTTACTGCTTTAGTTTGTATATCGAAACCAACGACAAGTAAGGCCTTTTCCACATGGAGCAATTGAATAGTAATGCAACTACAACGCAACATCTTATGAAGTTGCAAAACACTTCAATTTTAAACTGAACTGCAGCCTACGCTTTCAGATGAGCAAGTCACGTCGCAACGCAACTTTGAAAAATTCATAACAACACAAGTGCTTATTTAATTGAAGCTTCGTTAAAAATATATAAAAAATAAATTGAGGATAATCAAGGCTATTGCTCCACTTCCTGCACTAATTTTATATTTATTAATTGCTCACTCCTTTTCATAGCGCACAACACACATCGCAAATGTGTCGCCGTGTTACATTGAACTGGTCACCAACGTGTTGCCGACTTGTTGGGCACAAGTTGCTTCATGTGAAGGCTTCTGTATAAATACATTGGTTGCCAACTTTTGTTCCAGTTGCATTATTATTCAATTGCTCCATGTGTAAAAGGTCTAAGACACTAGAAGCAATACTTTTTTCTATACGAAATTCTATTGTTTCTCGTGTATTACTTGTCGTTGGTTTGCGTTTTCGATATACAAAATTAGGCGGTTAGTTGGCTTTATAAAAAGCCTTACCAAGCAGCAGAAGGCTGTTTTCAATATGCATAAGGTAATGTTTAGAAAATAAATAAAATGATTGATATAAAAACTAATATATGACTGATGTAAAAAAATTATTCTTCTTAATGAAAAAAAGTTGCTTTACGCGGCTTGCGGATGATGTGATTTAGTGGAAACCGTCACGTAACAGTGAGATTGCTGTGTGTGTATGCATGCAAGTATCGAGCAGACTACAACCCAGTGGGCATTTTAGCGAGTGCTCCGCAAAAGAAGGCATGCTATTATTGGCGCCAATACACCTTCCATGATCACTGCATTGATGAGTACTTCTGTAAAGCCCACCTTTTGAAGGTTCTGATTCCTTTCATATTATTTTATATGAAAAAATTTAGAAAAAAATTCCAAAAAAAATTTTAAACACACAGAACAGTTTGTAAAAAAATGTAGATTAAAACCAAAACAACAAAAAATTTTTTTTCTCCGAGTTGAGTCTCGAACCTTGGCTCCCGAAAACTAACATATTACATATTATATTATATGAAAAAACTCCAAGTCTTTTCTTATAGTTTTGTATGAAGAAAATTTATAAAAAAATTGAAAAAAATTTTAAATACACAGAACAGTTTGTAAAAAAAAATTTTAATTAGTTTTTTTTATAATTTTTTTTTCTAATTTATTAAGTTATTTATATATTTTTATGTTATCTTATTATTTTAATGTTTTCGTAATTTGTCTTATTATAATTATTAATATCAATATTTTATAAATAAATAAAAGCGTTAAAAAGTTTTTATTTTGTCTTTTTAATTAAATATGATAACGGTGAGTAAAAAGAAATAGTTTAGGATACGAAATTATTTTTAAGTTTATTGATTTCTTAACCCATTTCCAGCTATTGGTGCATTTTTGCATCAGTAACCAGATGAGCGTGAAAGTGATATTACCTTTATTATATTACCTTTATTTATTATATTACCTATATTATATTATATTACCTATATTGCCTTTATTTATATGGCACTGTACGAGTTATGTTAGCATGGACCTTTGACAATATACATTATTTTTGGATTGAGTCAATTCGGTCATGTTTATACAATAACTAAGTTAGTGTTTCAATGTTCATATAAAAATAGTTCGCTCATTTCGTGCAAGATCCATGTAAGACTCAAAATTTTTGAAATTTTTAGGAGACCGTTTTTAACTTTTTAAATTACTCTAGCTTCCATAGAGACAGTGCGACAAAAGTGTTCGCCAAACCGATATTTTAACGCAAATAAGATAATTATTATCTAAGATACATAAGATAATTATGTACTTATTTAAAAAATGCATATTTCTGAGTTGTGACAGTTTTGCATGCAATGAGCGCGATATGTCAAAATAAAATTTTGGATACAAAAAAAGACGGCACTATTTTCTTCAAAGCGGCACTGTTTTTCTCTCCGCTTCAACACAACCGCAAAAGGTCCAATTCCATCCCTGGTGCAGTGATCAGATTCCCATTGCTGCTCATGCTGATTGGACGCATCTATTGAAATAGCTCTAGGTCGCTGTCCTTCTTCTGTTTCTGATTCTGGCACTATTTTCAGCGCTTGCCTGATACTTTTAATGACAAACACAACGTCCGTTATCAGTATTGTGAAATTGGAAAGCGTAATACTACACGCAAAAGATTTGCAGTTGGTGTAAAAAACCAGTTTGTGATAGGGGTGTCCACTTGGAAAGTAAACAGATTTTTTTTCGATGTAATGCTTTGAGACTGCATCGATATTGTCCGATATAAGTCAGCCCCTTCCTTTACACGTAAAAAAAGACATTCACGACACAAGTAAAACCAAATGTAATATTACGTCTTTATTCAAAGCTCACCAAGACAGAAGAGACAACCGAATTTGCCCTGCAGTCCGCGGCATCGGGCACGAATATGTCATAATGATTTCTTAAAAAAGCTTACTGCATGAGATATATTTGTCGATAATTTTTTAACAAATCTGTCATGGGTTCGTGCATGATTCATTCAAGATTTCTTTAAGACTTGAATTGCTGGGTTGTTTTTATTTTTTTTCTCGTTGCCAATATCAATTTCTAGATTCCGCTTGTGATACGTTTACATAAAATATTTAACTTTGGCTACTGTTTTTATTTTTCTCTACTTATTATTTAATATAATTATTTAATTAGCTGGTTAAAATGTTGATGTTTTATGAAAACACATGCTGTCACATATACTTTAGATAAATGCTGTTGCAATAATGAAAATTAATATTTTTCACCTCAATTTTTTTAAAAGATTTTATAAATAAATATGTTAAAATGTACATAAAAGTGTATTTTTATATGTTTACAAGGTTTCCCATATAAATACATGCTTGCTACAAATGCAGACTTCCGACCGTCCTCGTAAGTTTACAGTCCAGAGCACATAAAAGTTAGTAAGAGACATTTTTTTATTAATTTTCAACGAATTTTATTAAAGGCATATGTCCGCAACCTAAATAAAACCGTTTGTTTTTTTAACAGTTTTTTCAGGAAAGCATAAAGACAGATTTTTTTTCAATTTAATTCTTTTGCTCAATTTAATTTATTGCATTTTATGCATTCAGAAAAATATAATTTTTGTGAATTTGTTCTCTTATTTGTTCCCTAAAATTATACAGTAAAAAATTTGAGGGAAAATTGTATCTTTTTTATAACATTTGTGTGGTATAAACTTTTTTTATTCCAAATAATTTATGAATTTTATACCACTCAATAATATAAAAATAATGAAACAAATATAATTTAAAAATTACAGCATGTGTAAATCAAAAAATATTCCGGTTCGAGAGAAAAAAATTCACCGATATCGGGAAATTTAAAAATATTGTGGTTTCGACTGGTCTGACCAGAAAAATGATTTGGAAAAAGTTATAAGGTTGGATGGTATAACTTTTAAAACATTTTTGGTTTGGATTTATGTGTACACCAAATAGTATAAAATGTATCCTCATATTTTTTAATGTGTAGTCTTTTAAAAAAATCTTTCACGTTTAACATTAACGTAACCCTTTACTAATCGAGATAGCAAAATATCGTATTGTATATTTGATGGACCATTGATATATCTACTTAATAAAGAAATAAAAAAATTTCGTAGAAAATCGTACAAATAATTACTAGGGCGCAGCAACGCACAATGTTTTCTTTTGCCATAAATAGGAAAGAATCAATAAAAAACCAAAAAAAAAAAATTTATTTTCTGATAGAACACAATTTATGAAGAAGCCCAAAGGGTTTTTAAATTTTTTAGAAAAAAATAGTTTTAGAAAAACTGATAGTTTAGCAAAAAAAAACTTAAATTTTTCTTCCAACTTTCGAATCCTCTATTTGAGTTACTTTTATTGCAGCCCTAATAAATTAAGCATATTTTAAAAACTTGTAATGAAATGCACTTAAAAAAATATTCGGCGTTTGTTTTGACTGCAACTTTAATTTTGCGGATATTTTGAAAGTCATAGTGATTGCTCAAGTGAAAAAAGTGATTTTAAAAGTTTAAAAGAGAATAAAAAAAATTATATCGAGGTGTATTCTAAATTATTATACTTAATTTTGCTAAAAGTATGTTTTGTAGAATAAAGTATATCCCTTAGTATTATGTGCAAGTGCCAGCAAATAATTACATAAAAAATTTTGTTTTTTATGAGACATGTGATGAATAGAAAATTGGTGATATCTTCTCTGAATGGCGCGAAATAAAAGATAAACATGACCAACCTGTGGTTGGGTTGGGGATGGTGGTAATTTGGGTCTCAAGGTACATCATGTTCGAAAATTGTATTAATAAGCCAAAAATACAACATTGTACAAAATTTCATTGAAATTTTTTAATGCTATTCAGTTTCGAATTGTACGGGAGGAGAAGGAAAGGGGGTCTTAGTGAATCGATGTACACTATGTTTAAAAACTGTGCTAATAAACCCAATTATTATATTAAATTTCATTGAAATGTGTAGACATTTCCTGTTGCCCAGTTTGGGTTTGTACCAGTGGGAGGGGTTGTATTGGTCCGATATGCACCATTTTTTAATTTTCTTAATAGGATTAAATAACGACTCTATACGAAATTTTATCAAAATCCGTAAATTTTTGCTATTTTTAGCCCAAGAATGTATGAAATCAAAACACTGTGCGACGGTGTTTAATTTTATGTTTCGTACCTATCAACATTCTGTCAAGAAAGTACCGGGAATTAAACTTTTAAAAAGAGATTGTTAAAATATTTTTCTGCTAAGTTGGAACAATTGTTCTCTATACTAACGCTAATTTGAGCGTAATATGTCGTTTATTTTGGTTTTTAAACGCATATTCTGGAATCACCTTCAGTTCTCGCCGCAAATTCTCTTTTATGTCTTCTATCGACTGATCACTGGTACCTCGGAGTGGATATCAGTTTTTAGAAAGATTAAAAAGTCGCCAAGTGAATGCAGTGGTTGTTCGATGGTAGTGGTTGAGTTTTTGTCCAGAAATTTGTTTACAATGGCCGCATTCAGCGCAGACAACTGATGTGAACTGTAATGGTAGCGCTACCTTAGTAAGCGATGTTTTTCTCTGAATGTGTTGCTACTCTACACGTCAGAAATTATATATAATTCAATTTTATATAATTTTTATGTAAATTTTATTCAATTGCATAGATTTCTCGCTTTAATTTGCTTCGTTCTTTCTATGTTTTTTACTTTAACAGCGACAGAGCAGCATCTGACAGCCAACTGTTGTCTGCACTGAATGCGGATAGTGATAGCTTTGTGAGATGGTGTGTTATCTTTATGATAAATTAATAAGTTTTCTTTCCACTAATTTGCTTTTCTCAACGAATTTTTTCTCTCAAAAGTCGCACAACGCTCATTTACATTTTACATTCTGATCATCTGGCAAGAGTTTTGGCAGTCCCAATCCAAGCGGAGTTTTTAAAATATCAATTCCCGGTAATTTTTTGACAGAATGCATATATTTTTCTTAAAATACACCCTTTAAGGAGTCCAATTATTTATTGTTGCTGAATTTTATTTAATTAAAACCTGTAGGTGCGAATTCGCACTAGAGCTCTTTTATTTAATGTGTTCAGGTACGAGAGTCATTAAAGGATTCTATTAAGGAGTCATTAGCTGGATAGAAAGGGCACTGTATTGATTATGTACTGCCTCTTTTCTGCTCTACTAAGCAATTTAAATACCTTGAACTATAGAACTAGTCCCAAAACTGTTTGAAGTTGTCCCTTTATGTCCTTGCTAATAAGGTATTATTGATTAGCCTCTGAACAGTGGGTCGGTGAGCATCACTCATACACTAACTTCACCACTCTTTGTTATCTTATCCTAAGTAAGTCCGCAAAACACAGATTTAAAATGTCAATATCTTTTGTGTCAAGGTATCCTTAACTTAACTTTAGCCACTATCTCTCTTTCACCCAAGTCCTTTGATGTGTCTCGCTGTACTGATTGAAGCAATTTATTTAAGTGCGTTTTGTTGATACATTACTTACTTAGTCGTTATGTGCTAGTTTGTCAACACAAAAAAGCAAGGATTTGCAACTCGGTTACATAAAAGACAACTTACCTGGAACGAAAAAAGATAGATATAGACAAGGATTAGTATAATAAACAATGGTGGTATCCTGAATATAAAACGAAAAAGTTATAAATAACAAATAACTGTTTAAAGCCGAGGTGACTTAAACTACATCATAAGCTAAGAGCAGTGCAAGATAATAGTTAACGAGAAAACAAGAACAATAAAATTACAGCATTGCCCATAGATGCTGCTTTATGGATTTTAATTCTAATAAGCCGCGTCCGTGCTAGCCTCATTCATCATGCGCTTAACTTTGAAAAATTATGTTCGTTCAACAGCCGGAACTTGAGACCTACAGACAAAAATACCGTTTCACAAATGGTATGGATAAGATGCATGAATATCTAAAAGAATAAAGTTCATCCTTTTGCTTTAGAAATCTGATCACAGGCAGTTTTTCATTCGAAGAGTCTGCTTTTATGTTTGCAGTGGTTTTTCCACTGTCGGTTTTCGTTTTTCTTGAGGGACTTTTTTATTACAGCATAAGTTTTGCTGGCGTGATATTGTTATAAATACTCGTATATATAAAAATATTTCTTTTTTTGTAAGGCAACTAAATACGTAAAAAAATATTTTGTTTTATGTGAAATATAGTACGCAGCAGGACGTGACTTTGCTGGATGTGTTGCTGTCAGAGGCACCCCTTATTTATTTGGAGTGTTTTATGGTATTGTCGTTTATTCTGTTTGTAGGCGAGAGAAGAAAAAAAAACACCGCAAAAAATATGAACATGTTAGGCTATCAAGTGTTTTGATAGCGCCAAATTCAATCTTCACTGACTTATGCTTGACTAGAGATAATATTTCGCCATATTTTTTCCTTTTTATGTGGCTTTTTGTCGGAATTTAGAAATTTAACTTTACTACTCTCAGCTATATTTCACACAAACACAAGCTGTACGCGAAAATCCATCAAAACTCCGCAGATAGCTAAATTTTTACATATTGAATTTTTTGATTAACCATCTTTTATCGCTAGGATTGCTAGGGACGCCATAAAATGGTAAATTTTTATTTCATCTATTTTCAACGAGTTGACACAAGCGCATTTTTTATAGCTAGCATTTTTTGATGTTGATGCTTTTTGATGATTTTTGTTATTGTGATGTGTTCGAATCAAAGGTCTTATGTAAGATCTGGTATTCAGGTCTTCAATTTAAGGAGACCTGGTTAACAGATTTTCATTCATATCCTCTTAAACTAGCAAGAATTACTCCTAAATACCACAATAACTACTATTTATTTGTATGCAATTAGGTCATGGAAACTTTTAATTCAAAATTTTAAAATCAGATTCCCCAGAAGTTTTATAACAGAAAAAACTCGTAAGCAGGGAAAGTGTTTATTCCTACAACTTCAGGTCATAGAAAAAAAATTTGGCTTTTACTTATTTGAAAAAACGTGTTTAAAATTTTTTGGTTTTGCTCAGTGTTGTCACTTGAATGTTTATTAAATGTTTATTACTGTCGGATTCAGGCAAAAAAGTGTGGTAGATTTATAAAAAGGGGGGTTAACTTTTTTCTGTAAAAATGTTGATTGACTTAGAGCATGACTAATCTGTACAATAATAACCTTTTTATAATGCATTCAATCAGTTTTATTGCAACAACAACGAAATATAAATAATATTTTTCCAAGAACAATATTGCATTTAATTTTTTCATGAAGACAAAAAAGGCAATCATGAAGACAAAAAAGGCAATCATGAAGACATTTAAAAAGTATATTTAAAATGACAAAGGGCTCATTCGATGAAACATCATAAAAAAGGTTTAAAGATTTATGTGAATTTCCCATACTATTAGAGGCAATAATAAACTTTTATTTTTAATTTTTGTTTTCTTTTGCCCAGTAGTTTTTTTAAGATTTTAAGCATAGTTTGTTTTGCTTCAGCCAATAAGAAGGGGTCGCACACTGTGTTGATCCGATAAAAAAGTTGGACAAAAATATTATTGTTTCAGATCCCTTAGTAGTTTTCTACGGGATCAACTTTATTATTAAACTCGTATAGTATTATTTAACCACGACTTAATCTTTTATTCGTTGAATGTATTTTATATCGTAATGCAACTTCAGATAATTTCTCTTTCCGTGATTTCAAACATATTAACTATCAGGCCCTATACCTCAATGTGTCAATGTTATATTTATATTTCTATTTATATTTATTTATATGGAAATGGGTGTACAATAAGACAAGTCTTTTATAGTAGAGGTAATTTAGAGTATAAAAAATTAACTTAAATAATGTAAAATTTACTTACTTATGCTTTGTGAATTATAAACAAAATATAAAAAAGTATGAGTATAATTAAACTGAGCATTATTATTACAAATATGTAACTTATTGGCGAATTAAAAAAATTAAAGAGTAATCAAAATGGGGGGGGGAAAAATAAAGATAAATAATAATGAAAAAGACAGAAGGTAATTGAATGAAATAGAAAAAAAAGATAAATAACAGTGGAGAAAAAATAGTTCAGAAAATCTGATATTTAATCAATCGAGCGAAAGTAGTTAAACAGTGCATGTTTTAAGCTGACCCTTATAGTAATAGTTTTCAAATAGTTGGGTAAAAAGATTCAAAGTCTTATGGTGCTAATAAAAAAGAAGGACCTACTGCTGTTGAGATAGTTGTGTCTACGAACAATGAGGTTAGCTGATCGTGCAGATTGAAAAAACTGTAACTTATAAAAGAAAAATGTTATCTTTAAGATTATTATAAGACAGTCAGAACAGTTTTTTTTTTATAACACTGTGTGACCGATTGTGTCTTAACAAATTTTCAGCCAAATTCTTAAAAATTCCAAGAGAGGGATATCTTGTGATTATGGGTTTGTTCAATTTCTCAATAATGCTCAAATACTGCTGCAGTGCTCAAAGCATTGCGTTCTGTGAAGAAATGTCAAAAAACGTTTCAAAAGTCCAACTTTTTAAGAGATGCAACCCTGCTTTTTTGAAAAAAATTGCCAGCAGCAAGAGCAACATAAAATTCACTGCTGCAATAGTAAAAATGAGGATGCTAAGTATTTAAACTACTAATCAAATTAGTATTTTATGATAATTGAGAATATTTTGAAGGTTTTTTAATTATTTTATTGTTATCTGGACTAAAGCAGATGCTAAATTGTTAATTTGGCGCTCTGTGATGCATACGCAGGAAGGCAATAAATAGCAGGACAAAAAAGCAGGTGCATTGGCATTAGCAGTGTAGAAAAGCAAGAATGCGGCAAAGCATGTGCAATATTTTGGCGATACTGAACAAACCTAATATCGCAACTGGTCCAACCTCTCAATTCCATCACATTTTTTATAAAAAAAAATTTAAAAATAAAAAGTATGAATTTTGGTATTTAGACTTTTAAGACTTTTTTACATATGCTTACGTTGTGAGAATTTAAAACAAAATGCGCTTTTATTCAACAGAATTAAACGTAAAATCTTACTGTGCCACATTTACATTTTTCATAAATTTTGCACAAACGTTAATGTTTATTTATTTTTTTAAAAAGAGCAATCAACAAAAAATCTTGACTTTCTTACAGGAATCGTTAAAATTATGAAAAACCTTTCCAGAAAGTCTAAGGTAACTGAAACAAGTTGTAAAATTGGAAATATGGTAAATTGTCGATTGCATTAAACGGAAAAAACAATGGAGAAGCTATTCTATAATAATATTTGCAATGTTTATTGCTGATTTGTGTTGGTTTTTGGCACCAGATGAGGCGTTGTGCAGAGCACCAACATAAACACAATGAACAAAACACACAAATTTATACATTCAAATCAAATTTTAATATTTATCCCAGAAATGCATAAAACTTGTATTATTCGCAGTCATTTTATATTACCTTTGTATTTTCTACAAAAATTAAAATCGTAAAATGTGGTATTTAGTCTGTGCATTCCAACAAGACATATTCGTTAATACGCAATTTTTTTTCATATTTTACCGGTTTTTTTATCAATTATAAACTTAAAGTTTGTCTTTCTTTTTTTCTTTCTTTAATGTTTTCTTTCTTTGTATTGAAAATTACTTTTCATCGTATGTTTTTTAATTAAATATAAATAAATAAACACTTTAAACGCAAAAAATAAAAAATAAAGAGAAACTAAGATGCAAATTCGATTTTTTACAATTTCTCTTTCTCACTTATCATTATGTTAAGACATTTCTCTTACTTATCTAAACAATTTATGAATTTTAATATTTGGTAGGGCCACCATTTTTAAATCAACCTCATATAAACGATTGGGCATGGATTGCACAAGTTTTATAAGCTCATAATTCGATACATCATTCCAGGCTTCTCTGATAGCTAGTTTTAACTCAAGCCTGGTGTCAAACCTTTGTCCTTGTGCTTTTTTGCAATACATTTTACGGGATATGCATCCCTAAAGGTTATTTATGGGGCTTAGATCTGGACTGCATGCCGGCTACTCCAAAATTACTATATTGTGTTCCTGGAACCACTGCATCAAAAACTTCGAAACATGGATAGCGGCGTTATCTTGTTAGAAAATTATGTCTTCATCCATTCTTTCATCCAAAAATGAGATCGTCCAACATTTCAGAGTATAACAACGAATTCATTTTCGGTGGAACAAAGCAAATATTTACCTTGCCAGAAGTCAAAAACGCTGCCCATACCATAACGCTTCCGCCACCGCCACCGAAGTTTAATTTTGATATGCGTACGTTGTTATTGCTAAAATCGTGCCAATTACATGCGTACGAGTGTGGACCGATTGAATTCATTTATCATCAGAGAGCACAACATTGTCCCACTCCATAGTCCAGTAAATGTGGTTGCGTGCAAATGCTAAGCGAGCTTTTTTATGTTGTACTATCTTCAATACGGGCTTGCACCAGGGCTTCTTCCACTTTACTTTTTCTGTTGTGGGTAATATGTGGGCAATGTGCTTAGCCGTCACTGGAAGAGTTAATTTATTTTTACACTGAGTGGCATTCAAATAATTTCTTGTACCGTCCATTTTTATTTGATTTTTTTTTTTTTTGAGGCTTAAAAGCTTTTGATTCCTCTTTGTAGGTTTCTTAATGCCGTAATAATTGCATTTCTTTAAAAAAGGAATTGCTCCTTCAGATCTTCCAATTCTTCGTCGAATTTCCCGATTTGAGTTGCCTTCTTTGTGGTACAGCTCGATTTGAACATTTTCTTCATTAGGCTTGGGCATTTTAGTTCACTAAAAAGATCGTTCTTTTTAGTTCAGTTGAGTTTAATGAACTAGTTCGTTCATATAGTTCTTTTAGTTCACAGAGTTCGTTCGCTTTTTTAGTTGGTTTCGCACTCGTTCATGTTGTTAGCTCGTTAGTACTTATAGTTCGTTTGGTGTTTTAGATCGTTAGGTATGTTAGCTTGTGGTATTTTTTAGTTCAATAGGCCTTTTAGTTTGTTTTGTTTGCTCTTTCATGATCAGATCTATAAAATGAAATGAACTATATGACCGAATCAATCATTAACTACGGACAAAGAAGAAATTCGCATAAAAATACTACATGTGGGGCATTCCACACAATATTTGCCACAAAAATTTGTTTTTGCAAAAAAGTTTTTTTTACTGTTCATTAGTGAAAAACTGAATCAGCACGGACTCAAACCATTGTTGAGAGAAGCAAAATTGTTTCTAGTTCATTTCGATCTGACTCGCTGCAAAATCGATTGAACTAAAAGAACGAGAATCAACGAACTATGTCACATAGTTCTAGAGTGCGAATAGTTCAATTGAACTAGTTCGTTCGTGAACTACCCAAGCCTATTCTTCATCGCTTAGGTAAGTGGCCTTCGGAATTATGGTTTCAACAGTGATATAACGATTTAAAAATGAAAATTATAATTTTAATGTTATTTAAAGAAAAAGGGAAATATCTAAAACTCCACAATTTTTAATTTTTAAGGCAAAGTATCGTCATGATTTAAAAATATTCGCTAATTGCAAGTTATTTCACCAGCTGCGATTAAACGAATATGTGCATATATTTTGTGCATTGATTGTATTTTTACACGTGCATTCGAAGTTACAACAAAACAATAATGTGTATGCAATAAAAAATTTCCGTTATTCTCACGAATAGCTTCAGCGAAATCTTTATTCTTGAAAACATATTAAACATAGATTTATTAGACAGGAAAATTAAAATTGTGAGTGCATTTAAGCGATTATCTGTCAATGTAGATGACCAAAATCTGATATCATTTGGTTAAATGGCAGCAGTTTGTATGCTGCGAGCGCATATAAGAAAAAATCGGTGATTTTCGATTAAAAAAAACCATTAAACTGCTGCCACATTTCAAAAAAGCTTTTTGTTTTTAAATTCTCACAACCTAAGTATATGTAAAAATATTGTTAAATGTCGGAATACCAGAATTTCTACCTGTTAGCTTTAAAAAATTAAAAAAAAATATTGTTATTGAGAGGTCGGACAAGTTGCGATACACAGCCCTATCATTGAGTCCCATTTTAGTACGATATCTTAGAAACTACGAAAAATTCTTCACTGAGTTCATTCGTAGCGTCATTTGTAGATTTTTTTAGTTATTTGTTACGACGTGTTTTGGTTGTCGGAGAAAAATTTTGAAATAAAATTTAGATTGAATAACCACTTTTACTGTATGAATTTTTATCGAAATTTTTTCCAACAGCTAAAACACGTCATAACAAATTACTTCAGAAATCTACGAATTGCGCTGCGAATGAACTCAGTGATGCCTTTTTCGTAGTTTCTAGGATATCGTTCTACGACGGATTTCCGTGATAGGGCTGATAATCACAAGATCTCACTCTCTCAGAATACCTAAGAATAATAAGTCAGCTAAATGATTGACTCTACACAGAGTTGTTGTTTTTATTGCCTTCTTAAAAAAATTACTTGATCTTAAGCTCGTAATTTAATTCATGTTCTAATTTTAAAAAACCGTTTTTTGGCGGTTACACCGTGTTATTAAAAAAGTATTAAAGGTTTTAATATTTATCAAAGCTTAATTTTTTTTATTCCAAACATAGGACTGAATAAAGCTTTGATTTAAAATAATTGGTAATTCTTACTTAACTATAAATAATTGGTAACTGCACACAACCTGAGCTGCACAATTCGATAATCAATTTTTTTACAGCAATAACGTTCGTTGTCATAACTAACGAAATCAAATCATTTGTTTAAGTTGAAATTTCTTGTTGTTTTTGTTTTGATAAACGAATAATTAATAAATTTTTTTGTATATAACAAATATTTAATATAAAAGGTCTATGTTCATTTTCAAATCAATTTGCTTTACAGTCAAGAAAAATAAAGTTGAGTGACAATGAGAGTAAAATGGAAGAGGAGAATGAGTTGTTTGCTCCCGCTTCCGAGCTTTTAATTGCAAAATAATCTATCTTCATCTGCATCTGCTAGCACATGCAATAGTGACAGTTTTTGCGAAAACGACTTGGGTAAGTGGGTTGGTCAATGTGCCTTAATGAGTACATCTCAGAAATTGGAATTGGTTAAATGCCCTTGGGTAGCTCCTCAAATCTACGATTTTAAGAAGGACGTGATTGGACCCAAACTAAAATTTTTCCACAATTGGCTACAAAAATATGCGCCGTGGTTAATGTACTCAAAAAAAAATTAAAAGGTGTACTTTGATTGCACTGTGTCCTCTTCCCAATAGTCGTATTAGAATCACTCGTAAATAAGCCTTTCACCAAATATAAAAATGTGCATGAGTATTGTAGAAGCCACGCTTGGAGTCACTGCCACATAGGATTAGAAGTAGCTCACGCATTCATGACCGACCTGCTTGTTGATGTCTGGACACAAGAAATTACTAGAAAAAAATCGAATTTGTCTTCGATTATTTCTGTTATGACTGGACAAAAATAGTCTTATAGTGACGTTCTAATCGTTTAATGTATAATTGTTAAATGATTTTTTGTAAACATCAATAGACTCATCAGTTTTTAATGTAATATTTGAATTTATTAAATAAAAGTTTCCTGTCGAACAGTTGTCAAATAAGGTGGTTTTTTGGAAAAAAGTCCGTCCGAAAAGTTGGAACCAGAAAAATGCATACAAAACTTTTTTAACAGATTCAAAAAGAATCGATTATTACAGGGACGTTTTGCAGTAGAACAAAAAATTATCCAATTAAAAAAAATGTTTTTTTAGGTTGACGCCTTAGACTCGTTATAAATGGATCTGACAAAATCTATAACTGATGCATCACATCACAGTGTAAAATATTTTTTTTAAATTCTGATGCAAAATTCCAAATCAGCAATCAGCGCATCTACAAAAAATATAAAACAAATAAAATCATATTTAAGGTCCGAAGTGTGAAATTCTATTGCCAGCACATACACAAAAATATAGAATAAAACACGCATTTTTAGGGTCCACCCTAGTGCCAAACAACTTTTTGATATTCTAACATCAGACTGCACTGTAATACACACGTTTGCTGCAGTTTCCATTTTGTAAAACTTTTGCAATAACGATTCTCAAGTAAGATTTCAAACAAACACCACACATTTAAAAATAGCAATGCGTTCTAAAAAAATTTCTACGTGTCAGTGGCGGCCGTAGCCTAGTGGGTAGAGTGCGTGGCCCCTAAGCTAAAGAAATACGGTAGCCGGGGTCAATTTCAGCTCAGACAGAAAGTTTTTTCAATTGAATTAATTTTTCTGTTCGTTCGTCACCTCTCTGCAGACAATGGCAAACCTCAGAGAGTAAAAATTGCCATGTAAAGCTTCTTGAGAACATAAGCCGTTCGGAGTCGGCATAAAACACGTATGTCCAGTTCTCGGTCATTTGTGATCAAACATTTAATAACACGCACAACACAATTGATCAATAGAAGCTAGGTCAAAGTCCTTCCAAGGGCTGAAATGGCCAGTTAATTTTTTTTACGTGTCAGAAACATAGACACAGTAAGAGAGGAGATAGAGAGAGAGAGAGATATAAAAAGAAGGAGAGAGTTGCACACTCGCCTACTCGTTTGTTAGTCTGCTCAAATCTCACTACTCGCACGCACACAGCGCACTCGCTCCCTAGTTTGTTTTTTTCCCAACGGGGAAAAAAGCACTTCGAAAGGCCTTTTTGAGATATATAGACTCAATTTAGCTTACTTTAAATTGCTTCAAAAGGCCTTTCATTGAAAGCTTTGGGTCAGCAGTTCGGTGCACTCTTTTTTGTTTTTTTTTTTTCAAAGAGAGAGGGATAACAAGAGAGAGAAAGATTTTTGAATTCGTCCGAAATAAGGGTTAGAAGACAAACATCGATACTGCTTCAAAAGGCCTCGCTTGGAAAGCTTTGGGTCAGCAGTTTCTTTTTATTTTTGATAAATAAGCAAAATTTATTAATATTTTACTCACTTTCACGTCAACTTCTGCGCACTTGTATCAAACAACTGATTGAAAGCATGCCTTTCTTTTTTTTTTCTTTGTTTGTTTTTTTTTTCTTTTGTTCGTTTCTCTTGTTGTGTCCGTTGCTGAAGCCCGTATGATACTTCTTTGTTTTGTCCAATTTCAAAATCTGAAAACAAGTGGCGCGTGGGCCAGACAGATATATATTGTTGGAAAAGGATGAAAACATACATCGTGCCACTTTTTTACATCTCCGCAAAGTGACTATTTTATCTCTCTGTTCTTCTTGGCTGCGGAAGAAAGAGCTCAAGCTTGTTTTTGACACTAAATATTTGATCGAAACTGATCGAAACTTAACGACAAACGAATTGAGAGAAACGTCAAAAACAATGCATTGAAAATGCTGTCTGTCGCACATTTTTTTGTCCAATTCGTACTATATGCGTATGCACTCACACTTCTTGAATTTTAGCTTTAGCTCTATTTCAACTGCTCTTGTTTCATTGTCAATGAATAAAAATTGGACAACACAATGAAGTATCATACGGGCTTGAGCGTACTTCAAGCATTCCTCTCTTGCACAGTAATAAAGTAAGTGCTGACGTTTTGCTCCTGGCTGACATGCGGCCCGTTGGGCTGCTCGATACTCTCACCCATACACACACAGGAATCTCACTGTTACGTAATGGCTTCTACCAAATCACACTAACCGCAAACCATGTAAAGGAACTTCGTTCTAAAAGGATTATGTTTTTATTTAGAATCTATGTTAAAAATTACATTTTTTAATTAAAAATTTAAAGAATTTTTTTACCCACATTTTCGTATGACAGTGCTATGCAGGACTTATTTAAAAGTAAAGATACAAAAAAAGCCAAGCAACTTTATGTCATCATAACATTTAACGTTACAAATTAAATAAAGTAATTTTTTAATACTAATGTTTTTATTATTAAACAAAACAGACACAATTATTTTTGTATTTTGCATTTGAAGATACCACTAAATGCGTTCATTATAAGATTTAAAATTACAATTATAAGATTACATGGTATTTAATATTTTTATTACAGGCAAAGCAGCGGGTATTTGCTAGTAATATTATCAAAAAACTATGCTTGTTTATATAAGGAATAACAGCATTTAAGAGGAAGTGATCGTAATTTCCTATTCCTCGAATTGCTACGATTTTCTGGCCAACGCCTGATTATCATATATTAATCTCAATCTTAATGATTTCTTGCCATACTTGTGTTTCTCTGTAACTTATTTGTATCCTTATTCTTTGTCATTGTTGCCCATAACTTGAACAAATTTTCCACATCCACAACCAGGTTCATGCTATTGTATGAAATTGCTACCGACTACAACTTTTTGCTATTTATTTTATATATTACGGATAAACATAGCAAGCAAGTGAACTACAGTTGGTAATGTTCGACTACGAAGCTGTATAAAACATTCTGTTCATTGACTTAAACTTGAATTGGATCTCTCAAATCGGTATAAAAACCTAATTTTATGTTCAATTCAGGGTTCGAGTCACCTAAGGTAACGGCTGACAGTTTTTGTTTTGATTGTTGTTTTTTTAAACGATACTTTCGTAATAAAAGCCGCATGATCTTAACAGGAAAGAATCTATTGTCAAATTCAGATATAACAAAAGAAGCATAACAGTATACATTTACAGAACTGTATCTGATGGTTAGAAATCCTGAATTAAAATTAAATGCTAGCTAATATTCCCTAAGTTTTTTGCTTTAAATTTTGATAAAATTCAATGCCTTTCAATTAATATCAAAATTGGTTATTCCTTTTGTATAAAATTTTAATACATGTCAAATTTTACTACATTTTTTAGCCATGCCGTTTTTGTATCTTTTGTTTTTTATCAGTTTTGTAGGCGTGTGGCTTAATAGATCAGTGGAAGCGCATTTTAGCTGTAATCTAATCGTCGTTGGTTCGATTCTCATAGGTGTTGTTCTTCTTACTTTGTCCAAAAATTTAATACACATTTAATTTAAAAACACATTTTAGTTAAAAATTAATTTAAATTGTTCGCCAATATTAAAGATTTATGCTATTTTTTGTAATCTCACTTGTAATTAATTTATTTAAAAATTTCGAAGCACGTATGGGTGTTAGTATGTTTTGTATGCTTAAAAGAATGTTGTTGCGCCTAGCATTATACTAAAAGTTTAAAACATAAGTATTACGATCATTTTAATAAAATATTTTTTGCGACACAAATTTATACTTGAACATAAACATAGATCAAAATGTATAAACGAATTCTATTCGTTGAGTTCAATTAAGAATATTTTATTAAGTTTAACTGAATACAAACAAATTGTTTGTAGTTCAATATGCTGACCACAAAAATTGTAGCTTTCATAAAAGTACTTCATTGCAATAATACGAAATTATTATGAAAAATAAATTAAGCTTATAACAAACAATTTAGGATAAACTGACATTAAATTCACGTAACAGAAGAGGCCCACAACGAGTTCACACAAAAAAAGCACAAAAAGAAGCCAAAGCAAACCCAAAATATGTCAACACTTCCACTTTCCGCTCTCCAGCCCACGTACAACACGAATGTATCCTTAGATGTGCAACGATGTTGGAAAAGAAAATCATGAATTTTGCCAAATAGCAAAAGAAATTCATGAGTTTTTTATAGGTGTAGTGGGTGACATGGCTATGTGTGTGTGTGTGAGTATGTGACTGGGTATAGTTGGCAATGTCTATAGAATTATTACCTTGCTTATACTCTTCCACACCATGCTTACAACGCTTAACACCTTAACGTACGTACATATATTAAGCGGAAAAAAGAATAAAAAAAATTGTTCTCTGGTGTTGTAGATTTCCGGATGATCAATCATAAAAGCGAACAGAAGCCGGATATAAATGAAAGATATAACACGTATGTATGGGTGTGTGTGAGTGTGATTTTGTGTGAATGAATATGTGCAGCATGTCGTCTTGACGTAAGATACGTTGAGTTACTTTGCTGTCATTGGCAGTGTTGACAGCAACACGCTAGAGGATTCGGTAAAAGTGGATGGATGCGCTACAAGCTCTAGGGTCTCTTTTTTTCGTTAATGAAACAAGACGTATTTATTAATGCACCATTTCATTCATTTTACCCTTTCGGAACAACTCCTAGCACGGTGGAGCAAAATATTTTAATTTTGGCTGAAGATCAGTTTTAGAATCAAAAAAGCTATGTTCACAACAGAATCGTAGCCCGGTTTTTCCATGGGGCATTAAAGTTTTGATTACAAATAGGAATTAGTACAAATGTGATATTTAAAGGAGGGATTTCGTACTTTTTTATGCAAAACTCATTACATAATTATTTTTTTTAAATGCTGCCTTTAGTTTTTTATATTGAAATTTCAGAGTCAAAGCCGTCACGCCTGGAGTAGGCAAAATATGAATGATACACTCCCAAATGATCCGCAAAAAAACTCTGAGTGGGGTCAGTGCTGTCTGTTAACCCACAAGAGAATGGATAGCCTCTAAGCTTAGAGCTGCCATACGTCTCAGTTTGCCCGGACATGTCCCAGTTTTGACATCGATGTCCCTGTGTCCCAATGCTCAGTAAAAAATGGACCGTTTAAAAATGTTGAAGGAAAAACTGAAAGTTTGTCAGTAAAAACTGAACAAATATTTTGCAAATCCGTGTAAATGAATGAAAAATTAAAGTATTTTTTTGTTATTACTAAATAAAAAGAGCTGAAATAAACTTAAAACAAGTCCAATCTTAATTATGAATAGGTCCAAACAGTATTTTTTTACCTCATTGACTGAGTTGATAGAAGCAAAAAAAAAATGTATTATTACTAAAAAATTAGAATTGTATATTAAGGCTTAACTTTTATAGTACATCAAAGGAGGAAAATCAAGTTAATAGATATATATTTACTTAAGTAATTAATATTTATCTTAAAATTAAGTAAATAAATTATTAACTTAAGATATTAACGTACATATAATACATAACTTCGAAGTTATTAATTAATGAAGTTAAACAATTTTATTTAAAAAAGAGAAAGGAAGCAGAAAATTTTAAAGCAAAGAAAGAGATTGAATAGATACAAGAAACGAAAAGGTAATAGAATAGAAAATGAATTTAAATCAAAAACTATTCAAGAGATGTGAAAAATTGTTTCTTCTAGGAATTGGATGCTTCTTTTTTTTTGTTATAAGATTTATACATATAAATTGTAGTATTACATACTATGTGTACCTATGAATTATTTTTTTTTTTTATTCGCCCGGATGTATGGAATCTTCCAAAGATACGTATACCCGAGCTATACGCATGCACGATTTACGTTCTAGATCCTGCCTGGATCAGCCTGGACAGACAGAATGCACCTACGTACTAAAACATACCCCCTATTGGCAGTTAGGATTTTCCACTAAGCACATTAATCGGCTTTTCAGCGGAATTAAAAATTTTTATATTTATAAAACGCGTATTTAAGTGAATTTAATTCTATTAAAAAGCAACATCGAATTAAATGATAGTGATTATCAGTTGAAGGAACACTTAAAAAATCCTGATTTCAAAAACAATCCAAAACACTATACTCATTTTAACTGGTTTGCGGCCATTGTCCAACCCAAGGACCTACGTGGAATAGGGGCCGCTATTGACTTTTTGGGCTTATCGATCCAATTTGATCATTGTTTTAATGATCACATCTTCTATATGTTAAAAGAAGCGACGAAATACCAAGGTTTTTTAAAATGGTGCAAAAAATATTTTACTTCTGCTGATCTTTGCATGATCTACACATCATATCAGCTCCTCTGAACCGAATTCCTTCTGGACCGTTTTCAACATCGTGCGATATTTTTGATAGGAGATGAAAATATTTAATAATGTTTTAAATTTCTTGGGCATCGACGTAGTGTTGGTTTCCTCAGTCATCTGTATAGGTAATACCATGTTCAAGGGAGATACATAGCCTGACGCCACCAGCCCGTGTTTTTTCCATGTCCACTCGGACAGCTGTCCAAGTCCACCAGTTTACTATTGCCTGGATGCCAAATAAAACCTAGTATTATCGTGATAATTCGTATTTGAGTCGTTAATTTTAAAAATGGGGTCATATTTTGCGTTTATAATTTCCTATCAAATGATCCAAATTGGAATTGTTTCAATGTTTTAAACATGGCGTCATTGTAAGAAATTATTTAAAGGCTACTTTTTAATATTTCTTACACAATACCTTTACGGGATGCCATTTCATGCTCTTTCTTGAGCTTCATTTCGGAATGGATAAATAATATCCCAATCAAAACTATTTTACTATTTTTTAATGCACTATTTTGATTATTCTTTAAAATGCATTTCCATCACTCAAATAATAAATGAAGCTAATTTCACGGATTTTTAAAATGACTGAATATTATTTTTTTTATTATCATTCTACTCAGAACTAAATATTTTGTAAGACTATTTTTACTCCAAACTCTAAAAAATAAGTGCAAGTTTATTATTAGTACAATAGTAAAAATTTGTTGAAAATTCAAACTAATTGTAATTTACTACAACTTTTAAAGTAATCTAAAATTTTTACATTTAACTTAAATTTGGGTAAAATTACCACAAGATGTGGAATTTTGCTACAGTTTAAGTATCAATATGAATAAATTTTTTTAAGTTATCGATATCTGCAAGCCTATTGCCTACAAGTATTGTAGTAAATTTCAACTAATTTGAAATTTTAGTCCATTTACGTAAATTTTTTTCAATTTAGGAAGCAATAAAGTGATTTGAGGTCGAAAAAAATGTTTTCCCTGAAAGTATAACAATGATACTTAAGCTTTTTAAACTTGAACAATACAATAAAAAAGATACATATTCCAAGTTTTTAGTACTTTTTAGCATAAAAGGTGCTATATTTATATCCAAAAGCATACTGTATATCCCATCTCATATAATACTTTGACAACTTAAAATTGGGCACACATGCTTTGCTCTAAAATACACATTTTGTCTTCGAAACTTGTTGATTAAAATAAAACCCCGCCTATCTCTTATATATTTCTTTGACCTTACATACGCATTCTGAGTTTGAAGTATGGTTCAATAAAGTTGAAGCAGCTCCTATGACCCATACAAAGGGATGTCATAAAATTCGTGAAACCTCTGAAAATCACACAATGTTTCATTTCTTGGTTTGAAATTGCACTCATTTGCGTTGATTTTCAATAATCACTCTGAAATTGAAATAAAGCAAAATCTAATAAAAACTCCGCCTACCTTCCATACAAAGTGACGTCATCAATACAGCAAAACCATTATTATGCCACAAAAATTAATAATTATTTCTACAACGTACTCTAAATTTTAAAAATCAAATACATTCTGTTAAGAAAGTATCGGTAATTGTCGTATCGTTTCAAAATTCTTTCTGCCGGTAAGTAGACAAAATTATCTTATATACTCGCACTGACTATTTGAGTGCGACCTGTCGTTTAGTTGGTTTTTGAAACGCATTATCTGGAATCAACTTTGATTCTCGCAGCAAATTCTTTTTTATGTCTTTTACCGACTGAAAAACGGGTGCCTCGAAGTCGTATTTTGAGTTTTGGAAAGAGAAAAAGTAGGCAGAAGCCAAAGCAGATGAATACGTTGGTTGTTCGAAAGTATTTGTTTAATTTTTGCACAAAAATCCTTTCACAATGCTAATCTTGTGAGATGATGCGTTACTGTGGTTTGTTGGGTGTGCTGAGATGAGTTTTATTTTCACAAATCTGGCCTTTTCGACGAATTTACTCTATCAACCACAAAACGCTCAGATAATATTTTTTATTAACTGAAACCACTACAATAATAAAACATTTATAACTGTGAATATACTAAAACATTGTATTTTAACTATGGCCCAGTCGATGATAATTTCTTACTAGGTGTTTTAACTTTTTGTGCAAATCTTAATACAAACTATTGCGCACTGATTAAAATAAGTTCAATTATGCCAGAATTTCATAAAAATCAACTTTGCTTACAATTGACTTTGATTGTTTTAATTTACCGACCGTCAGTTGTCATCGACAAACATTGACTGTTTTTATTTTTAAGCTATTTAAAGATCAAAGATAAATGGGTATGTCAAATATCCACCTAAGGCGAATCCTCACTCTTTTATTCAGTCCATAACAATTCACAAATCCATAGTCAAAACATTTTTAAAGGGAATTTTTTGTTAATTAATTTTTATGATCTATTAAATTATTAAATGAATATTGATGTTGTTATTGTTACCTTCTTAAAAATGTACTTGATTTAAAGCTTGCAATTAATTCATGGGAATTTTTTAGTTAAATTTTCAGCATTCTGTAGAAATACATTCACATTTGTGTACATCAAATTTCAAATTTTTTTTTGATTTCTGCAAAAATTTTTTTAGTGTATAGTGAAAGAAAGTATTTGGCACCACATAATCTATCTTTCATCACTTTTCAGCAAACAACATAATCGACTGAGACATTAAATCAACTACACGTTGATCAGGAACGCCCAAAATGCCCCGACATGGTCACAAAAAGCCTTCAATTCTGGGCAACAATCTGCACTCAACACACTCGTCATGTAATGATTTGTTACATTCAAACGCTGGATACAGCAACAGACTGGGAATATTTTTAAATCTGCCAACTTTTAAGCATCAAGCTAATGCGACGTGTACGAGTTGTTCGTTGTTCGTAGATACAAACATATATTAAAAAGGACATGACAGAGCGCTTTATGTGGGTGTGTGTATGTGTTGCATGTGCTAGTCAAACCTGATTGTGTGTGACAACTCGCCGACTTGACAAAATGCCTCACCAACTCTCACCACCTCTCCCTGGCACACCAAAATGAGCCAATCCAAACTCTTCGCCCTCCTGCAAACACTGGGGCCGTTTGCATTTGGCAATACTGCCTGAAATTCTTTATATACAACATCTTTGCTAAAATTTGCAGAATTTGCTTTAAAGATTTTCTACACCTTATGGACTTTCTCAAAACAAATTTTAATAAATGGGCGTGGCACCTTTAATACTACGAAAATAAATAAACTAAATAAAATTATATGGCAATAAAATTACCAAATTCCACATAAACCATGGTTAATTTGCTTATTATTGGAGAATGGGCAATGATACCTCCCATATGTTATGTTTTTATAATCATATATTTAAGTGACTTTTTAAAATTAAACTACAAAATATTGAGCACTACTATCAAACGTAAATGAACGATAGTGCACAAAAGTTGGTTATGACTAGATAAGTAGGCGTGGCACCTCCCATACATACAACTGAATAACATATCGTCGTTGCGCGTGCAATACCGCGTATATAGCAAAAAGTCCAAAATTTATTTCATTTTTATTACGCGCAGCGACGATAGATTAATACCCACTTTAAACAAAATGGCGCAGTTTCATACTTAACCCATTTCTAACCAGTTGTCGAAAAATCGACCAGTGACTTTAGAATTTTCTGTACGCTAGCGAAAAATAGATAAAACTTAGCAGTCTATCAAATATGTGAATGTACATTTTTGTCAAATTTAATTATTTTTTGCTTAGGTTAGTTTAAATTTTTACCTGTTTTTTATTGTAGTCGCGCAAATCGATTGTCAAGAAGATGAAGCCAAAAAATATATAAGGATTTAAATTATATTAAAATAGAAATCAAATATAATAATAAAATAGTAATTATTAATATTAAATATTAATATAGCAATAAATAAAAATATAAAATAAGATAAAAAACTAAAACAGATGCGTCGCTTGACACACGAGAGAAGCGAAGCTTTTTCGCAGTTTCATAATACTAAAGTTATGAATTCAGTACTTTCGGCTTTTCAAAAGTACCGCAGTACCCACGCAATGATTTCAGTACTTTTTACAAATATTGTAAAAGACATTTTTCACTTGTTTTATCTTACATATAGTTTACACTAGGAATTACTATTAAAACAGTCAATATCTCCAAACTGCCGTTGCGTAAAAAATAAAAAATAGAGATTAAAAAAAAATTGAAAAATCCTTTTTTTTAAATTAATTTTTTTGTAGTATAGAATTTTTTATTTATGTAGTAATAAAGTAGCGCTATATTAAATAAAACCAATGACAACAATCGATCCTAAGGGTTTAAAGATATAAGAAAAAATATGTGCTGACGTGTGTTCCAAAACAAAGAAGTGATTTTTGACATGGATTACAAAATTTGACAAAATTCTCTGAATTGGGCAAGACCATTTGTATACAAGTATTTTTAGAAGGATTTGAAATTATACAAAAATTTATTTTCCAAGTGATCAAATTTAAAAATCATCTCTGGATTATAGGCTTTTTGATCTGGCGTGACCTAAGTTAAGGACAGGCTCGACCGAAAAATTTAATTTTTCTTTTTTTATTTTTCGATAGCTTATGATATGTAGCATATGTTTCCATAGCGGTTTGGCCGATAACAATTGCATAAAAAAGTTATCGCATACGAAAATCACCTATATTTTCATTAACTCTCTCGAAACCATCGTTAACCTAATCTTAAAACGGGTTTTCTGAAAAATCGAGTCAATGGATTGACTTGGATTTTTTTTTAAAGTAGATAAAATTTATTGGATCCAAAACCTAAATTAAGATAATATTGGTCGGGTTTTTTTTAGAGAACTTTAAAGAGCGCAAAATGTGAAAAACGCTACTTAAAATTCAAGTGTTTTCCATTTTTGCTACTTTCAATTATTTATTGATATTATAGCTCCAATAAATACAATACAATTTATAAAATTGTTTGCTTTTTTATACCAGATGACATGAACGTGCCGTGGGATGGAAAACGTTTGGGTACTTTTTTTCAACTTGACGTTTGATGGCGTTTGACACATCACGTTACACATTTATGCATCAAAAAAATATTTTCCTACACTTTAAGAATCAATAAATAACTGTCAAAAACTCAAGGTAATCATTTACTTCTTTCTATGAAAAAAAAAATATATAAAGAACATTACCGTGTTTTCGGAGCTCGAGATGAGAACCTGCCCTTAAATTTCCATTGTAGTTCAATTGGGTAATAAAGTAATTAGGCTGTTAAGAAATTATGTAATTTTGTAAGTAAAAAACAAATTGAATATATTTTTTTTCCTTGCCTCAACTATTTTTCCATTATCTTTAGCCAATGCCTTCCATTTTTACTAAAACAAAAAAATGAAAGAAACATTAACGAAAAAGAAAAACTACATTTGTGAAGACGATTTGATCATCCTGGTAAATGAATTTGTGCATAAATGTTTTTCTTGGATAAAATAATAAATTTTTAATTTTTTGGTCACGGTTGATCTCTGTTGAAATGCCCATTTACGTATTGTCAAAAATCGTCAAAATTAAGTCTGTGAAGTGCATACAGGCAATTGGCACGACAATTGGCAAAACAGTTAATAAAACTTAAAATTTGTTGACTTTTTTGTATTTTGAATGCATTTTCTTAAATAATACGCTCAAGCTAAAATATTGTACATTACCAATTAATTCTTTGAAAATCTGATCTTTTCTGTTCGTCAATATACTTGATGTCATTGCTACCCTAGCTTCTGCAAAAGTGAGTTTAAATGGCTACAAAGTTTTAAATGTAATTCAACTGTCCTTCGACGGTACTACTGCTGTACTAGTGTAAACTTATCATTGCTTCATTTCATTTTCATTGTTACCAGGTAATACAAACTTCACGTTTGAAAACCCTTACAAGCTTTTAAAACTTCTTGCACATTTTTATATTATTTCTTAATTCAGTACTTTTAGAACTTTTTAAAATCCGCTAAGTACCAAACCGAAAATTGGAATTATCATCCCTGATTTATATCTGTGCTGGGCATTCTAACACAGTCACATTTTATTTTGTCTTGTTGAGATTGGTGCGCTCTCGAATAGCGCAAACTTAGCGAAATAGTTGTCGTGAAATTATTTAGATTTGCAAGTTTGTATGTTTATACCCCCACACATACTGCTTTATGTGTTTATTTTTTGTCTTATGCTTTTAATTTTAGTCATCGGCAGCGTTCAATATTTCTTCTATGGTAACATCAAAGCTCCAGCATTTTATTCTAAGTAAATAAATTATATAAGTTTGCTTGCAGTTTAAAATTAAACATTCTGCCTCTTCGCGGAATAAACTATCTGCGGAAAAGAAATCACTTTCCAATTCAGAGTTAAACATTTTGTATGTTTTTTTTTTGTAGTTCTGTTTTTATTTTAATATTATAATATCTAAGCATGTATATACGAATAAATAAAATTATATTCAAAAACTAAAAAAATTAAGCATCAGAAAATTAATATAAATAATATAAATTAATAATTCAAATAACCTTATACGGATAATATGAAATTATTAATATGAAGTATTATGAATGTGCACATCAAAAAGATAGTTTTTTAAGTGTGTACATAAAATTTGCGACATAGGGTCTCACAACATCACCGTCAGCGAACGACTGAATTATATTCTCTTCTGTTGTGAGATGTGTGTACCAGGGTTGATAAATGACTTTTCATTTTGGTATAAAAATTTCGAAAAAATTGTACTAAATGAAAAAAGAAAGTATGAAATAAATTTTTTTTATTTAAATTTAAATGTTTTAATGTTTTTAACAATGCAGTTCATAAACAAAAATTCATAACATAAAAGTTTTTAATAATCAGTAAGAGAAGCACACGCCGTCTTTAATACTAGAGAACGATATCACTTAAATCCAGGGCCGTAGTTGAGGGGGTTTTTCGGGGTTCAATGACAACATAAAAAAAATGAATGATCACCAGACTATATCCTTTAAATATTGAATACACTGAAACACAGCTCAGGAAGCCTTTTAACTTTTACCCAGTCGAAAATAGTTCCTTACTTGTTTAAAAATTACTTTTGCCCAAGCTTCCCATACAAGCGGTCCCAGTGTGCAGCGGTCCATGAGCGAGAACATGAATTATGCTCACTCAGCAGCGTGTTTGCCGTGCTTTGGAGCTCCAACTTCTTCCTTTCTGTTGTTTGCGAAATAGCTGTATTTGCGGTATGTGAAGAAATCTGTGAAATAGAATTATTTTTCATTGTTGTTGTTTTTATTGTTGTTGCTTTGGTTGTTTATTGCTCTCTCTCTCTCTCTAGAAGCTGGCTATACCACTGAACAAATATTTTTCTTTCACTCAGCCAACGATTAGCTTGACATGTCGTTCTGAGGCTAAGCAGCATGTTGACAGCAATTTTTACAATTATGATAAAATGCTGTTATTATTTCTTCGCTTCTGCTTTGATCACAAAATAACTGAGTGCTGAAATACCGAGTAGCGATACCTAATTTCTTTATATACTGCTTTTACAACAAATCCTACACCGTTGGGCACACTTTGCACCATCATAACTCAAACGCCTCAATCCTCCCGCAACATTTTTCGCTACATTATTGCTTCTCTGCTCATTACTTTGTGCTGCATTCAGTATGCTAAAAAAAAAACCCTAAGAATCCGCAAAAATTATTGCAACACATTTAAAATAATTGCATGCACCACAAAAACTGTTGAAAGCATCAAAAGGATTTTAATTTTACGCCATCGGGCTGTTTTTACCAGCTGTAAATCATTTGAGTAAAGAAATGTTTTTTTGGCTTCTGCGGTCAGCGAAGGTAGTTAACAGCGCGCTACTGATGAAAAACAGTTAACGACTTATTATACTTAATTTATGCGTGAAAAGGCAAGATTTTTCGTCTTATGCATACTGGGTGGAAACAAAAAAATTGTGGTTACAACCTACAGAAGTGTAGCGGGTTTGGTTTTCGCTTTTCCATTTACAGGATTTTGCTTACAAATTTTTGTATTCGTTGTATGTTTTTCGGTAAACTTAAATTTGCTGTCCTGGTTTTTCTATAGCGTTGCTTGAAAATAATCCTCTTGTAAGGAGGTGACTTTTTTTAATTCTCTCTTTCACTTTGGTTCGCACAAAATTAATTCTTATGTTTAAGGGACTGAAGTTGAAAAAGTTTATAATTAATTGAATTTAATTGAAGATTCCTGGTTCTTTTGCAAGAAATAAGTTCAATTTTTTTGTTTTTTCTTTCTTGACAGAATTAATTCTTGTTTTGTTTTTTAAAGTGTCATCGTTAAATCGAAACTAGGAAATGCTGATATTTAAGATTAAAATTTTGGATACAATCTTAAAGAACATAACATTTTTCTACTCTATTAGAAACACTGAATTTTAAGACAACTCAAATGGCTATAATAATATCTATGCTTGTAGTTAACGTATAAATTGTTAGAGAAAAGTTATTGGAAATACTTTAAGTCGGCAACAGAGTTTCGCTTTTGCTTTATAGCCGAAGTGGTTATTTCTTTCTTGTCTCTTAACAATTGTAACAGTATGCAATGGAAATAAACCCTAAATTTTTTATTAATGATAATGAATATCGTAATTTAAGAAGAAGTCGCACAGTGTAACAATTCCAAAAAGCGATCGGCCAAAAACAGAAGGAGCCACCTCAGAATCACAAAATTTTATAGAAATAGGTTTTTTGATAAGAAAATTATTCTCGCAAAAGCGCGATCAAATAAGATGAAAGGCACACCCACCTCCCATATAACCAAAGTCGGTAAGGTGATATATTTCCGCAAAAAAGTATCCGAGAGTAATATAATTTTGTGCACTTAGTTCTTTCCAAACAACAACTACCCAGCAAAAAAGTGCTTTCAAAAGAAGGTAAAGTGGAAGGGAAAGTATTGAATTCGATCAATTCCACTTTCATACCAAGAAGGCATTCTTTTAACATATGCATGTCTTCTCTAGAAGTACTTCCAGAACTTTTTCAATGGAAGATTTCTTTGAGCCCTTCAATGAAAGGATTCTAGTAGGTGTTTTCCAGAAGAAGAAGAAGAAGGCATTCCATGGACTAAAAAAATGCCTGGGAAAATATCCCTTTTCCCGACATTCTCGGAATTTTGGTGTTGGAAAAGGGAAGTGTTTGGGTTTTGTCAGGGGCTTTTTTTTTTAAGAAGATCAAAGAACCAAGGCATGTGCTTTACACAAACAATGTTTGGTCTCTGACTAGAAAGAAAAGGGATAGATTATTTAGAGGAATTGATTGGAACCATACGTGAATTATTTATTAGGCGAAACAAACGTAAAAGACAATTTAAATTACTTTTAACCGAGGCTAGAATGTTATGCCTTAACCTCGGCAAGCATTCCCAGCCCTTAGTTGTGTTCCTGTCCTTTAATTCCACATTTTCCTCAATTTATTTGTGGAGTGTTAGTTTTTCATAATTCTTAAATGCAGGAAAGAACAAAGAAAGTGAAAAGAACCATGCCTGAGCCCGGATTCGAACCAGTAACCTCTGGGTTGATAGTCTAGCGCACTCTTCACTAGACTACAAAGGCCGACCCACTAGAAAATTCCACGTAAAATATCCTTTTTCCTGATTTTGAAAGCATTTTGGTATTAGAAGTAGCAAGTGGTCAAGAATGATAGAATACAAAGACTACGCTGAAGACAAAAAAAAGTGTACAACAAAATTGTCGTTCTGCACATGTACGTCATAATATCAGTGCTGTTCTGGCAAGCTGTCAATTTGCATACGATTTGTATGTATTATACAAATTTTAGTTTGTATAATTAAAATAAATAAACTGAGAAGCAATTTTTTGGAACGAGAATAAGGTAAATTTATTTATTACTCCTTTGCAAACATTGTTTTTACTTTTATTTTTTGCAGCCAGTAAGCAGCTTAATCACAAAAAATTTATAAGAGATTCGATTAGATTTGTATTATATTTCAAGCTAACCTACTTCAGAGCATCTAACAAAAATTGCAAAAACTTTCTTGTTTGTTAAGAAATCATGTGAAGAAGTGCTGGACGATGTAAACGCAGACGATTGGATTTATATTAATCCTGGCACTGTAGGCTATTGTCGCACGCGTTACTCTGAAAATATGCTGAAGAAACTTGTGCCAGCAGTAAGAAATAGAGAGCTACCGCCATTAGATCGTTTGGGTTTGGTTGATGATATGTTTTCGATGGTGGAGGTAGGTCAAGCGAGCCAGCGCAGGTCTCAAAAGATTAATTCGTATCGCAATGAAATTAATTGCACCGTTTGGACAGCCGTAACCTATTCTATAAATTGGTAATAATTTGCAAATACTTGTATCGCACACTGGCCTAGTGGACAACTCCAATCGCTAATACAAAACACTATATCATCCAATTGCTGATCGTCTTCGATGATGAAAGCATCAACAACAACAAACTATTGATGACTCTGATGAGGATGACGATGACTATCGTTTAGCTGAAACAAATGTTGCAAGAAATAATGAAACCGAACAACTCAGAAGCAACAATATGCCATCATTACTCTCGTCAGCTATTGACTGAATCTAATTTTTCCGATCACAACAATGAGCTCGCCAGCTCATCTGATATTTTATTGCAAACATCTGACAGTGGTATTAGCGTGGCCACCATAACGCCTAGTTGCAGTCGTTACACCGACAAGCTGCATTCTGATGCCGATTTTTTGCTACTGTTACCGCAATTAGCAACTGCACACTTCATTTTTTTTAATTGCAAGTTAAAAACTTGCAAATATATTTCGATAAATACAGAATTAAATAAAACACCATCGATCGCAATACGTTTCTCAAAGATATTAAATATTGTGACGTACTCAACTGAACAGCTGATTGTCAAAATCAATTAGCAGAAGTAACGGACCTGCGCAAAGCGCAATCTCTTATTCTATCATTCTTGGCAAGTGGTTAGGTTTCATTGGGGGTTAAAAAAATCCCATATTTGAGTTTTTTACTTTAATTGAATTTAAATGCCATTTGAATGTCTTCCAGAAGTGGGTTATAAGAATGCCTCTTGAAAGAACTTCTTTACAAGACTAAGAAAAAGCACAGTTTGATCTATAGAATGTCTTCTGGAAGCAATGTCCCTAAGAATGCATGTCACATTTTCATAAACAATTTTGCTGGGTACTTGGTGAGAAAATTAACCGAATTGGCCAATTAATAGAACCTTTCGTATGACCTAAATCGGTAAGGTGGTTGTGTTCCAAAAAACTATACCAGATCAAGATGCCTAAATAGAGAGTAATTTGATAATTGTGTATTCTTAAAATTTATAATTTAAGTGTATTTACGTTTATAACACTGGTTTACAAATAACAAAAGGTTGTTTGTACAATAAATGCCACTATCCATTTCTAATGTAAAACCGATTGGTGATTCCGAAAATATCATCGGTTTTTTTCCGGTCTATCGGTTTTCATAGACACGAAATATTTGAGGATTTTTCGTGTTTTTCGGAAAAATTCACAAAAAAAAACAAACCAAAATAATTGCAAATTTTAATAAAAAATCCAAATATTTTGTTAACATTGATATTTTTGCTTAAGTAATAATGACTGAACTCAAAATATCGTAAAAAAAGCGATATGGAATTTACTGCATTGCCAATTTTTGGAAGTAAAAAGCTATCCATTTTTTGCCCAAAATTGATCATCACTTATGTCTGCATGTATTTTGTTTGTAACGGTTCATATATTTCGAAAAAATGGGTCGTAGTTCGTGGAATTAAATATCGTTTTTTACGATACTTTCAGTTTAGTCGTTATTCCTTGTGACCACAGATATAATATATTTTATTTTTAATTTTTTTTTTAATAGTTTATTTATTTGTAGCAGAAAAACGTTGTTACACATAAAGTTATCACATAATTTACAGAGATCTGGTATATACCTTACAGCTAGAAAGTCTTAATTAAGATTATTACCATAAGACTTATATAACACATGTATTAACTTTTGAATTTTGTAAAAGGAAACTACAACAAAAACCTTCCAATTGAGACTTATAAACTATGGGATAACTAGAGATGTAGAAAAATTAAAAAAAAAAATCAAATAAAAGGCAGTTTAAGCCAATGTGATCACCTCACTTAATAAATAAACGTAATAGGTTAACAAAATGAATTAACGGCAATAAATACATTGTTGACGATAATATTAATAAATTGGCAAAAAACAGATAATAACATTTTTTTTATAATAGCGTTATGTTTGATATAGACTATATTGACTAATATAGACTAGAAATTAAAGGATTATCAGAAATGCGGGTCAGCATTATATGAAAATTTATCAGTTATCGTTTGGATACCTTGGACATTGAAATTCTTATGTAATTCCCTTGTAGAAAAATTAAAAGGCAAATTTAAATTAATTTTTGAGAGTTTGTTTTGACAAATTTGTAATTTTTTTAAATGCATTTGTGCACAGGAGCCCCAAACTGGACAAGCATATAAGATAATGGATTGAAAAATGACTTTCGTAATTATAATTTTATTTTCATTGCTAGGCTTTGAATGTCTGTTAATGAATGGGTATAACATTTGTGTAGTAATATTAAATTTTTTTATCGTACTAGTGATATGTTCTCGAAAAATTAATTTTTGGTCTAGGTAAATCCGAAGATATTTAACATTATTTGACCATGGAACTTTAAATCCGCTGATTATGATTTGAAGTTTCATGGTCAAATCCGTTGATTATTAACTTAGAGCTCTCCTACTATTTGGGATAACTACCTTGCCGTGGTTTAGGGGCTTAGGTTGCAATGACACAACGGGCTATGATGACGAGAGCCTTGGTTCCTGGTAGGGTCACCCATGTCGTACAAACTGTTGGGAAAACAATTAACTCTGAATATTCCTTATATATAAAACACGTAAGAAACCTCCTATGCAGAAGAAATAAAAACTTTTCATAACGACAATGCACGTGCTCACACAAGTGTTATGACGATGGCTAAATATAATGAATGTCAATACGAATTGCATAGACACCTACAGTATTCAAAAAATCGTAACAGGGATAGTATAGGATGATAGTACAGAGATAGTATTGAAGTTGGGGGAGATTAAATTGAATAATCAAACTAATTTCATTTTAAAATGTACATTTTTTAATTTTTCCTTTCAATACTTTTCAATCAACCTGTGTTATAGACAAAGATATTTTCCTTAGGAGTCCTTTCAATTGACCGCATTAAATCCTCAAATTTTGTACGTGAACCAAAATCGTAGTCGTACGTCAGCCTTGTTCAATTCAATTGTAGCTTATTCTTGTAATACATAATTTTCTTTTACCAGCAGGTGCAGGCCAAAAATTGGTTAGCATGAGATTTACGCGTTTTTGGCTAGCACAAGGAATGCATGAAGCGGAAGATTTAAGTGCAACGAAAACATTTAATACCAGTCGAAAAAGATTCAGCAGCATCGAAAACACAGAATTGATAGAGTTCTGCTACTGCCTAACCACAGACAGGCGACAGCACCTTAAGTAAACCAAAACTGTAAAACATAAATTTTATCCAATGCAGAAGCAGCATTAGAAGCGATCGCCTGCCTTTTAGCATTTTACGTCCCTTTATAGCGCTTTTGCTGTATTTATTTTTACCCACCGCTGCATGCAATTCAAGAAAATTGCCAAAATGAAGCGCTTGTGCGGATGCATTAAGAGGATGTTTCCTTCAATTTGCTCATTTTCATGCTGTGGTAAAATAAGCGGAAAATAGCCGCCAATGTGTGTATATATAAAACTTGAAGAGTGTACAATTCCACGGCAGCCTTTGAAAGTGCCAACCAAAACCCACAACAACATCAAAGCCAAGCCCGCACTTGGCTAGGAATGTGTTAGGCTTGAGGGAGGTAGTTGGATTATACGCTGCCTGCTCACTTAAAGGCATATAAAGAGTGATGACAGCACTCTAGCGACACAGTGGGATGCAGTTAATATGCGTTCAACATTTAGTTTAAACAGTGTGCCATGTGTGGCACGTCTGACGCTTGGAAATGAGCACCACAAAGACATTGCCACTCTTCCTGCCTCCCAACCTACAGCTCATCTATACGCGCGGTGTTCGCTGTGCTCGCTGAATGTTTTCTATGTTCAAGATTGTGTCAAGATATTCATGCGCTTGGCTGAGTTTTCTTCTTATATTTTGTGTCATCTTAAGGAGCACATTTTCCAGTGGATGTCTTCATCATATCCGACGGCTTTATCTTACGGCTGAAAAATTGCTAAAGCGTCCTTCAGAAAAGCATTCCAAATCGACACCTTTAGACAAGCATGACATATAAAATATAAGCAATAGAAGCTTCAATGCTCAGGTAGTTCAGAATAATAACATTGATGAATATAAATTGAAATTATGTTGTTTGGCTTATGTTGAATTTAATAAAAAGGTTTCCTGATCGCTCATAAATCTCTCAATAATAACGAGAAAAGTGGACACAGTTTTGCGATAATATGACAATTTTTTTACTAGAATTACTTTAACGATTGTTAAGGGAGGCAATTTTAGGATGGGGAGACAGAAAATAGATGAAGTGGTGTGTTTTGTAAGTTATCATGGACAATTCAAAGATAACAACTTCTTTGACATTGTCCTTTGATGTCATATAATTTGATATAAATTCAGAATTGATATGACCATTAAAATTGCTGAGCCCATTTCCTAACCGACGAGGCTCAATCGATAATAAGTATTTTAAACAGCATCTGGTAAGCGAAATTCTTAAATTATTTAATCGTTTTGGCAACATATTTATGTGAAGATTCTTACTTTTGAAAAAACGCAAAGAAATAAAAAATTTATTACAAAAAAATATTCTCAGAACACGTTTTAAACTAAAAAGTGCAGGTTGCGTCTAAAGTTTTGTTCTTAAAAGTAAAAGATAACTTTTAACTTACTATGTTTTTTTATAAAACTGAAGTTCAAATTTTATTTTACCAGTAAACTCCAAAAGTAATGTGCCACTTTTTATGAAAATTTTTAAAATAGCAAATACCCGCTGCTTTGCCTGAAATAAAAATATTAAATACCATGTCAAAATTTAAAATTTGAAAATTAAAGTATTTTGTTGTATCTTCAAATGCAAAATATAAAAATAATTGTGTTTGTTAAATAATGAAATGAAGGTATAAATATTAAAAAATTACTTTATTTACTTTGAATTACCTTTTTTAAACATTAGTTGTTGTGGTGACATTAAGTTGCTTTGCTTTTTCTGTGTTTTGATCTTTTAATAAGCCCTGCATTACAGGATTATAAAAAATGTAGGTAAAAAGATTTTTAAATTTGCAATAAAAAAATGTAATTTTTCTAACTTAGATTCTGAACATGAATATATTCTTCTTAAGTTTTGAAAAATTACCATTATTATGACATAAAACTTTGGCTGCATCTCAAAAACTATTGATTTTCTCAGTACAACGAATTTTTGTATGAAAAGTCGTTGATTAATAAATATAACGGCGAACGAAAGATTTTTCGAAAATATTTTTAACGTAGTGGCCGAAAGTAACATATGAACTGAATTACCAAATTTTAGTTGAATAACACTAAAACCATCCGAAGTATAGCATTTTTGATGATTTGTGGGCGGTAATGGGGGTATGGGAACATTTTTTCCCTAAAACAATCTTGTACTCGAAACAAATCGACTGCCACAATTTCATCTCAATTTAGCTTAAACCTAGCGAGCTTTGCTTCACTCTACGCTTATCCCCTGAAAAGTGACCGTAACTAAAAAGGAACACTCCCATTTTTAGTACAGTTGCCAAGAGTAATCATATAAACTAAATTACAAAAATTTTGAGTTTAATACGACCCAAATCGTCTTCACTCCACGCTTATCCCTAGACGCTGAAAAGTGAGCGCAACTGAAGTGGGACACGTCCATTTTTAGTACAGGTGCCAAAAGTAACTGTGCGAACCCTTATTACCAATTTTTAGTCTTATACTACGTTAACATTGGGCCGAATAACTCATTTCCAACTCATTTCACAGCCAAGTGAGAAACGATAGGGGTATTCACGATTCAGTGCACTTGCCTGTGCAGTTGAGGACTTGAGCACTTGTGCAGTTGTGCACCTAGGTTTTCGTGAACATACCACCATCACCATTTCAAAGCTGTCAACATTTTTGAATGCACATAAGTGCACAATTGCTCAAGTCCTCAAGTTGAAGGTAATAGTAGAAAAGCACTTGTGCAGATTTTTGACATACGTACATTTTGTTTTTGTAAAGTGCACAAGTTCTCAAGTCCTCAACTGCACAGGCAAGTGCACTGAATCGTGAATACCCCTGATGTATTTACATGGTTTTTGGTCAAATTTTTAATTAGTTCGAATTCAATTCAGACAAAAACAGCATTTTACAGCAGAGGTAAAACTGCCATTTAGTAACCTTAATTAATGTATTTACACGGTGTGATTTTGTTTTCGAATCGCATTTGCTTTTAGAATAGCATTACAGAGTAAAGCCCCTGTTCTGTGATACATTCCACACGAAATACAACAAAACAAAAAATTAATTTTATTTATTTCGTTTGATATGTGTTTCTTGATAAAGAAAAAAACGTCCGTGGCGAAGCTACTGCAACAGTGGCTTGCTAGTATTTGTGTTAATAGAAGTTAAAAGTAATTTTTAAAATTAATAATTAAACTGAAAAGTAAACAGTCGAACTAAGCTTAAAAAAATAATCTTTGAAAGGAAAAATAAGGAAAGCTAAGGAAAAAAGTTTTTTTATCTCAGAATCGATCTTGAATTATTACGTAAACGTAGTTTACAGCTCATTCTGTAGTGGAGTTCCCAAACGCATTAACGACGATTTTCGATATCGTAAGTTAGCGAAAACTGTAATTATCAATGTACATTGCACGAACAATGACCGATAACGACAACGACTATTATCGTAACATTTTTGGGAATTCCGCTTCTGGTGTTATATTTAAAGAAAACGAAAAGTTAATATTCGATATTGCAAAAGGACATAAAAATAAAAAAAGTATCAGTTTGTTGAGAATCGCACATATCTATCCATCCATGTATGATCATTTTTTTCTTTAACGTTACACTCGAACGCATATTTATGCAAATATTTCGAAAATTTTCCTTGAAACCAAAAATGTTGTAAGTGTACATGGAAGTAGGTTTCAAGACTTGTATTTTAACTTTACAGTAGTCGCGCACCTAGATTTTACATGTAAATGGCATACATATGTAGTCCGCGCGACTACTGCAGGGTTAAGATAACTATCTCTTTATTTTTTTTGTTTCGAAGATGTAACCAGTTTTATGTGATCTTTAACGTTACAGTTTTTGGAAGTGAGTATCGAAGTAGGTCTTCAGTTTTGAAAAAACTACCGAAGTTGGAACTGAAAAATCTGATTGAATAAACGACATAAATCGAAATAATGAAAAAAAAAAATATTGTCTTGCTCTTCTAGGAGCCAAATGTGTGGTCTTAATCGAGATGGTGTGGGACCATCTATAATACGGTTAATTTGACTTCTGCTAAATTTTTCATAATTTTACCTTCAATAACTGAATCTGTGGGTTTTTTAGTATATGGACTCCGAACCTGGTTTATATTTTTGCCTAAAAAAGTCACGGGCGCCCACAGTGGATCGTTTAATACAAGGTAAACGAGAAAAATGATAGTGTAGACTTTTATGATTGTTTCTGATGTCTAAGTTGTAAAATAGAGATAAATATTTTTAGGAATTTTGAATAAGAAGGCGTCGAACCTCAAATACACCTAAAGTATATTTGGTGCATTAGCTTGGAAAAAGGTAAAACAAAGCTAACGGAATTATAGAACGAAACAGAAATTAATTCTCCCTACGATTTAGCTGAAATTTTGGCAGTCGATTTGTCACTCCCCCTTTTATTTTTTAATTTTAAGATTGATAGAAATTAGGATTGTTTTAATTTTGTCACACCCCCTTTTTGCCGACCACATATCAATGAAAATGCTAAATTTCAGACGATTTGGTTCGTATAAGACTTAAATTCGGTTATTTAGCTCGTATGGTTACTGTCGGTAGTTTTACTAAAAATGGACGTGGTGGCACAATAGTTGCAACCACTTTTCGGGGGATAAGCGTGTATTGAAGAAAAGCGTGCCAGGCAAGGTTGCCAGCCAAAATTCGTAACAATTCCCACGAAAATTACCTTTTTCCCAAAGTTACATAAATTAAATACCACCAAAATTCCCATGGTAAAGGTAAACAAAAAAAATTCCCACAGCAATTAAAAAATACCAAAAAAAATCCCACGATCATTTAAAATTACCACAAAAATACCACGCGTTTTAAAAATACCACCAAAAATCCCATATGCATTTAAAAATCCCACAAAAAATCCCATACGTATTAAAAAATACCACGAAAAATCCCATATGTATATAAGAAATTTTAAAAAGTTTATCTAAACTTTATTTAAACCAGAAATTTTTGCATTTAAATAAGCAGAAATAAATAGACACGTCGATAGTTAAAATTTTTGCATTTATTGTCTTTGTTTCAAAACTATAACAAATAAATAACCCAAGTAGAATTTTGCGACCACAGGTTACTTACAATAATAAACATTTTTTTGACGTTGCAGAGATACTGATTTGGATAATATTTTATGGAAAAAGTTTGTAAAAATTCCTATTTGTAAAAATTCCTATTCTTAAATAAAGCCTTCAATGTGACTTTCCTTTTTAATACTATTTTACTACTAGGTCACGGAATGTTGTAACGATTTATCAAGTTTTACCTTTAAAAAATGCATCACTCAACTATGGAATAATAACTTAAGAAGTTATGATTTTGTTACGATTAAATAATTGCGACCCAAGTGTAGGCTCTTTGTATTTAAAATGGTGTCCGCAAATTATTATTATATTTTCCTAACAATAAACATGAAATTGCTTTTATATTGTATTGTTAAGCTTTTCAACTATGTTTTATTGATTGCTTACATTAAAAACTATTCCTGAAATGTGTGTACAATACTTTCTTCACAAAACTTTTTAAAACATTTTTTTTTAATATATAAAATTATTAAAAAATTTCTGAATTTAGATTGCGCTTAAATTTTTAAGAAGTTTTGGCTGTTTTTTACCGAAAATCTTCTTTCCCATTTACATTTAGCTCCAAAAAATATCCAAAACACCTAATGTTATGTTGTACTCTTATATTTTATATAAATTCTAATTATAAAATAATTTATAATAATTATGGCTGTAAACAAAATTGGCAACTCTATAATGCGTTTATACTAAAATGTAATAAGTAACTTCAAATTAATTTTTACTAAAACAATGTCGGCATTGTGTTGCACCACTTTCGAAAAATAGGGATCTCTGTAACGTAACCAATACATAACATCATGTCAATGTTGACACAAAAATAAACGCTACGACGCAACCCAAATACCATCAGTTCTAGTTGGGAACATACAAATTGTTTCACATAAAGTTAATTGTTAGACATATCACATGTTTTCGTCTTATATTTGAGATCGTGAATTTTATTTGTATGTATCCATTTAATAATTTCTAAAACGATAGTATGCTTATAAAAATAAAATAATAAAAAATAAACAAAATAAAATAAAAATATTGTTTTCAAAAATATTTGTGGTTTGTGAGGTGATAAGCAATTCATTTTAACACAACATGACTATTTAAAAATTTAGGTACTTATTTCTAATATCAAATAATAAAAGTGATTTCAGAATAAAAAATAACCATAATAAAATATGTATACAGTTTTCAAAGATATTTGTGCTTTGTGAAGTGATAAACAGTGAATTTAACACAATATGATTTTTCAAAAAATTAGGCACTTATTTCTAATATAAAATAATGTCAGTGACTTCAAAAATAGAAAATAAACAAAATAAATTAAATATTAGTTTTCAAAGATATTTGTGTTTTGTAAAGAGATAAACAGTTAATTTCAACATAATATAATTTTTAAAAAATGTAGGTACTTATTTCTCATATAAAATAATATACATAAGTGACTTCAGAAACAAAAAATTAACAAAATAAAATAAATATAAATTTTTTATGGCAACTGTTATTTAATTTTGATTTTAACAGATAATTGCTGAATATTGGATTCGATAAGTAAACTTGCAAATATTGTCTATTATTGTTTTAGTAGTCTTATATATTTCACTTTTTTTGGACTTTTAAAATAATTTTTGTAAGCTTAACGCTTGCACGCAGAAATGTGGAATTTTCAGAAAGGTCAGAATTTTAGGTTTAGAATTTTTTCAGAAAAGAATGCGTTATTCGTTTTTATGCAATTTTGTGATGTCAACTTGTTCTTAAAACAAATATGTAATTTATTCATTTATATTAAGAGTAAGTTCGAAAAAATGTACAGCGTAAACTTATAGCTTTACTCTACTGTATATATACGTCGATCATCTAATACTATGATTAAGATTTTGCTTAATAAAAGTGTAAAAAAAAACTTTCTAAGAAAAAATTCCCAAATTTCCATGCAATTAAAAAATACCACGCTGAATTCCCACGCCAATTAAAAAATACCACGCTGAATTAAAAAATACCATGGGAATTCCCAAAAAAAAAAATTCCCAAGACCAATTAAAAATTACCACGAATGGGATTTTTCCCACAATACTGGCAACCTTGGTGCCAGGTATAAGCTTAATTCAGCTGAAATTTTGGCAGTCGATCTGTTTCGAGAATGAGATGGTTTTTATTTTGCCACACCCCCCTCTCAATACAGTACAATAAACAAGGAGTGCAAAAACAATCCTTTGCAGAATCAATGTTTTCTTTTTTGAACATTTTGCAAAATAGTTGAAAACCACTGCTTTGAATTGCAAAAAGCACATATAGTTCCGCTTTGATTAAGAAAAAGTTATGCTTATAAGCTTGTCAAAGTCAGTAGACTGCATAAGCCACAGAAGACTACTGAAGAGTGAATGCAGCGATCAACGAAAAAGTATGTCCAGTCTGATAGGTTGTTTGTTCTGTAAAAACCTTGTTGTTGGAACTTGCTAGTTCATGTTCTTGTTTGGTATAGAGCTTAAACATATTTAAAAAAAAATTATACATCTATAGAATTAAAAAAAATAAACTGGCCATTTCAGCCCTTGGAAGGACTTTGACCTAGTTTTATTGATCAATTGTGTTGTGCGTGTAATTAAATTTTTGAACACAAATGATCGAGAACTGGACCTACGAGTTTAATGCCGACTACGAACAGCTTATGTTCTCAGAAAGCTTTACATGGCAATTTTTTCTCTCTGAGGTTTGCCATTGTCTGCAGAGAGGTGACGACCGAACAGAAAAATTAATTCAATTGAAAAAACTTTCTGTCTGAGCTGGAATTGAACCCGGGCTACCGCGGTTCTTTAGCTTAGGGGCCACGAACTCTACCCACTAAGCTACGGTCGCCAAATCTATAGAATTATATTTATTTATTTGATATTCAATATTAGTATTATAAGAACATGTTCTTTTGATATACAAAGGTAATAGCTTAATAATAATATTATATTGTATGTTAATTTTGCAATTTAGTTTTAATAATGGATTTGGAATATTGTAAAATAGTTTTAATAATGGATTTATTATTATTATTAATAAAAAATTTTTTGTTTGTTGTTCCTCAGGCTCTAGGTCTCACAATTTATAAAAATTTTTTGTTTTGTTTTTTTACAAATTGTTTCTTTATTTTTTCAATATTTCAGACACCATTGGTGTCCGTCTTCAGGAAAAATCTGAAAAATTAATACGAAAAAATTTAATAAAAATTTTTTTCAAAAATTAAGGTCGAATAAGAAAAAACTACTAATAATGTATATTATTAATATTTATTTTTATAACTAAATCATAACGAATTTTTCACAGGTTTTTTACAAACTTAGGATGATTTGAACCAATATATAAGTACATAAATAGAATTAAAAACAAGAGCAATGACTCAGGATCCGCGGAATCGTCATAACCGACACTCCATAAGGGAATGCCCTGCGGCAAAGTTAAAAAATTTATACAAAATTATTACACAGTTTTTTTTATTTTTTTAATTTAATAACTAGAATATAAAAAATATACAGCTGGAAAAGAGAGTAAAGGAGCAAAGAGACATAGAACATAGGTACAGAAGAGAAATATGATTTCTATCCAAGAATGATAGAATACAAAGATTGCGCTGAAGACAAGAAAAAGAGTGCAACAAAATTGTCGTTCTGCGAATGTACGCCTTAATATCGATGCTGTCATGGCGAGCGTTCACTTTGCATACGATTTCTACACAGAAATGAAAACTGCATACGTTTTAGTTAGTAAAATTAAAGAAAAGAAGTGAGAAGCAATTTTTTTGGAACTAGAAAAAGGTAAAGTTATGTAGCAATCCTTTGCATACATTGTTTTTATTATTATTTTATTGCAGCCAGTAAGCAGCTTAGTCAAAAACATTTGTATGAGTAACCAGCTTCAGTGAGCATTATTGTTCGAATTGGATTTTATTAAAATGCTTATGATAAGTTGAATTGTTGTAGTTTCAACGTTCCCAGATATTTTATTTACATTAATTTACCTGTGAATTGAAACAGACAAATAAATTATAGTTCCAAATTTTTAAACAATGAAACAAATATTGTTGTACAGCTGGTTATCAAACTCGATTAGCAGAAGTAACTGACCTGCGCAAAGAGCAATCTCTTATTCTATTATTCTTGATTCTATTAGTTCCTACACACTACTTTTAAGTGAAGTAGTTAAATATGGCCTGCTTAAAGTCACCCTTTCTTTCCAAAAATTTAATAGTGTTTGGTAAACTATTCCATAATCTAATGACATTAATGAAAAATTACCTAGTTGGGTTTAAATAAAACCATGTTGGTATAAAAAATATTTTCCTTCTCATCGACTGACAAAAATTGAGTTTTTCAAAGAGGTACCAAGGAGTTTTGGAGTAAATAAGTCTATGTAGGAAAATGCAATTTCTTGCGTTAAGAAAGCTAATAATGTAACAATGGTCAAATCTATGAATATTGTAGACATATCGCGTGGCATGATTAAAAGCAACGTGCAACTTATGTTCTGAACGCGAGTTAAGTTTACTGTAAATAACCTCAAAATATGTTATAATTGTCATTATTAATTGCAACACAAGTTTAAGTCGAACGTCTGCAGGAGTAAATTGAGCTGGTATTTTGAGATTGCGTAGGGTAAAGTAAATGTTGCTCACTACGTTATTAACATGATCCGTACATGTTAAGGATAAGTTTATATGATAACCAAGATTTTTAATGCTACTTTCAAGTTTCAGTTTGTGCTCTCCTATAAGTAAGTCCGGTAGGTCATCAACTATTATTTTATATCTACTAATAAGCAGCACATAAGATTTAAGTGGATTAAGTCTAAGACAATTTTTTTATGGCCCAGCGGTTGATATCATTAGGGGCCCTCAAACGATACTACATGACGGACGTACATGTAGTTCGATAAAGTAACGGGACTTTTTTCGTTGCCCTCACACCTGGAAACCCAGCGATGAAGACAATTTCCAAACAATGCCTCTTGATTTGGAAATGGCTGATGATCGCTTAGAAATCTCGCTGGAAACATTTGTCATAAGCTGCATTAGAAGGTGACTAACATTAGTATCGATCCAAATAGCGACCAAAGTTTCAGTTGGGTCAATCATCAGAGTGAAGGTGGGTGTCGAAGCCAACTCAAGATTTAATAACACACATCCGTGCATTAAAAGGCATTTTTGATAAAACAAATAGAGACACTTTATTTATCTCAAATAATTATTTTAAACATCACATAGGCTTTTCTGAAAATGTTATGTGTGATATTAAAATAAAAACATTATTTTTCGTTCCCGCATGTACTTTAGGACAAGAAAATTATATAAAGATATTTTGGAAAATACATATGCTAAAAGAAGAAAATTATATAAGACTGTGTCTTAAATAAATAAACCCATACTTTTAATTGTATTGTTGTTTTATTTCATTTACTTATTTAAAAAAGAACTTGAATTTACAGTAAACAAAACTTTTCTCTTAAGCATAGTACGAGTACTTTGTTTGCTTGCGTGAAGTTTTGATAGCAAAGTTTATTTGTTTTTTACGTGAAAATTTAACAAGATATCAAAAAAGCTTGGATTCATTGCCGATACAACAAAACTGATGCGTCAAAAGTATTAAATGCTATTGCAAATAAGTTTACACACACAAAATATTCAGTTATTGCTTTTTATGATCTTTGTGAAACCATTTTTATCTAAAAATTGTGCTGTCAGCTTCTTCAAAAATCAATAGCTGAAACCAAATCAGGGCGTAAGAAAACAAGGTGAACGCAATTTCGAATTATATCTTTAAAAATCCAACATTTGAGTTTTCAAACCATACAAAATCCACTTTTCTGTCATTTTCACTTATTCACATATTTGACAGCTTTATCAAAGATTTCGACATCACGTTCACCTTGTTTTTTTACACCATGAATCAAACATAACATAAACAAACAGAACTATAGCTGAAAAATAGCTCGCACAGGTTGTCACTTCAGAGAAATGCACTCTTTTTCCGCCTTTGCTTCAACTGTCACTGTGCTTTTCTTCGTTCTGTGCATTCATTTTCTTGATTTCTTTTCATCCATTCTGACAGTTCGACCGAGCTCGCTCTCAAGTGCCACAACCGCCGTAGAAATGAGAGAAGCTGGATGAGAAAGCTAGACGACGTTAAGAGCCCGAACAGAACCAAGGCGGTTGTCAGGTTTGCTAATCTGTGCACAAAAAGGTTAAAGCTGATATTGTTTTCATCTAAACTCACCCTAAAAGTAAAAAAAAATTTCGGTTTTATTATTATTTTATATTTTTCCTACTTTCCTACTACCAAAGCGTTTTCGGTACATTTTATTTCACTCTATAATAAACACAGAATTTAGAACTCTAAGTAAGCAAACGATTTAAAAGAATTAAAAAATTTATCTAGGTCTGAATTTCGAAACTCTGTAAAATACATAAAAAATGGTTTTAAAGAATCGATTTTCTCACAATTTATATAAAATTGCTTAAGGAATCGTTTCAATTTCCCATTCGACAGCAAATGTTAAAAGAATATTTTATTTTCAAAGTTTAATAAAAACCAATTACAGAAACAGACTGCAGATTACAACAATTTATTTAATTTAATTGAAGCAAAATATTTTTAAAATCTAGTGAATTAAATGCCGGAATATTGAAATCAAAAGTAATATATCAACTGAAAATATTTCAAAAATTTGAATGAAAGTGAAGAATTGCTTGACTGAAAGATTTTCCCAATAACATCTTTCGTTACCTTAACGACATTTACAACCCTGACTAACATTTAAAAAAATTTATAAAAATTATGCTACTTTGATGCTACTTTGTATGGCCAATTTTGCCAAATTCCAAACTCAAACTGAATTTTAATATTCTTAGCATATGTTCATAATTTTAATTTATTAAATGAATTTTTGCGGAATTTTTAGAGACTAAACTGTTTTCATATTGTTACTTTGTTTAAGAGGTCGGCGTGGTTTTTATACAATTTTTACAAATCTGAAATATATGGTGACTATTTGAGACCAAAGTTCATTTGCAAAATTTCAAGTCATTGCATTAGCTTACCATTTTGTTAAATTCTTTGTATGGGAGGTTGTTGCATTTTTTTCGATTTCAAATTTTTCATTTATATGGTGAATTTTTGCAGCCAAAGTTTATAGGCAAATTTTTAATCATGACAATAATTTTTGTGTCATTTTTAGATATATTAAAGATTTGATAAAATAACGTTGTATTGCAGGCGTTGTTTTTATGCGATTTTAACAAATTTTAAATATATAGTGAATATTTTACTTCAAAGCTTATGTGCACAATACCAAGTAACTGTAAACATTTTTGTGGCGTTTTTAGAAATTTTATTGTTTGTAAGAAGGCGTGGTTTTCATCCGATCTTGTTCGTTCTCGAACTTGATTTTTGTTTTTTAATAAAAGCACATATACCAAATTTCAATACGATAGCTTTAAAATTGTGGCTGAAATCGTGTCAACAGACTTACTTAGCGAAATCGGCTCAGGAGGTAATTCTGATCAAGGCTATATATACTTTTCTATATCTGCCACGCCTCCTTATCAACGTAACAAACGGAGTAACAAAGTTAACGCAGTATGCGTGGAGTAACAAAATTTAATCCATACTTTTTTTTTGCATTTAGTACATTTTTTTCTAAATTTGTGTACCAAAAATGAAAAATTTATTTATTAACCCTGGTTCAGATTATAGCTTACATATAATTTTTTATTTCTACGATTCAACGAGCATTTTAAAAAACATAAATGTTGGGGCTTAATATTTCCAATATGTTGTTTCATGCAAGAACAGCCCACATTTATTCGCATCCTTTTCCGTTTTCCTTTGCAATATCAACACTGCTTGAATAAAGAATATTTATATTCTTTTGTATTTTGTACTTAACAATATTATCTGCTTAGTACGAAAGGAAACGCACAAATGATAAGGGTAAAATTTTAATTTAATGCTCCCCACTCAAGTTTTACGCGGTAAATCATTTGCTTCTGACTGAATTTTCCAATTCATGCTTTCACATGCGGTTTGATGAATGCTGTTATCACTTCCATTATCTAAAAGTAAGTAAGTGAATTATTAAAATACCACCTACTCGCTGCCGTAAATCTTTAGTGTGCACATTTTTAGGCACATTGCTGACTCACAAACGCTTTTGAAAAATGTCCTGCCATTTTTGTTGATGTAATAAATTGGTTTTTGTCATAAAGGATGGAATTTTGAAGAAAAATTATTCATTTAATTTTTTAGATTAATGTATAATAAGACGATTATTCTTTTCTTTTTTTTTTTTGTGAGTTTACTTAGAACGCTCTAGAATTAGTACAAAAATAAAATTTGCTTCAAACTCATTACAAAATGTCAGGGCATTTAGTGCTTAATTGTACTCTGCAACTCTCGAAGTAGGCACAGCTAATTGACTCAAACTCAAAAAACATGAATGCCTTAGACATTTAAGAAACTTAACAAAACGCTTTCTCCTCAAAAAGAAGATATCCTTTTAATTTTGTTGAATTCATTAAAAATATCTTTTAATCAAAGCTTAAAAAATAATTACTGTTTTGTATCGGCATTTATACGATTTCCAGCTACTCGACATTCTCTCTCTCTTAAATATGTCTTTATATCTATAAATATTTATTTAAAAAATATTATATAAACCTATGTGTTTCTAATATTTTCATCTCTGTTTTTATTAAATAGCGCGCTATATTATGACAAAAATAAAGAATTTTTTTGAATTCCAACAGATGTGAATACACAAAGAGATAACCATGGAATGCGTAGGTATGATAAAATTTCAAATATTTCACAGCCATCGCATTGTTTTACGAGTCGGTCTTGTTTAATACATCAAATAAGTCAAAATATAACAATAAAAGCAGTAAAAATAATAATAATCATCACTATAAGAAAGTTTACGATGTTCATGATGATGAGGATTTAGCAATGACTACACCATGACATTTTTTTGTTGAAAGCTGAGTGGGAAAATACTTCAATATTTTCCATTATTATATTAAATGATGAGAATAAAAAAATATATAAAAATACATGCATATCTTAGTGAAACAATCGCATGACTTACTCATATTAATAAATAATATGGAACATAATCAGTCAGCGAATAATGGATGAATAGAATATATGTATGCAGAGCTTGCTTTATGTATGTTTTTTTTTAAATTGACATAAATAGCATAAATTATTAGCATTAGCTTTATAATTCTTGATAGCTTCATCTGTAAGGATTGAATAGCGTATAAGTCTTATGGCAATTCCATTCTGACGGGTGTGGCCATGATACTCACATTTTTGGTTATAATTCAAGAATATCAAATTTATAATTAAAAATAAACGCAGCCATCCACAAGGTTGTTAAATTTAAAGACATTTAATAACAGGTAAATACTGAAGAACCAACATTCCTGCTCAAAATAGCCATCAGAAGGCTGTGAAATTTAACTTTCAGGATATATTCTGCAAAGTTTTCCGTAGAACGTACACAATAATTTTGGTGTAGTACATTGCTTTATGTCTTTTTAATTGTATTAAATACTTACTGTCTAGAAAAACATTTTTTTCTTAATAAATAACTTTTTAAAAAATGCAACGGGTGTGACTTCATTTTGTGACAAGTGTAACCTAGTATGAAAATTAAAAAGTTTTGAAGAAATAAAACTTTTTATTGACTTCATTTATTAAGATAACACGTATCGATGAAATAATAAGATATTTACTTATTGGCTATTCGTACTCTCATCGCAGAATACTCCAGGCCAGAATGTTTTAAGGTAATTTTTTTAATTCATATAAATATGTATCGCAAACATACACAGAGAGTGCATCCGCTCTTTTAAAGCTATGCATACACCTTCCCACCTGTTGTTTAAAAAATAAATTTTCTGCACTACGTAGTTTTTAGATGCGTAAAAAACGAGAATTTTGCTAAATTTTTTTTCTACTAGATATTTAAAACAGGTGTTTTCAAAATACATTCTTGTGCTAAAATCACTGTCCATAATGTTATTTTTACAGTTGCGCCAATACCATCAACAGCGCCTTTATGGGCAGTAGCAAAAAAAAATCTAAATCACTTCTAACCAAATATCAACCTTCGATTTGAGATCGCCTTAAACCTTTTTCAAGAAAACGCAAACATTGTGTTTTCAAAAATTTTTCTACAGAAGCTTCCTGAACATGTTTGTGACAATGCCCTTTTGCACTTGTCCAATGCTTCCACGACACGTACATATTCCCATTTTAATGTAATGGTAAGAGATCTGATATGTGTATTAACACAATAAAGGCAATCATTTCTCATATTTCAGTATAGAATTTTCTTTAAGTTTCTTCCCACTGTCTTCTTTTGGCATCCGTTCAAAAAATCACTCTTTAATGTTGGTGTGACGGGTAACCAAACATTTTCTATAACTAAATACTCGAATATTAAAATAGAGGTTCACAAAATTTCACTATATTATTTATTGCGGTCACTTTGTTATTGTTGGAAAGTATCAAGTGTTTATTATGTAAAGTAACAATTTTATTAAACTTTTTCAATTTTTACTGTGACGGGTGAGACGGAAAATTTAAGTTTTTTAATTAATCCACAAAACTCTTATTACAAAATATATTTAGGGTATTCACAAGGTGTGATATCATGTATCAAGATTTTGCACTAGTTTAAACATTTTATTGTTGCCTTCCGTATAAAAAAGTACTAATATATTACAACTCTGAAAACTATGTTTAAGTGTCGTAATCAAACAGCGGTTTCTTATTTGCATTTATTTATCTTGTAAATTTTAGTTTTAGGACAATATGACATAGCACACCTTGTGAATACCCTAACAATGTCGAAACTTTAACAAATAGCAAACAAGAGTATTGTCTTTTCCAAATTTACGGTTTTTAATAATGATGAAAAAGGGAATAAAAGAAAAGGTAGAAGAAATACCAAACATACAAAGAAGGAGAGCTGAAAGTTCAGTATAAGCAAATTTCAAAGTGTTGCTAAATTAAACGAAATAAAAATTTATGATTTTTTTATTTGTCCATAGTTGTAATTCTCTTGTAGACATCAATAGACTAAACTTAATTAAAAATAAGCAAATTATTTTTTTATGTAGGGCCGTTTTACGTGAAATTTACCATACCCAAGTGTATTTTAAATAATCTCGGTAGATTGCAGCTGATAAAATATCCCAGCGGTAAAGAGATTGCAAGCTTTCTGATAGTATCTGATTGTAATCGGTAATGTAATAAGAGAATGATTAGCAAAAAAAAGCTGACAAGAGAAAATCCGAAAATGAAAAATGTGTGATTCAATAATTGATAACTTTATTTATTATCGTTTTTAAGTATCTTTAAGAGTCGTTTACTTAAAAATGAAAAATAAAATTTAAATATTTTTCTATACTAATCTAGTAATGAAACTGGGAAAGGCGAGGCCAGCATAATCTTTGTGAAATCGCCTCAAGTCGACTCAAACCTCCACGTGGTGTTTCCTGGGCAACGTCAAAACTGACAACCGTTAGTTTGGCGGCTAATCTGAGTGGCGGGCCTCCCTAGGCTTAAAATAGGTTGTGCGTCGGGTTTGAAGCCCACCCGTAAAAACCAATTTCAATGAAAACAAATAAGAAAAGAAGAAAAATTATCCCCAAATCTGATGACGACTACCGCAAACGAAAAACTGATAATGATTTACGGATATGCACCTGGAATGTTCGAACCCTTAATTGGGAAGGTGCCTCTATCCAACTGACTGATGTCTTGGAAAGATACAAAGCTGATATCACTGCTTTCCAAGAAATGCGATGGAAGGGACAGGGTTGCATTCGGCATGCACCCTGTGATATCTACTACAGCGGCCATGAGGAGAAGCACGAGTTTGGATGCGGATTTGTAGTTGGCAAGAGACTACGGCTCCACGTCCTGCGATTCACACCTGTGAACGAACGACTTGCCATAATCCGCATCAAGGTTAGATTTTTCAATATAAGCCTAATATGTGCGCACGCTCCGACAGAAGACAAGGACGATGAGATCAAGGAAATTTTCTACGAGCGCCTTGAAAATGCTTACGAGCGCTGCCCCCGCCACGACGTAAAAAACGTTCTTGGTGACTTCAACGCTAAGGTGGGCAAGGAAAATATTTTTGGTCCAACAGTCGGAAAGTTCAGCCACCACGACAACACCTCCGATAACGGAATGAGGCTGATTGACTTCGCCGCAGCACGAAACATGGTCGTAAGTAGCACTAGATTCAAGCATCTCAATATTCATAAAGCCACCTGGATGTCCCCTGATCAAAAAACAAAAAATCAAATTGATCACGTTTTGATCGACGCCAATATATATCCTCCATACAATGTTATAGCGCAAACAAAGATGCTGTGCTACCCTGACAATATAAAAATATCAGAAACGGAAGTCCAAATCCCTGTCCAAGAAATTATTGACCACACGATACACAGACTTGCAGATGTACTGCAGGACGTACTTCTTATACACCACGATCACGAAGAGAACATACCGATTCAAGTAGTGTACAAATGGGGTCTTGACGGGAGTGGCGGTCATTCCATATATAAACAATGTTTTGCAAACAACTCATTGTATGGTGATACTAACATTATTTTGTGCACTATAGTGCCATTACAAATGTCAGAGAACACAACAACGAATGGAAAAAAGATAATATGGCAAAACCCTAGTACTTCCTCTTCAAGATATAGCCGCCTCATTCGTCTGCAGATCATAAAGGAGACGAAAGAATCTGTGAAGCTGCATTACAATGAAATTGAAGAGCAAATATCAAAGTTACAGGTCACGAAAGTATCTTTTGGCGACAAAACATACACCTTCAAACATCATGCTGTATGTACAATGATGGATGGCAAGGCTTGTAACGTTTTAACCGACACATCATCAACGCAAGCTTGCAACATATGTAAAGCAACACCCAAGGAGTTAAACAACATAGATTTGCTTTTGAGGAAACAATACTCCAAGGCTTCATTCAAGTTTGGTATATCTGTGCTCCATTCGTACTTAAGGTGTTACGAGTATCTTCTTCACATCTCATATAAAATTGAGCTAAAACAATGGCAAGCCAGGGGCACAGAAGCCAAAGAAAATGTTAAACAAAGAAAAAACAAGATAACTGAAAAATTTTATAAAGAAATGGGATTGGTGGTGGATCAACCGAAACAAGGAGGGGGAGTTCCAATGATGGAAACACGGCCAGGAAATTTTTTGCGGAGCCCACAAAATCGGCTGATATCACAGGTATAGATATGGAAATCATCAAAAGATTCGCCAACATCCTAAGCGCACTATCATGCGGATTCGTGATCAACCACGACAGTTTCAAAAATTCGAGATCAACCACGACAGTTTCAAAAATTACTGTATTGAAACTGCTAAAATGTGCATCAATATGTATAGCTGGTACAAAATGAGTGCGTCTGTCCACAAACTTCTGATACATGGAGCAGACATTGTTTAGGAGCTGCCACTCCCTGTTGGTTTATTTTCTAAAGATGTGCTGGAAACCAGTCAAAAGGAATTTAAAAGTGTACGGCTTTTCCATGTCAGAAAGACCTCCAGGATCCACACCAACACTGACATTGCCCACTGAATGCTTATAGCTTCCGATCCTATAATTGCGTCGAAGAGGCGGAGCCACAATAAAAAAAGGAAACCATTTGCTAAAGAGGTTTTAGAAATGATGGAGAATCCTTCAATAGAAAACGTCATCAATAGCAATGATGGGGACGACGACGAAGATGATGACCATAAACATGAAGATGACAATGAAGCATCCTGATATAGCAATTATTGTAACCTATGTATACCTTCTTAAGTACCATTAATAAAATATTGTATTATGTATTGTGAAATATGTTTACTTTTTTCCCTTCCTAAGTTCATATTTTTTGGTCTGGTCTTGAAAAAAGGGACGCCAGAGCGATTGGCAACGCCCACTTCCACCAAATTTCATCTTCATGCCTCTGATAGTTCATGACATATAACCCTGTGAAGTTTGAAGCTATATATACAGATTTCAATATTGTGAATTAAGCCATTATATCCTTTCCGAAGGACGAGTACATAATGCTAAAGTCGTTATTCTTGCTTAAGTAGTTACTAACTATCATGTTATGTTAAATCACTTCTTAAAAAAATTAACTTCACTAGTTAGATATTTTTGTCCTCTAAATTGCCACTTTTGCCGTGTGTGCGTCGCAGCGAGCTGAAATTTTTACAGTAGTTTATTAACAGATGATATTTGACAAGATCAGTGCTGCAGTTAAAGTTCCTGTAAAATGGATGCTGTAATATTTTTTTTCGTCTAGTATGAGTTCTAAATATGAGTTAGTATTTGAAAAGTTTAAATTTTAAGCCGGAAGGTTTATAAAATTCAGTAATATTTTAGTAATATTTAGTACAAGATTTCTAGCCGAGTAAATTTTTTCTGAATTTTTAATGTTATTGCGGAATTTCAATTGATCTTTTTTGAATTTTTAAATGGAATATCCGAATTTGCATTGAAATTTTCTGAATGATATAGATTCTCTGGTACGCAGAGTGGTGAAATGACCCATGATAAGATACGTCCCCTTTCCTTGCAGTATATGTCGAATGCAATACATCATAATTTTTCCTAATAGAGTTTTTATTTAAATTTACAAAGGCTTCTTTTAGGCACAAATTGAGTTTAATAACAAGAAATGTTATTTTCTCTTAATTACAAAGAGATGTTGTCTCACAGTACCGTAAAGTAATGTTTTATAAGACATTTTATCATCACACACTGTTGTACCAATAACATATGGCAGGACATAATCCACAACAAAAATAAATGTTTTGACATTTTAGAGAAATGTAAAAACAGTTTCTTCCAAAAAGTTTTCCAAAAGTGTTACGAATAATACAAAAACACTTAAAGATTAACATCTGCCAAGTTGTTACTGATGCGACTTTAAGACTACATTTGCTAACAATATTTTTGGTATATACTTTTTAAGTGTATTTTCAAGTACCAATTTATTTTAAGGAATTTATTTCTTGTGATATTTATTTATATTGACAGGCTAATTGACTTACTGAAATGCGACGTTCTCCAAGAATTATTTTTTTTATTATTATTTTCATAACGAATAAATTCGCTGTTAGAGTAATCTTAATGTTCAAACTTTTTTGCCAAAGTGTAACTTTTCTCTTTTTCTATTCATTTTTACATATTTAAATATGAACTAAGCCCAAAATAAGTTATGGTCGAACATCATTTGACTAAAACGAATGTAAAAAAGCTTCTTGACTCACAAACCAAGACATTTTGGAGATTTTCCCGCTCATAAATTCTCTACCTTTTGCAAAAATTCTTCCCTTTTTGTGGAATGAGACGAGCGAAAAGTAAGTCGGTACTAGAAATAATAGAAAATAGAAGCGTCTGTCGGCAAGTTAACACAGTCAAAACCAGCCACTACTCCAGTAAATATTTGAAATATGTAAAAGAACCCAAAGTAAACCCTTTTTTATTTCTAAAACATAGATATAAAACTAAAATTTTGATTAATTATATAATAATAACATTTGTAGCTTATTTACATATATAATAACAGTCATAAATATTTTTTTGTTGAAAATAAAACACCATCTTTTAAATATAGTTTTATATTTTAGTGGTGTTTTAACTGAATGATTGATTGAGGTATAATTTTTGGAAGAATTTTTGCTTGTGAATGATTTCAGCTCGGGTTGTTTTATTTTAGAATTTTTAGAGTGGACTCTTGTCTTACATTTCAATGGCTACTGATCCCATGTCAAGCTCAATATAAATAATTTTGTTTTCTTTATGATAAAGAATAACATAATTTTGTATATAATCTGTCCAGCTACTTTTTGGCAGAGTAGAAAAGTTGCCAGCCACAATTCAATTATTTAATTGGATTTCAATGAATAGGAAAATACAGGGGAAAAAAATAAAGTCAAAATAGTAGGTTTTATATGAAAGGGCAAAATCCAAGTTTAAACTTAAATTTTTAAATGTTGAAACATTTTTGAGACAAATAATTCAATTCTGATTAATTCTAAGTAAGTCCAAATTTTTAAAATTTAAAGCTGTTCTCTCGCTTCTATGTGTTTTTGTTCTTCAAGTGCTTCTGTAAGGATGTGAAGTTTACATAAAACATTTAACTATACACTTTTTGTCCTAAAAAAAGTTTTATTTTCTCTAATTTGAACAGGTAAAAGATGCTTCACAATTAATGGCACACAGAATAACAAACGTTCAAAAACTACCTATTATACACATCATTCATTTCATATTTTATAACTTTAAAATATTTTATTATCCCACTTCAATCGAAGTTATGGTTGACCCGTTGTAACATCTGAAAATCATAGTTAAGGTACACAAAGCATAGCAGAAATTCCTTAAGAACACTTAATCACAGCTGTGAGATAATTTATGACAGCAACAACAATTGAACAAAATTTTTGTTGGAATAATATTTCGGTCGATTTCATATATTTCATAATTTACCCTTTCGATACATAAACTTTTGTCCATTAGGGTTAACATTCTTCAGATTAAAGTACAATTTAAACGGTTAATTAAGAGTTCATTCATCCGAGTTTCATCAAAGTCAAAATATTCATTTAGCATTTATAAACACTGACGAGTGAAAAGGGTTTATATAAGGATTCAATGTTCTCTTCTTCAAAAAAAGTGATATAAACAAGCATCTAATCAATTAATCCGACGCTAGTATAAACTTGCTCGTTGTAAGCAAACACAATTTTATTGCTGAACAAGTCCGAACACATTTTGGCCAACTTTTCAATTCCATTAACATTCTATGTGATACTCAGCGCAACTCGTTAGCGTAAAGTTGAACAAGCCGCAATTTAAAACTTACCGAACATACATAAAATTTATGCTTGCAAATAAATCAAAGCATTTTTAATTGCAAAGAATACCGCCAACTACCGTTAAGCACAACCACTAAGTGGAATTTTATATAAAATCCACGCACACCAAAAACAACAACAGCTCTAGGTTTAGAATACTTTTTTATTTTAATTTTTTTTTTATCTGTTTCTAAAAGCAATTTAGTCAAAATTGTTTGCATTCACTTTACTTTAGTTCTAGCTAAATATTTCATTATGAACTAAAAGCTTTAGATACATACGCTATGCAGTTAAAAGAAGACGTTGACCCTATTTCAATCCACAATCCAGCAGCCAGTCTGTCCAGAGCTATAAAACCATTGAACCTTGTCGAAGTTTGCAAATTTATTTGGTTCATAGTTTTAACTTGCTGAATGGTAGAAAATGTTTGCTCGATCCGAATATGAACAGACGGACAGACCTTTATTTTCTATTAATATGTACAAAAATATGAAAACTTATGAAGAGTGCTTAGCTTGTCGATACTTTGATTGAAACTTATATTGATTAAACGCAACAAATGGAGGCTTTTTAATTTACATCTTTATTTTTTACTCGTATCGAATTGAAGTGCACTTTTATTAATCGAGCAAATATGGTGAAGTAACGACTTTCAGAAATTCGCTATTGATTATTGAACTGTAAATAATTATAATTCGATAATACTTTTGTTTTCGGTAACATTTACGGTGAGTGGTTAAGAAAGAGAAAATGACAGAAACAGTACAAAGCCAAATAGAGACACAGAGACCTTTTGATATCACTTAGAGATGTAAGCTTTAAAAAATACGAATTTAGAAGTGAGACATTTCCAAAAATTGGTAAATAAAAGGTTTTTTAACATCATTAATTGAGCTTAAGTAATAATAAGATAATATTAAAATTTTAATAATATTATATTATTACTATAGATATTAATTATAATTTATTAGAGTGTTAATTTTTTTTTAATCTTAACATAACATAACATTAATTGTTGCAACATTAAGAGAGTCTGATAAGTTTTTGCTAACTAAAGTAAATTTTTTAAATATCCAATTTACTTTAATAAAATAATGCTATATTGCATTTTTTGCTAAAAATTGTTGCAATAACATTAAATTATTTCAAAAAAAGGGGGAAAAAATCAATGCAAGTGAAAATAGCGGAAATATTAAAGTTTTTTGTAAGTCATGCTTAGAAATTTGTTGGGAATTTGAAAGTCGGCTCAAAATTTCGGCAATTATTTATATATGAAAACATTATGATATGTACTTTTAAAACAGGGACTGAAACAATGAGAAACTTGGGCGTAGAATAATCAAAATAAAAAGTTGAGATCCGCATTCGATTCGGGTTCAACATATTTTAAAACAGTATTAATGCTATTTCAAATGAATTTTTTATTTAAAAGAGTTATAATAAATAGTTTAATCAAGATATTTTCTTTTAAATATGTCCTTTGTGGCGATAAAATAAATTTCAAGGCAAAAAAAGCCCTCTCGACGCCATCTTGCGTTTAAGGCCATCTTTTACCTTAAAAAAATTATTATGTTGATTTTATATGATTTAAATTCAAATTCTAAATGTATGATAGTTTAAATCATACTTGATTTTTAGAAAAAACTTTAATTAAATAGTTATTTTTCGAAATTGTTTTTCGAAATTGTTTTTTTTTATATCAGCTAATTTAGTATTTAGATACAGGGAATATCTTGTGAAAATTTACAGCATATCTAATGAGTAGTTTTTTAGATTTTTTTTTTGTAGGCAAGTCAGGCACAAAATTATGTCATACCTTTTTCAAATATTGATTATGTTTTCCTGTGAAGAAATTCATAATAAAATGTTGTTGCAACATATTTTTGTGTTTTTTTTTTTTTTTTCATTAAAAAATTACAATTTTTAAGCAAATTTTGTACGGCGTAAAGCTTTTTAAGTACAATTTCAATCCTTATAAATTTAGTATGGCTTGGTAGGTTTAGACCTGTAGATGTGCAAACTGGACTTTTCATTTCTTAAAAATTGATATATTTTAAGTTATAGCGAGTTAAATTTTACATATGATTGTTGTTGTTATGTTGCTTTTTCTCTTCTTAATAGAGCACCTGAGAACAACGTTATCAAACTCAGAGCAAAACTATTTGCTGATCACATTTCGCTTCTTCTGTCTTCTGTCTCTTCTTAAAAGAGCGTCTGCAAACAACGTAATGAGATTCAGAAAAATGTAAAGATCACGGTACAAGTTTTATTTATTGCAATCAGGGATGGGAACTGACTTTTTCGAAATTGTACCTTACCGAAATAAAAATTGTACTTTTTGGCATCAAATTGTACTATTTTTTTCATGAATTATGAAGCTTTTTGAATATATTTAATTATTTATTTAAAATAAAAAATTATTAAAAATAATGGACAAATAAGTCAACATAGTTAAATAAATATAGTACTGTACATTCATCTTCTTATATATATTACGCAAACGAAAATATTGTACGGCGTAAGGCTTTTTAAGTACAAGTCCAATCTTAATAAATTTAGTATAGTTTGGTAGGTTTAGACCTGTAGATGTGCAAACTGGACTTTATATTTCTTAAACATTTATATTTTTTAAGTTAAAGCGAGTTAAGGTTTGCATATAATTGTTGCTGTTATATTGCTTTTTCTCTTCTTAATTTCAGCATATGCCTTAAAATATGTGAGGTATTTAGCGCCACCATCAGCTAATAACTATGAAACTGTTATATTGTCGAATAATCTTTTATAATTTCACAGCTAAGACTATGAATTGATATATTCAATATCAAAGTGATACTGGAATGATTTCTTACAGTTGAAAAAAGATTTCTAAACTGTTATTAAGAAGATTTTTTAATTTTTAAAAATTTACACAAAATTTTAATAAGAAATTAAAAACTGGTAATGAAACATTTTTGTTCAAGCATTTTCAAACTTGAAATCAAGAAATATTCTTACTCATGTATATTTAAAATAAATTTGGGTATGACATTAAATATTCTAACATTATATCGTCGTTATGCGTGCTATACCGCGTATATTGCAAAAAGGTCAAAATTAATTTCATTTCCATTTTGATCAGTTGAAAGTCTATTCAATAGCTTAAAACAAAATCTAGGAATGTTTGATTTTGGCGTTTTAAGGCCACACGGGCTTACTAGTTACTACATATTTGTCAGTATTTTTATTTTTATTTTCAAATTTAAAAGGAATAGAACGCACGATTTTTTATCACGACGATCTAATGAGCGATTCGCTGGTTTGATATTGAAAATTCTATACATAAAGGGTGATTTTTTTGCTATTTGTATTTTCAGTGTAAATTTTTTGACACCTCACGTGTGATTCGTAACATGTGGCAAAGCCAAAAATGCTTAGCCATCATGAATAGACTAAAAAACGAACAGCGCTTGGAAATCATTCAATTTTATTGACAAAATTCGTGCTCAAAAAAATTGGATGAAGACATCCGTATGACCGCGTATAAATCGAGAACGGTTCGTCCGATGTGAGCTGCCTTTTTTTTGGTTATGTTCGTCTCTCCCAAGGAAAATTATTACTGCAAAAAAAAAATTGAGAAAACACCAGAGGGAGCTTTAGTACAAATCGTTTACAAACGTGACAAAAACTCCATATCTCCTTATACTAACGACTATTTTCTCTTGTTCTTATAAAATGAAAAAACTTTAAAAACAATGTATTTGCTTTGTATTTACTGTATTTTCTTTAATATCTGCGTTTGCTGCTCATGAAAAGTATTTGACAACTAGATGGCGTTGAATTCAAATATGAAAACGTCAACAATGCTTTTTCCGATCACTTACTTCATTATACGCCAACTAGCTGTGATGTTTTAAACTACAAGTTCACAAAATCTAAATCCATAGCAGGATTTTGTTTGTATGAAAATCGGATTTGGATTTTGGAAAAAATGCAGCTAGTATTTATATTTAAATCTAAGTGTAACAAAAGAAGGCCGAATTAACTTTTTCCACTGTCAAATTAAAAGGTCTCTATAACAGCCGCATCAATGCCCTCTTTTAAATTAGACGATACCCACGATATAACTGCCGAAGTATTTCACTTGAAAGTAAAAAAATATGAGTATGATTTGCACCGGGAAAATACACAATTAGAATTATAACTTTATCTTTTTTCGGCCTTTGCGAAGCCAGATTTATCAGCTAGTTTTTCTTATATATATTTTATCATATAAATTGACCATACTAACATACCTACAAAAATACTTTATGACTTGTTAAAAATAATAATTTAAAACATGATAGATGAAGAATGCTGCTGCATAGCGTTAAATGGCTGTTTTTATGTTAAAACCAGGGATCGCAAAAAAATTAAAAAGTTATTTTTTTTTGTTCTTTTTGGGCCCTCTTGAGAACACAAAAAGTATTTTTTTCGCTCTCTGATTCTAACAGTAATACAAACTTAAGCAAGTAGAGATAAGACAGAAAAGTAAAATTAAATATGCCAGAAAAAACTTTTAGTGTCATTGTGTTCAGCGCTCTCCAATTGAAACCATTTTCAGACCTCTCGTTCTTTATTCTCTGTAATTATCCTACTAAAAATTCTTACAAATTTATTTATTTTTAGAATATTACCTATTTTAAAAAATCCGGAGGACCCAAGCTTGCCAAAAATATATGGTTTCTTTGAGAAAAATTTTCAAAATGATATGAATTTTACCATTTTTACTAAGCTGCGAATATTTATAATTTGACCCTTTATATGTTTATAAATATAGTCTTTTTCTCTCACACTCGAAAGCATCTGATAACCATTATAGCTCTAAAGCTGCTCAGCATTGTTATTTTTTCACCTCAAGGTTCATTTATAAGGCAGTGGCATGATATAACAATCTATTAGGCAGCCTTGACAACTACCTATTTTCTCACGAGCTGCGGTCATCGAATGTCAAACAAAAGAAAACAAAAAACAATTTGACAGAAAATATTTTTGATATCTCCATTTTACAACAGCTGCCATTGCACGCTCTCGTTTTGATATTCTTTTGTTTGGCATTCGACGATCGCAGCTAGACCTGTTGCTACTACTTATAGTATTTTACTTTTAGGCTGGGGCACTTGAGAGACATGCGCTATTTTTCACCTTTGCTTCAACCATGGTATAATTATTTGCCAAGGTAGCCGTGACAGATTTTTGGCGATTGGTAGTTGTCAAAAACAGCTAAAGGAATTGTAGTTTGCTGCTGTTGACTAGCCATGTGGTTATTTTTAACTTTTTTTTTATTCATTAAATTTATTCGCGAAGTTTATTGAAATGATTTTAATTTGCTGCGGTTGACTACACAGTATAAAATATGAGCATAAATTTTATAATATTTGGCATACATATAAATCTAAACCAAAAATGTTTTAAAAGTTATACCATCAAATCTTATAAATTTTTCCGGACCATTTTTCTCGTCAGACGAATCGAAACCGCTATATTTTTAAATTTCCCGATTTTGGTGAATTTTTTTTTCGAACCAGAATATATTTTGATTTACACATGATATCCATATAAAAATTTTAAATTATATTTGTTTTAAATTTTTATAATATTGAGTGGTATAAAATTTATAAATTATTTGGAATAAAAAATGTTTATACTACACAAATATTATAAAAAAGATAAAATTTACCCTCAAATTTTTTACTGTGTAGCTATGTTTAAGTCGTCGCTTATTTTTTCACTTTTCTTTGATTAACTGCATGAACAGCTAATTTTGACAACTACCCATCGCCGCTCGTGAGAAAAAAGCCAGTCTACGCTACTACCTTGTCAGTAATTGTGATATGGTGCAGTCGTTAACTCTTGCAGATTGCAGTTAAACTCAAACGGAGTAAAAAATTAGTCTTCGTGTATGTTAAGCGAGGTTGTATATTAGGGTGAATTTTTTTTTTAATTCACTTCTTATAGCATTTTTGTGGTGTTTTAATCATAAACAAAAAACCTGTGAAAGGAGAAAGTCCACAATTGATTACTTCAGGTGGCGCCATGCCCTAGAATATCCGCATATCGTAAAAATTCGACTTTTTCGTAGTTTTTTGATAAATATTGATCTCTATAAAAGTGTATGCACTGAAGATCAGTGAAATAATTTTTTATTACTGAAGTATATGTGGACTATGAGCTTATTTTTCAGGACGATATTTTTAACAGATTTTAGGAAAATTTTTTTCAAATTCGTGAAAATATCGTACTTACTGAAAAAGTGAGTCAAAAAAGAGATGTATTTGGTGTAAGTCTTATTAGTACTATTCACCTTGCTTCACCTTCAATTTATCAGTACTATTCACCTTCAATTTAAGAAGTCTCTAAGTGCTCTGGAATCAAAGTTATAGTATTAATAAGACTTTGCAATTCTAGAGTTTTCAGATCTGCGAATGCTCATTTTTCATCTCTGGATATTTCAGATCCAAAACCAATACGAAATCATATTTTAAATTGTTTATACACCCCCAAAATTTGATTTTAACGTTAAAAAACACGATTTTTTGGTACACGACACATTACATAATCAGATACTCGTAAGTTTTTTAACGGTTTTGGAAAGATAAAATATGATACTTTCTTTAATACAATATTTACTTATATTTATTACTGCAACAAGAATGTTTTAAGTTATAAACGACAAAACCTAACATTCTTACCTTTTTTCTAATTTTTTTAAATTGAACGATTATTTACTGCCAAAGTTTCGTTTTTTTTACTATAAACGTAACTATTTTCTGAAAGTAAAATTCAGAACGAAAAAAATGAATGTTCATTTAAGAAAATCGTATTAAAATTTACTGAGCTATGAAATTTGTTTATAAATAAGAAAATTGGTCCATTGGTCCATTGGTCTTGGTAGCGTTCAAGTATCAGTTTAAAGCTCATATTATAGTAGCTCATAATATAGTAAAACTATGTTTGAGTAAAATGTTTTGTATGTACGTTTGTGACCGATTTTTGATTTATGCTTGTATCAAATGATAATTATAATGGCGTTTATAACAAGATACTTGTAGAAATTTTTTGTAAGAGACAGCAGGGGTTAAGGGTTGTTGACTTAAATGCTAAAAGCCTTAATTCTGATAAGCTAGACTGTGTTAAATATGTGTTTGAGGACTCTTCCGTTGATGTTATATGTGTGTCTGAAACATGGTTCTGTAGTAATGTATTGGATACAGGCTATGCCTTAAAAATTTTATATTATTTAAAAATAATAGGGTTGGTAGGAGGGGAGGTGGGGTTGCCATTTACTGTCGAAATAACTTATATTCTCAACTCATCATTAAGTCTAATGGTGATAGTGTGGAATATTTAAGCATCTGTGTAGCCGATAATATGACAAACATTTTTATATCTTGTGTATATAGTATAATCCATGTAAGTCAAACAGTTTAAACTTATTTTTCTCTAAGCTATCGGATTTGTCAATAGACTTAAACTATTTTATTTTATGCGGTGATTTTAATGTTAATTTGTTATGGAATGATAGTCTTAAAAAAATCAATGCATGATAATGTCTCAACTGTCGGTCTGTCAATTGTTAATGATACCATGCCCACACGTTTTTCGTCTAATGATAGTCCCAGTCTTTTTGATTATTTTGTAGTGTCTTATGTGTCAAATGTTTTACTGTTTGATCAAATATAATTTTTTTCGGATCAGGATTTAATTTTTTGTACATTTAATATAAACTTGTCTCGATCTGCTACATCTGAAGTTTTTTTTTCTATGATTTTAAGTCTATTGATTCCCAAGCTCTTCTTCGTGATCTACAAATAACACTCTGGAATGATCTGTGGTTCTGTTCAAGTGTTGAAGACAAATTATCTTTATTTAATAATCAAATAAATACACTTTTTATGAAATTTGTCCCTCTTAAGACTGCTACTATTAAAAATACATATTGTCCTTGGTTAACAAGTAGCGTTGAAATTGAATTAAAAAATAAACTAAGGAATATCTGAAAAAAGAACCCTACATCCAAAGAAATATTGTTGTATTATTAAAAAGAGTAGCATTGTTAAATTTCTTTTAAAAATGTTCGTTAATATTACCTGACTCTTGTTAATAAAAAAAAATGTCTTTAATATAAAGATTTGCCATTTCTCTGAGTTACAACATACTTGTTATTATAAAGAGATGCTTCTCGTTAAATTGTTTGTATCCTTAATTTTTATTATTAAAGAAAGCATCTTTCAAATAAAACAATGTTGTCAATCATTGTATTACTATCTTTTTAATTGTGATTTTTCTCCCTATTGTCAAAAAAATATTTATGTTTTGTTTTACTATTTACAACATTATCTTTAATCATGGCATAATAACCAGGTAGATGCAATTCGGAGAGCAAAAAACCAGAGAGCAAAACATTGGCGTAGCTATAATGTCACTATTGACAATTTATGTTTATTCGTTCAGCCATAGGGATGTATAATTTACTTGTAATCGTATAAATCAATTGAGTACCCAGATTTTATGTATGAACATGTAAAAAAACTAAACAAAAATCTTAAAAATTTCATAAAATGAGACGTGTTTTAAGATATAATATAAAATTAACTGTAGTTTGGCCTTAAATGAAGCAACTGACAGTTTACTTTTAATATAATTTTCATTCGACTACTTATTTCGATTAAGTAGTAATCAATTTATTTGTGTAGCCATATACGGCTGATTCAAACTGTCAAAATATATTTTGACAAGTGAAATTGCAGTTGGAAAACATAAAATTTATTTAATGAAATCTACTATTGTTTCCTAATTTTATCGTGTTGGAACGGAGGCTAACAATTAATGAACTGTTTTCGAATTATTGCGACGGGAGGAAAATACAGGCAGTCCAGAAAATCCATTGTTTTGACAATGCACTAGATGAGAGCATACTGCCGGAATTGTCAAAACGAAGCAAAACTTTTTCTTTATTTTCTTTTGTTTCCATTCGTCACACAGCTAAATTTGACAAACATGGCAGTATGGAAAGAGAGCACAGTCAGCGCTGCATACACGTCTATCCTTCTACTATGGTCAAAACTGAATAAATAAGTAAAAATTGATAACATTTTCAAAACAGCTCATTTTGACGTTACAATTACGCTTTTGTTATTGTTTTGTTGTCCGAGAGAGCGTATTTCTAGTGCATTTACCTGGTAATTCTGACATGGTCTTTAATAAGAAAGGTTTTTCTTTGTTTGACAATGCTTGCTCTTTCTCTCTAATTGTGCCGATTTTTCGCTTAGAGCTGCAGTGTGCTTGAAGCTGTTGGAGAAAGAAATTGTGAGTTTTGTTTTGTGTTTGTCTTGTGTTGTGTAATAATAATGTGAGTGATCAAATAAATTTAAAAAAAGGCTGAATTCTTAAGCGTATTTATGCAAAAAATATTTTTATTTTTATTTTGAGTTATTAAAAACGATATTGCAAAGCATTAGTGTTTTTTTTTATTGGTCACCAAACCTCTACAACTAAAGAATACTTAAAAATAGGAATCTAGATGAGCACAACAAAAAACACTCTGATGCTTTGCAAAAAGACGTTTAAGAACGCAGCCAAATATTAAAAAAATATGTTGTTTTGCGAAAAGTGAGAAAAATGTGTAAAATGTGTTAAAAATAAATTGACAAGCAGAAATATGTACATATGCTTTGGCCGCGTTTATAAGGCACGCTTATTACCGAGCCGTGGTGAAATTAACCCATAAACACATTGGGGCAAAAGAGATGCATGACTTGCGTTAAGAAATAAGCGTGCACTATAAAGGTGGAATAACAATGGTGTACGTTGTTCTCGTAACGTTTTTTTTTTTTTTTAAATTCACGAAAATATTTTGAAACACATTTAATTTCAATTTAATTTTAGTTCTTTCTCTCTTAACAGATGAAAAATACTTAGGATTATTCCTAGCTATTTTTGGATAATTGATACCTTATTTTAAAAAAACATGTGGAAGAAAAACAGTACCTAAATTCACAATCAAAGACTCCCAGAATTCTTTTATATATGCAATACCGACTATTAGCGCTATCGATGATTGACCCCAACATCTGCAAGCAGTAGGCGCTTCTATTCATTTGTTACTATTCGTAATTGTTGCTGGTAAGATGTTAAACCCACAAGGGGTTGTACGTTATTTTGATAGTATTCAATACAAAATGTCCAGTATAATATTAACTACATATGCTTTAAAATCTAAGATCTGTGTGGCATTTCATTCAAAAGTATTTCTTTTCTATTACAACTAAAAAAGATAAGCCATATCCGAGAATTAAATTATTAAAGCACATAATTCAATATTAATTTAAGAATATGTATATATATATTATATATATAAGAGTGGTTTTTTTAAGAATCCAGTTACATTTTCGCAGCTTAAACTCTTCCTTCGGACCCAACCCTATAAGTCTTAAAAAATAGGCTAAGGTTTAGAAGTGGCACTTTTTGATTTAAGTTTTTCCAGACGATTTGTATGGGGGAAAATCTATTTTAAGGGTTTATGGAAAATAAAAGCCCTTAATATAAAAAAATTTAATATAAAAAATACGTATTTACTATTTTTTTATCTTCTTGATTATCCTTTGCCACTTTTATTGAGATTTAGACAGTGTAGTCCCAGGGTCACAAGGAAGTGTTGAAGCCGCGAAAATCTGAAAATATTCGTCTATATGGGCATTTTCAGAAAAAAGTCAACCGTGACCAAAAATTTAAAACTTTTTAATTTTATTAATTAAGGAAATTTCTATATAAATTCAAAAATCATTATGATCAAACCGTCTGCACTGTTTCACAAATATAGTTTCCTTTTTCGTAAATGTTTAGGAAATGTTTCGTAAACTTTTTGTTTTAGTTAAAATGGAAGGCATTAGCTAAAGATAATAGAAAACTGGTTGAGGCAGGAAAAGGACAATATATTAAGTTTGTTTGTTAATTACTAATTTACATAATTACTTTACTACCTAATTACTTAATTACCTAATATAAATTTAAGAAAATTTTGTCGAGTGAGTTATGGCAAATATTTTTTGGAATCTAAATATATTTTTAAATAAGCAAAGTCCATAGGTAAAGTGGGTTTATTATGAAACTTCACTGTTTTCCCATTATTTAAAAATTAAAAACAAAAACAAATTATATGCGAAAATTCACTATTTTTTCAATCTGAACATGCTTGTTAAACACACTTCCTTTTTTTGTCGCATTCTTAATTATTTGCAGGGACGACAATTTTGGTAGATCATATTATTGCTATATCTTGTAAGACATATGCACACAAGAAATTTTTTACATTAATAACAAGAACTTCCGAGAAAACAAAGCTTTAGTCGTACGCATGTCGCGTGAGTTACGATGGAAATGACCATATATACCCTTCTTTTTTTTCCCAATTTCTTTTTTCATTTGACCCTTTTTCGTTAATTCAGTTAATAGGAAAAGAAAATTAATTTATCAAAAGTGAAAATTCTTTGGTTTCTAGTATAAGCTATTATCCTTAATTGCCATTGAATTCATAACTAAGCTAGCAATTATTAAAAAAAAAATTATTTATACCTATACAAATATAATTGTTACTAAGTCATTAAATAAAATCAATGTACTTACTTGTAATAAACTAACTCTTTTTCTCACTGATCAACAAATTGTTTATGTTCTTTTTTAAAGGACAATTTTTTCACACAGCTGTGGGTAAGTTTCTATTTACAACAAGGATTTTTACATCAAGATTGATTTCTTTCAAATGTTAATGCTATATTAACATGAACAATTTTATTTTAACCTGATGATCTTGTTATAAGGAAGTTACTTCATTTTAAAGATGACAATACACATTTGTCCACATACTTTTGTCTTTTCATAATTGCAACATTATTGTTAATTTCAGAACTATTAAAATTTTGTATTTAACCACACCTATCTTGTTGCATTAAAAAGCTATTTTTTTGGAGTCAAAAATAAAATATTTTTTTAAATAGGCACACAAATTTTTTTAATGTTACAACATTTTTGGGTGTACCGCGGAAAAAGGGGAAAATTATAGGTGTGCCAGGAATGCTTATATTCTTAAAATAAGGACAATCCAAGATAAAATGTTGTTTTAATAAACTAAAAACAACTCTTCCGCCGAAGACTTTGTGGAAAAATCTACAAAAATTTAGCATCGATGGTAAGGAAACTGCTTATTGTCAGATAGATCATGAAGTTCTTAACGATTTTTTTCTTGTCTAACACTCTCTTTCCTCAAAATAGTTTGCTCAGCTCCTCTGAATCTTCAGACCTTAATTTTCAGCCAACGTTTCAGTTTTCAAGGGTCACTGAAGATCAGGTGGCAAAGAAAGTAATGAACATTAAGTCCAATGCTGTTGGTGAAGACGGTATGTAGTTATAAAAAATTCATAAAAATCATATAAGCACATATTCTTAGTTCTTTAACACACATAATTAACCACTGCTTTACTACATCTTCATATCCTGCATCATGGAAAAATGCCTAAGTAATGCCAATTACTAAGAAAACTACAGCTAGAGAGGCCAAGGACTTTAGGCCTGTGAGCATTCTTTCGCGTTTTTCTAAGGTTTGTGGAGCCCTTAAGGCAGATCAAATTACTATATATTTAACATCTAAGCAGCTCTTGTCCCCGCTTTAGAGCCTGAACAGAATCAAAAATCGTTGCGACCGACGACTGAAATAGAATAGATTCTAAGTCTTCGATTTATCGTTACGGAAAACGAGCTGGCGGTTTTTTCTACATTTTGCATATATTTTCCAACAACAACAAATCGTCGGTCGCAACGATTTTTTATTCTGTTCTGGCTCTTAGTCGCGTTTTCGTGTCGGCCATAGTTGTACAACTACTACTTTAAAGGTATAAGATATAAAAGGATTTTATGACGAAGGAAAACTAACGCTTCTTTGCTTACTTGATTTTACAAAAGTAAAATGACACTGTCAGTCATACTCTACTCTGTCATAAACTTAAATACTTTTACGGGTTTTGTCAAAATGCAATAAATCTTCTAAATAGTAACCTTAAAGATAAAGTGCAAAGGGTAAAAGTTGGAAATAATTTTTCGGAGCGTAAAATTATAAGTAGTGGTGTGCCCCACGGTTCGGTTGTGGGTTCACAGCTATTTTCTATATTTGCTAATGACATTTTTGATTGCTGCAATTACTCGTCAGTGCATGATTATGCCGATGACGTTTAAGTTTATTTATTGGGTAGAGAAAATTGAATGAAGATTTAGTGTTCAAATTGAATGAAGACTTAAATTCTATTTGCTAATGGGCCAATAAAAACAAACTCCAGCTAAATGCTCGGAAGACTTTTATATTGCCGGTATCCAAAAACAGAATACTTTTTGAGGATATTCCAGACTTATGTCTTAATGGCATGAGACTTCCTCTTGTTACCAATGTGAAAAATTTAGGTTTCAGCATCTATTGTTTTTTGACGTGTACTGACCATATTAATGCTGTAATCCGAAAAATATATTTCATCCTACGTATTCTAAGAGTGTCGGCTCAGTTTACGCCAATTCCTACTAGACGTAAATTATTAATTCAACTTATAGTACTGGTGATCACTTATTCTGAAGTTCTATACAGTAAGCTTGATTCGAGCTCTCAACTTAAATTGCAAATTGCATTTAATCATGCGACAAGATATGTATATGGCTTACGCAAGTTTTATCACTTGGCAGAGCTTAAAAACGGTATACTTGGCTGCGATATATTGAATTATCTAAATGCTCGGAATTGTATGTTTCTTCACAAACTCATAAAGAATAAGACGCCAACATATCTTTATAAAAAATTGCCAGTCGCAAAGAAGTCAAATGCTTTTAGTACCTAATTTGAACTTTCTGAACTCAACACAATATTTTATTAACACCATCAGATTATGAAATACATTACCAACCAATCTAAAATCAATAGTCGAAGAGGCAAGCTTCAAACAATCCATTTTTAAGCATTACTCCTGATAAAAATTTTCATAGTCAATAGAAGTAATCAGTTTTTTTTTCTCTCTTATCTAATCTATAACTTGCTTTCTTTACTTTCGCTCAATTATTTTTTAAACTCAACTCATTCCTAAAAGCTTTAAATAGTATGATTTTTTATCTTCTTTTTAATTTAAGTTTCTTCAATTTCATATTACATTTGTTAAATAATGATATCTCTTGTATTCAATATGTGAAATCTTGAAATCCTGAAAGTTTTAAACAATGTGATTTTGTATCTTCTTTTGAATTTTTCGTTATATGATTATTAATATTTATAGTTTATGTATTCAATATGTAAAATTTTTCCTACTTTGTACCTTTAAAGAACTTAGTTCTTAGTGTACTTACATACATTAATAATAAATAGTTGATTAATTTTATGATATTTTAAATTATTTCATGAATTTAATTGCGAGCTTTAGATCAAGTAAGTTTTTTAATAAGACAACAACAACAACAACTCTGTATAGAGTCAATCACATAGCTGACTATACAGTCTGTTTCGGAAATCGCTACATTTCCTCTTCAGTAGTCTTTGAGTGATTAAGCTGTGATCAACAACTCACTGCTTAAAGTTGCATATGATTTCACACATTTAAAATTCATTCATTTGAAGTATATAGAACAAACTGAACGTTCAAATTGGCTACTTAATCATATGATATTTTTAAAGCAGTAGGCTATTTAAAGATCACCGCCATCAACTCTACCAAGGTTGCCATCTGTTCTAGTTCAAATGGAACAGCTGTTCAAATGGATTTCTTATCATCCATTTTGACAGTTCGACTGAGCTTGCCAAGTACCACAACCTTATGAGCCTTGTTTCGCGCTACATCCTTATAGTTCGATATCCTCTTTAATTAAGTTGATTTTCTTATTATCTATTTGTTTCCCTTTCTTGATTCGTATAGATTGGTGTCACATTGGCCGCATTCAGCGCAGACAACTGTTGTGAACTGTAATGGCAGCGCTACCTTAGTTCACGATGTTTTTCTCTGAATGTGTTGCTACTCTACACGTCAGAAGTTAGATTCAATTTAATTTTTATTTAAATTTAATTCAATGCAAAGGTTTCTCACTTAAATTTTTCTGCTTTCTTTCTGCGTTTATTAATTTAACAGCGTCAGTAACACCATCTGACAGTTAAGCAAACAGTTGTGTTCATGTAGCATAGAATTTGTTCGCTCGATTAAAAGGCGTTCGCTACTTTATCAGTTTTAGTTAGCGCTACCAACTTTGTACCATTCAGTTAAGTTAGCGCTACCAACTTTGTACCTGTTGTCTGCGCTGAATGCGGCCATTGTTTCTGAACTTTAACTAAATAGATACTGACAGCTGTCATGTGCCAACAATAATTCAGAATGCTGCATATTCATCTGTCCTTTGTGGTTTTTTCTATGTTGATGTGAACTTTATAAATGCATACCTATCATTATAAATTCAATGTATACATTATTAAGGCCCCTATTATGTATTACAACTCAACTTAAGTTGACTAGATTCAACTAATTTTTTTTCTCATAATTTATTACATACATTCCAGTTGAACTATGTTGTTTGAAAATTCTTAAAAGATTAAGGCAAACTACATGGTTCAACTAAAATAAATGTAATACGTTATATGAAAAAAATTTAGTTGAATCTAGTCAACTTAAGTTGAGTTATTTTACATAATAGGGGCCTAAGATTACCTTGGTTGCAGTTCTCTCAATTGTATTGTTATATCGTTTGAGGCTAAGTCCTTGTTGTTGTTGTTTTAATTGTTGTTGTAAACTATTAAGCTGGAAGTTCATTCGATGCAGTTGCGTTTTGCGTCCATCTACTCGCTGGCGCAATTTTATGTTATTGAAGTATGTGAAAGCTTACAAGCAAGCAATTTCAATATTGCAAGGGTGGGCTTTCATATGTTATGAACATATAATTTTTTCATTTATTATACAAATTAATTAATCTATAAATTTCTTTTGTGAGCCACTTAATTTTTAAGATAAGCATATTTAAAATTTTGAAGAAAAGTAGCCTGTGATACAAGAAAAAATATATGGCATGTAAGATTGGAAGACTATGGTAATTGAGTGGTTTACATTGGCAATATATCTTGTTTGACAGATGGTATGCAATGGATTATTGCCTGTCTAGACGTGGGGTTATGGAAGCGAGTTCAATGCTTGTGAACGTTAAGCTGGAAGTTCATTAACTGCGTTTGCATGTGCGTCCGTCTCGCAGTGCAATAGAAATGTGTGTAAGCTTATGAGAGTGAGTTTTATGCCTGCGTTTGTGACGTTGGAAAAACACAATTTACGCGAGCAAAGTTAAAAAATTTCATTTTTCTTTGCGTAAATTACGTTTTTTGACAGTTCGTTACTTATAACGTATAGCGAAAAAAAAAAATCAGGAATGCCGCTTTAAAATAAAATGTTCAAATGTTTAAAGATTTGAATGAGTTTAAAGAGTAGCATATTATTTAAATTAAAAATGTAATTATGAAGGGTAAGCAAAAGCAACAATGGTCTTCAGCGTATAGATTAAAGCAAATCATAGATGTTATAGTAAATTGAAATTTAATAAAAAATTTATATATTTCACCGTTAATATATTAAAAATTACATTTGAGCAACATAAAAAATATTAAACACTTTTGTAGCCCTGCTTACTCTGAATGCAAAACGCAATTATTGTAACCTGTCATAATTTTCTTGCGTAAACTGCGGCAGCGAGTACACGGACGCATATTCAAACGCAGTTAATGAATTTCCAGCTGTGCGCTGGGAACGTTTTTTTGTGAGCGTTTTTTGACAGCTCGTTACAAATAGCGAACAGCGAGAAAAAATAAAAGTAACTTTTAAGTTTTAGGGGTGCCGCTTTAAAATAAAATTTTAATGTTTAAAGATTATGATTATTTTTTAATTTGATATTTGGCTAAAATTACTTTTGTATGCTAATTTTAAAAAGTTTTTATTATTATAAATCAAAAAATTTGATATATTTCACCGTAAATGTATTTGAAATTATATTTAAAAAACATAGAAAATATTGAATAGTTTTGTAGCTCCCCGCCGGGAAAATGAGAATTAATTCTTAAAAAATCGGGAATTGAATGGATTTTTGTGCTTGCATTTTATAATGTATTACAAAGAATATATAAATTTAAAGCAAAACCTATGAATTAGAATCAATAAACAAAAATTTTACTGATTCGTTTTTATTGCTGCAGGAATCGATTATGATGTATATAAAAATATATAATAAAGTAAATGTTGTTAGATTCTTTTCTTGCTTTTATGGTAAGTGAAAAACGAATTAATTCTGAAACAAATTCTGCTATAAGCGAAAAAAGAATCAATCTGTTATGACTTATATTTTCTGTTTGTTGTTGTTATTTGTATTTTTTCAGATATTTTTGAAAAACGGTTGTTCTATTGCTTTCCTTTCACGTGTTTCTTAAAAATTTTACTTTCTGTTTGATTTGTCAGCGTTGAAGGAACAAACTGCTTCAGAAGACCCGAAAATTTTAATAATGTATTGTTTGGTAAGTTATGAAAAACCATCGCTCTTTACTTGTTTAAATCATTTTTTAATGTTTTTTTTTTTTTAAATGCAGAGTGCCTTTGCAAGGAAGGGTACAACCAGGAACAGTCGCAAAAAGGAAGCTATACGCAAGTCAAAATCTATATATTATAAGGAAAAATTTCAAGCAAAACGGAAGGAACATCATAAACATCAATATTTTTGCATTAAATGTGGTATTATTATAATTGTTTGGTCGTCTATCTAAATATTATTTATTCTTTCTAATTACCTAATAATTATCTGTATTAATTTGAATTATTATAATGTAATTTTGTATTAATTATTAAAAAAGAATAAAAGATTTTCAATTCTGCCATACAAACCTATGCATTATGGAATTCATTCATGTATATCTATTCCAAAAGGGCTTATTAGCGATTCATACTTTTTTCATATTCAAAAAATGCATACTTTTTTCATTTAAAAGTATCCATGCTATAAGCGAATAATAGAATCGATTTCAGCAGTGATTCAAGTGGAAGGCAGAAAAGAATGTACTACTTTTTGTAGGACATCACTATGTTAAAAATAATCAATTCTAGAATCAATAATTGGAAAAGTTAATTGATTTTTTTTTCATACACAATTGATTCTTTTTTCCCGGTGGGTCTGCTTTCTCTTAACGTCGAACGCAATCATTGAACTCTACCACAAATTCCTTGCGTAAATTCGCCAGCGAGTAGACGGGCGCAAAACGGAACGGCTTTGAATGAACTTCCAGCTTTACTACGTTGAGCTTGCCCATTGGCAGCATGTGTTTAGCATGCTGCTGTAAAATTTTAGCAAAAACTTGCCACAACTGCAAACTTTGACTCATAATAATAATGGCTAGTTTCGGCTTTATTTTTTTTTTTTTTTTTTGCTGTTGCATAGTTCTAAAATTTTTATATCTTCTGTGTTCTTCATTAATAACAAATATTTTATGAACATGACAAAAACCACAAACTTTTGCAAACCACACCAAGACATACAAGATACTATGTATAAAATATTAAAACTGTTTTCAATAGTTACGAACATTTTTTTCTGTAACTTTGTAAATTTTATACATTTGGTGAAATAGCTATAGGTATCTGCAAAATTTGTATTATTTACCAAAATTTTCTTATATCTTTATCTAAATATTTACACTGTCTCCAGTTTTATGTTCTTGCTATTGTATCTATATACATATTTTCATTTGAATTTTTTTGACTTTGACATTTAATTGACTTTGTTTACCTATTGGCTTTTCAGTTAGTTCACCAGCTTTTATCTCTATCGTCATATTCAAACACATTTTTTTATTAATAGACATAATATTTAAAATGTTCCTTTAATTAGTTCATAATGTTAGAATGCCTCTAGCTGACATACTTGCAAAGTTTTTGATACAAATTAATTGAATTTATAACACAAAATTTGCAGTAATAAGACAAATAATATGTTATTTTTTTTCCTCAAGAAATTGTAAGCTTATTTCTTAGAAAAAAGTGCTAAATAAGATAAAAAATAAGCTGAAAATAAGCTAAAAATAAGAAAACACTTAACGATGTCAGCAAATGAAAAATGCTTCAAATATTATATTAAACATTTTATATTAAACAATGTCATAAAATTTGATATGAAATACTTTATAGAACTGCTCATGTTTAATTTTTGGAAACAATTTTTTCACAGTTTATTTTTAAAGTGGGTGTTTCTTTCAGAAGCATAAAATTTCTGACAGAGATATCTATTAAGGCAGCTGTCAAACTGGGCTTGTGTTTTCAACATTTATGTTCATTTTTCTTTGAAAAATTTTTATAAAAAAATACAAAAGCGAACAAAATAAAGCAATTATTGAAGTTTTCTAAAAATCGTGATATGTTTGGTCTATAAGCACATCGCCCTATTTAAAGTACGTATAATAGTGCATCTGAGCAGCTTAGCAATTTTTTTTATTTAAAACCGCAAACTCGTAAAAAATTTTGCCAAGTGTGGGGCAATCAAAAAAAGCCTTACCAGCAAGATGCAGGTCGCAGGAAACTATCGCTGCTGTCATACAAGCCAGTCCTAGAGTTTCAACAATGAGCGTATCTGCTCAAATGGGTATTAGCTGACAGACACTGCAGCCAATTATGTATACATAATTTCCTTATAAAATTCCACTTACAATGGGAAACAATTGCCGAATATGTTGTGATTCTAACCCACAGATACTCCATAGGACGAAATTGCATCCACTTTGCCTCAGAGTGTGGTCAGCAGTTTCATTTTTGGACCTTAGTTTGTCCGAAAAAAAACTGTTTACGTTCCTTAAAGATGTTGAAAGATTTTTTTTTTCAGAATTACGCCGAAAAAAATCCGTTTCAACTCTGTGTGGTTTCAACAAGATGATGCAACTTGTCACAGAGCCAGGTCTATTATGACAGAATTTCAGCGAAAATTTCCCAATAAGCTGATTTAAAAACTCCACATTTCGTTGGCCTTACTGCTGCAATTCCCGCTGAAACCCTTCAGGCAGTAATGAATAACTTTTTGATAAGAGGTAGCACTTACGTCACCGAGGGTGGAGGCAATTTATATTCAATTATTTTTAGAACTAGCTTACCAATTACCTTTATAAAAATGTATTTTTGTTTCAAACTAATAAAGAAAAAAATAAATGACATGAATATAACAAAAAGTGTTTCTTAATGTAGTGTAACGTGATGTTGAAAATGTATTTATAATCGATAAATTAGTTTTATAAGTTAGAATGCAAATTGCTTTAGGTTAAGAGCCCCTGACATCGTAATAATAATTATTTTGGTATAAGCTGCAGCTGCAAGAAAGCAAAACGAAAACATATATACCATCAGTGTTGCCGCTCGAGAATTTTAAAACGTAGTGAAATAGGTCGCAAGAGGGTAGGGTTTTCAAAGTTTTCGAAGTGTTAAATAGAACTAAGAAATTTTGTCTCTTAACATAACTGTTAAAATTTATTATAATTATTAAGGTACAAACATTTTCAGATAAATTAACAATATTACATAGCTGTATAAATGAATAAAAAAAAATAAATTATTTCAATAAAAAAGTACAAAAACTAAAGTACATTTCAATTACTTATATCTACAAATGAACAATATCAAAGAAATTTTTTTTATACATCCAGTTTGAGAGGGTTTATACAAAAATACACATTTCTCATAGCACAGCTATTTCTTTGGTTTTAAGGTCTTTGCCCACTTACGGCACGTAACGAAACGACTGTAAATCGGCTTCGAAAAGGCAACGTAATGTTTAATGCACTCTTAACGAAACGGCAACAAAAATTTTAATTAAACAAAACAATAAGCGCGGAATTTTCTAATACACAATTAGCTTAAATAGCTTTGCTATTAGATGACGATGTAGAAAACTGATAAAATCATAGTTTTTGGATTAATTTTATGCTTTAAAAACGACCTATCGATGTCGAGTTTTTACTTTGCACAATAAACTGTTGGAGTCCATTGTAATTTTTGTACACAAAGCGAACGACAAGCCAGTCAGAATTCTTTGCAACGATCACAACCGGCTTTTTCGTCGGTGGCAGCAGTCGTTGCCGTTTCGTCGTCGCTTAGTAAGCATGTGTACATAAGAACACATGTTAGTTATATTTTGTAGTTTCGTGTCGTTTCGTTACGTGCCGCAAGTGGGCAGAGACCTTTAGTAGTAAGACTCAATGTTTGTTTTACCTTGACAAAATATTCTTAGAGGAAATCCAACCAAAAAAAATATCATTTGGAAAGTGGTCTTTCATTAATTTTATCGATATTACGGTGCTAACTTTAAACTTATTTCTAGTTGGATTTTTAATAAGTTCCGTTTGTGAAAATACTCTTTCTGTTGTTGCACTACTATGAAGTAAACTGGCAACGCTCGTACGAATGTTCGTATTTTTGGGTACATTAGTTTCGTTAAGGTATTTTTAATTTAAAAATGTAGAACAAACACTCTTCAAATCCTTTTTCAGCTGCAAAATTATTTACCATTCGTCGATATCTTTTTCGTCGATGAGATTAAGGAAAAGTTTTACGAGGGACATGAAACTATTACCTAAAGAATTTGTACTCATAATTTGTACTAATCTCAAACCTGAGATAGAACTATGAACAACTTTTTAAAATTGCATTCTTCTTAGTTGCAGATATAACACAGATATCCATATTCCTTTTGGATCTAGGCCCTATATATATATATATATACATATCAGTCAAATTTTTAATGCAAAAATTATTGAGATCATTTTGGAAAATCGTATCAAATTCTACGGCCGAGATATCAATAAAGTTGTTTATAATACTTGTTGAAATACAATTTTAATTCTTGTAACAACCCATGAAATCTAGGCGATTCTGATTGAAATTTTAATTAAGGAAGGAGTAAACAGCACTTAGCGCATAAAACAAGAATTGTTTATATACCAAATTTTTATCAATAATTCGGATAATGGAGATCCGAGATGAACTAAACTTGCACCTGTGGTGATTATACCGTAAGAAGCAGGCTTCGAGAACACAATTTATATGCCCACAGTCCTCGTAAGTAGTGTCCGACCGAAACCGGAATTTTGGCCGAAACCGAAACCGAATATTCGGCCATTTTATAATATTCGGCCGAAACCGAAACTGGTTTTTAGTATGAAAATTTAAGTTTTTACAAATAATTTTTTTTATTTAAAGGAAGCAAAAGTACTTTCATACACATAAGAAAAAAAAATTTAATATAAAAATAGTATTATTTAAATATTGAAGTGCATAAAAATTTATTAAAGTTTACTACAACAATATAAGAGATAATTTTTTATTTTATTTTTTATTACAAAAGTATTGCATACTTTATATCATCCATACATACTCAAAATACTGTGCACCTACAATGTACATTTTTATATTCGTCCAAATATCTCATTTCTCGTCGATGAAAATGACAATTATCTTCTTCCGGTTAACCTTTCAAGCTTGATAGACTTTAATTTACTTAGTACCTTTTATAGCAATGACCTACAACAAGTTAATCCAACCCCAAATCGGAACGGCAACTGGTTGGATTTAGTCTTTGCTAATTCGTATGATGAAATAAAGATTACTGCAACTACTCAGGCTGAACACTTATTTTCTGATACACTCCACCACACTGCTTTAACTGTAGAATTTCCTAGTAACAACATGTCTTTTACCACCTCATTTAATAACACAATTGTGTTCGACTTTCTTAATGCCGATTATGACAGTATAAAAATTGATTTGAATGCCTATAACTGGAACGATCTATTAAATTTGGAAATAGACAGTGCTATTTCACTTTTCTACCAACGCCTTTTCACAAGTATTGAAAAATTTGTGCCTAAGATAAAGAAAAAAAATAAACTTTCAGAACCATGGATTGACCAAAGTCTCAGACATATAAGAAACCAACGAAACAAGCTATACAAATTCATTAAGAAAGGCGTAAATGTAAGCGATGAAATCAAAATGAGATACGAAGAGCTCTACAATGAGTTCTCTATAAAATCAAATGATGCTTATAGAACTTATACCAACCTTATTGGAGAAAAAATTCTTAGAGATCCTAAAAAATTTTTTGATTTCGTTAATGTCAAACGTAAATCAGCTGGATACCCCTCATCTATGTTTAAAGGCAATACAATTTCTTTCGACCTCCAAGAGATCTGTAATCTTTTTGCAAATCACTTAAGAGAAGTTTTCTGTGCTCCCACAACCCAGACTCTCTATTCCTCCCCTCTCCTAATGCGACAGACATTATAAACAATATCAGTCTGACGCTGGATGAAATTGTTAATGCTATCATGGAACTTGATTCAAACAAAGGACCTGGACCAGACCTCATACCACCAAGTTTGTTAGTTCAATGTATAAACAATCTTGCCATTCCCTTATTTATACTTTTCAACAAATCCTTCTGGAAAATCTCCCATTTGACACCTATATATAAAAATGGCGATAAAAGGTCTGTTGAAAATTACAGAGGCATTGCCATCTTGTCAGCTATACCAAAATTATTTAAAAAGATAATATGTGATAAGCTGACGAGTCTCATTAATCCCCGCTTAAACGAGCAGCAACATGGGTTTCGGAAAGGTCGATCGACCACCACTAACCTAATGATCATGGTCTCCGATGTGTTAAATCAAATGGAAAAAGGACGCCAAGTAGATGCAGTTTACACAGACTTCAGTAAAGCATTTGACCGTGTCGACCATAATATCTTAATTTTGAAGTTAGGTAAATTTGGCATTTCCGGTTAGGCACCATTTGGCACCATTTGGCACCATTAGTAGGTGCTGTAGAATTTTTAATAATATTGGCGAGCACTATTCACCATCCATACCAAAATCCACATTTAAGCGAACCCTCTCAAAGTCTCTCTTTGACTCGGAATAATTTGTCCTTTTCAAGCACTGCTCCCTACAGAGTTATGCTTCTTGGTCTAGTCCCCCTCCGTCATCCCCTAAAAGTAGTACTTAAGATATATTAGCGTAGTTTAAGTATTCTTTTGAAATTAGTTTAAATAATATGTAAGTAAAAAAAAAAAAGAAAAAAAAAAGAAAGTAAAAAATGTAAATAGAATTAGTAAATTGCCTTGCTTGGTGAAATAAATAAATAAATAAATATAACTTCAAAACAAAGTATTTTTTTTTTTTTGTTAAAAACGCAAAAAACTTAACCAAAATGTTTTGCGTTAACACAATGAATCAAATTATAGACGAATTCATAATTTTTTTTTGTGTACAATGCGTTGTAAATATTTTTATTAAACCAAACTTATATATTTGAATTAAATGACTGATGCAAAAAATTTTAATTTAAAATATTTCAACTTGCAAGATATTTTAAACAATTTTGTATCAAAAAGAATTTAGAACAGATAATCTTTAAACATATTGTACTTCACAAAACTATTTTCGTTCTAAAAATAACAACCACCCGAAATTGCATTTTTTTTATTATATTTAATAGAGAAATACGCATACTTTCTTTCGTAGTATGAAAAAGAAAAGTTAAAAAAACTAAAACCCGACTGCTAAAAATAAAACAAGAAAATATTTTCATCTTAATCTATTATTTTAATCTATTTTTAACCGACTTCATATTGTATTTAAAACGTATTCATAAAGGCTATTCACAGTTTGAATACGCTGGTCTGCTATTTGTACGATTTGCTACTTGTACGCCAATTTACGAAAGCGTATTTTGCTTTGCTGCTGTTTTGCATACAAACGCAAATACGCAGGCACGCGTAAATAAAAGTAGCCCTTGGACGTATTTTTTGTACCTCGTATTTTCATGCTCTGTCTACAGCCGCGTAATCACATACATCACATGGTTGCATAATTTTTAAATACGACAGTCACATGGTGAGGTGCTCACAGTTTGAACAATAACAAATGCTATAAATACGATTTGTACGCTTAAACTGTGCATAGCCTTATAGTGATGTTCAGAACGTATGTCGCCTCATATATATGATCATAGGTCGCCCTATAGTTATATAGCGTGATAGCCACGTACATATTCTGAACATCACTATGATCATCATTTGTCAAATTATGATAAGTTGCTTAGAAGTTAAGGGTTTAGTTGATTTTATGTCATGTAGATGGCGCCATATTCAATTAAATGTTACGTAACATAGGCTATAACCAGCGGAGGATTAAAACGCTACCAACGATATCTCATTTGTCCAATTATGATAAATAGTTTAAAAGTGATGATGGAACAGATGACCGTACATACATACCGTACATACATACATACATACATACATACATACATACCGGTCAAACACATATACTGCTCCTTCCGCATACCGTAGTCGGGCAAAAAACTAGCGCAATTATGAATAGTATTGAGTTGTGATAGAAATAATGTATTTTAGGAAGTTATAAAAGGGTAAAGGGGCCCCGAAAATTACATTGCCTAGGGGCCTCGACATGGCTAATCCGGCTCTGATACGAATAGACTGGCAAAAGAATGGTTTCAGCTCAATGGAATTGAGGTTATGGATTGGCCAGCTCAGACTCCTGACTTCAATCCAAATCTTTGGGCTGATGTTAAGAAAGCTGTGTGGGATGCTAAGCCAAGAAACAACAAAGATGTTGTTGTTGATATAAACATACATTTTTTTCATATAAACATAATAATCATATATTGTGAATATGTAAATCAAATTTTTTTAATCTAGTCATAGTAGGGGTAGTAGGATTTACTTTTTCAATTTGAGAAAAAGTATAAAATGTTTGTACCCACTACTATTTCAATGCTCGCAGCCTTAAGTCCTTGCAGATAATCTTTTAGTTATTCCCCGAAATTAAGTAAAGCAGTAAGGTCCTTAAAAGATGGTATTGACACTGATGAGAAATAACAGCCGATGTTTTTTGGAATCATATGACGTTTTCGTTTCTCGAAAAAATGTTGCATTTTTTCTGCTCTCTTTCTGCCATCTTTGAGAAACCGGAATTTTTTTCTTCTTTTGAGGTCAACATTTCCGCGAAAAGAATACTATCGCAATTTTAGAGGTCACAATTTTTATTCTCAAGAGGGCAAAGTTTCCAAAAAGGGCTGAAAAAGTGTTGCATTTTTTCGAGAAACGAAAACGCCATTAATCAAACAATTTACTTTATTTAATCAGTTACAGTTTAAAACAATAAGCTGCTGTGTTTTCTTTCGAGCAGACACAACAGTCAAGAAGACACAGCAGGTTCGAGCAATTATAGTTCAAAGCAATACTTTGTTGTAACGCTTCATTGTGGAACGTATGTATATAGAATTGTTGCTTTGACTGGTCCAGGGTTGCTTTGGAAAAAAATAAAAAACATACTCTTTAAAAAGTATTTTCGACATAACATAAAGTACTGCCACGATAAAAATTTTCATGCGAAATGAACTGAAAGAATTGTGAACCCACTTATATTTAAAGCCATTCATTTTAACAAGCGAGCAAAAAAAACCAGACTTTCGAGCAGAAGCAAAAACTCGTTTCTATTCCATAGTGAATTTGGGCAGACTCGTTGAACTCCAAAGAATAGCGAAAGATATAAGAGGCAACTGGAACAGACATAACCGCTGTATCGCATTATAAATTCTTGCGATTCAACAAAGGAATTTATTCTAACAAGTGTCAAATTATATAAAACTTAATAACTCAAGACTTCTAAGGATGCAAGCTTAGTCGCTTCCGAAACAGTTCTGTCTAGTCTGCTGTGTGATTGACTCTATAGTGGTTGTTGTTGTTATTGTTGCTTTCTTCAAACTTATTTGATCTTAATAGCTCACAGTAAAAATCGAGGAACAAATCTAGTTTAATGGATTTTCCGAAATTTCAAAACATTTTTTGATACAAGGTAGCATTTTTGCGTAGATTTTAATGGGGTTACAAAAAAATCGCCCCTTTGCCCGGCAGAGGCGTTTTAAAATAAAAAATTATATGCTTTTTAAGCTGGCCATATTTCTTAAATTATTATATGGATACCAATGTTATTGGCACTCTAAAAAGGTATTTTTTATGACGTAGAAAACTATGGTAAACTAAATCTCGGCAAAAGCCTACCTTTATTTATAATGGCACGTTATATTTGCCTTAAAAGTGGCCGAAAAATTTTTATGTGTAAATAATTTTATTAATTATCATTAATCCTTATTACAACCATTCGATCAATGCAGTCATATTAAATATCACACGTTTCTACACAATCTTTGTTACTTCATTATAAATCAGCTTAAATTGAATGATTACCGCGCAGAAGCGAATCTTTTTCGTTTCGCTGTAATCCTGCACTGAAAGAAAAGGTTTTCGGTAAATGTTTTATTAATTGGACGCGTTATAAATGTTATTTAAAAAAACAATTCAACTAGTACCTAATTAGTTATTTTTAAAAAGTTTATGATATAAAAATATTTTTCTTTGATGAAAAATGAACACATTTGTAGTAAACTTTTAGCTTTGTTTTTTATTCAGTGTATTTTTTCATTTTTTTTTTTAAACATTCAATTAAAGTTTTACAATGCGATCATAATAAAGCTTAAATAAAAAGTCAGCTGGAAGAATGTGATGGCGAGTAAAAGTAGGCTTTTATTATTGCGCTGACTTATAACTTAATGAGAATAAAGGAGAATGAAAACAATTGTTGGCAGCTCCATAAAATGGGCTGCCATGACAAAAAATTACAAAAATAAATAAAATAATGAAAAAACGAATTTTTTAAGCCTGTAATTTCAAGTAAATCGTTATCTCCTGCTGGATGAAATGGTAGACAATCGCATTTTGAAACGAGGTGCGGACATGTTGCTTCAGTTTAGTTGCATGTTCATAAATAGTAATGAAGGATCCTTGTGTGTGAGAGTGTGGGTGGGAAAGGTTGTGGTGTTAGAACATATTGGGTGGGTGGGTGAACGCATAAGTTTTTATTGCCAGCGAGTAGCATAAAGAAGCTCATAACTTTTTAATGCCTGTATGTGCTTATATGTTTTTTTTTTTGTGTTTCAATTTTTTTTACCGCACCACCAACTCCAGCGTGTATGTTTTATCTTTTTGTTTTCATGGGGTGTGTGTGAGTATGTGTGTGTACTTTTTCGCTTATGTTGGAGTATTTAAGCGGCATACATATTTATGATGTAAGTAAATCGCTCCTGTTGCAATTTTATCTAACCATACCCATGCTTTGTGATGACTACAAGAACAGAACTTCGGAGTATCTTAAACTCAATACAGCGATAAATGATTTTCGGAAGTCAATGTAGTTCATGAGTGCAAACGTTGAAGTGCCTGGAATGTGGAAAAACGAGGAAGCGCGTTTTTTATCCGCTTATGTGAATTTAATTGAATATCCTTATAAGTTGATAAGGATCTGCAATGCTCCTCTTCTACATTTGCGTCAGCTCCTATCGCTACCATAAAACGCACTTTACTTCAACATTTATGTTAAGTTAACGAGATAATCAGCTTAAGTGGCTCCAGTTTCGCCATTGAGAACAACTACAGAAACAAAAACAATAACAGCGAACACAACATTTAAGGATGTGCAGCCGGCCATAAAAGAACTTGCATTGCAATTAATTGAATACTTGAAAATACTTAACGCGAAAAGCAATTCAAAAAATCAACCAACAAGATTCCTGGTGAACCATTTATTATACAATTCAACAACAAAAACAATTACAAGCTTCAACCAACTGTAACTTCGTATTCTGAAAGAGAACAAAAAAAATTATACCCGTTTAAAATGTTTACGTTTAAGTAGGTTTTCTTATAGGTTTTTAATATATCCTAAATTAAGGGAGGTTTTAGGCAAAAGCGGTTGCAGTAAAGACATATTTTGGAAGATGTTTTCTAAAGAAGTTTATTATATATGCAAAAAGATATTATTTTTAATATTGTATTATGTATACATTAGGGTGGTCTTTATTTTAGAAATTTTTGAGCACCCGACTTTTTTGCTCCTTAGCGTCTAAAAATAAGTCCTTCATTTTTTTTTTTGTTTTACAACAACAATAACACGTGCCGCTCGGAGCTTGAAAATTGCACAGAGGCAATGCAACTGAATGAGCATTAGAGCGTATCAAATCACAATTTTTTCGAATTTCACATTCTAAGGGGTCTCAAAAGTTGCATAGGGTGGTCAAGATCTCAAAAAAAAATTTTGGAAAAAAAGGATGTCTTTCCATCCCGCAAGTACAAAGTTATTTTTGAGAAAACAGTAAAATAATAACGATCTCAAAATGCTTTGTTTTTTAAAAAAAAACTACAGATGTTTTAAAGCAAAAGTAAATATCGACTTTCACTAACAATATCTTGTCAAACGAGATGCCACTCTGGATTTTATCTACAGTGTCCTGTGAATTTAACTACTTTACCGCAAGAGATGGAATTCCCAACCGCCAAAATTTAAAAAACAAAATATTTTAAAATCAAAGCGCGTTTAATTACCTTTTCATCGGTATTTGAAACCTAACACTCGGTTAAGAAGTCATTGAGATATGAATTCTAGTAAAAATCCATTTTCGACGTTATCGCCGATTTTTGTCAATTTTGTGCACCCTGTAACTCCGCCAAAAATAACTCCAGCATTTTTTCCTTTAAATGAAGTTTTTTATTTCCTTTAGTGATGCTTCATGCAAAATTTCACCCAGATCGGAGATGGTCATTCTGTAAGTCCGGTACGTTCAAAATGGAATTGCTGTTTTATCTTTTTTTTTTCTCATATGTAGCAGATAATTTTTTGAATTTCTACCTGGCGACACGTGTTAATAAAGTCCAATTTCTTTGAAACTTTTTTTATGCATTTTTTATATATTGGAACAAAATAAAAGGGTGCTCCAGAAAAACAAAAGATATTTTTTTCTCCATATAAATAAGGACCACTTTAATATCCATTCTATGCTGAACACTCTAATCACATAGAAAAAATTCAAAAACATTTTACAAAATATACGCTTCATAAAATGAGGTGGCCAGAGGGTCTTCCATCTTATGAAGCTGGACGTAAACTTCTTGGGTTGCAGTCTTTAAGTAATAGACGATCTTATTGTTCCCATTTGTTTTTTCACAACGTTTTATCTGGCCAAATCAATTGTAGTGATATTCGGAGTCTGTTCAATTTACAAATTCCAGCTAGATCTCTAAGAAATCATCGTATGTTTGATGATAGAATTCACATAACGAATTATTCCTTGAATGAACCTATTGCTAGAAGCATTCGTTTGAGTAATAATTATTTATATTTTCTCAAATTCAATGTTTCCTTAATTGATTTTCGACTACAATTATTCACTATTTTTAATTAGGTTAAGATTTGTTATTAATTAAATGTTACTATTTAATAGTCTGTAAGATTGTATAATCCGTAGACTGAAATAAATAAATAAATAAAAACTTCATTTCCATGTTAATTTAACATCATCAGGCTAAGTAAAAAAAGAAAACGTTTTTTGTCTTAACATATATTTTTTAGATATAAAGATAGCGCTGAAGTTGGTATCTTAAACCAAGGTGAAAATCAGGCCACACCATAGCTCGGCTCCAGATAGTCTAAAAATAAAAAATAAAAATATATTCGAAAATAGACCTCTGTGCATCTTTTACCAAAACTGAACAAAAATATTGAAAATTAAGAAAATTCTGAAGCGTGGGAAAAAAGTAAAAATTTTACCTTTTTCTTACCATATTGTTGCGTGTAAGAACCAGACAAATTTTCAAATGCTCTTAAAAGCGCATGCTGTGAACAGAAACGAAAGAAAAATGCAATTAAACGATTCGTTCGCTCATTCGGAGATTAACGAATGATCGCTCGTTTCTTTTTCATTTCATTTCAATGAAATAAACAAAACGAAATGCACTTGAGGTGAGTGAGGGATATTTTACTCCTCAATGATAAGTATTTACGAGCTCTGGTTCAAGGTTAACTATAAAACAACTCATTGAGTAGAATAAAGTTAAATCAACTTAGGGAATGTACGAATTACAGCATCCGTGATCGAGCAAAATTACGAAGGGCACCTCGAGACAAGTGCCTATTAATCTTGTACAATTTTGCTCGATCACGGATGATGTAATTTGGCCCCTGTTCTTTTTGAACACCACTGAAAAATGAACTTGAAGCACGGTTTTTTAACTTAAAAATGTATTCAGCAATTTATTTCAGTAAAAGTGGCGTAGAGTGAATGTTGCTCAAGTTTTTTTTAGTATATTTTTATAAAGTTTTACAATGGCAGAATCATAGATTGAAATTTAGTTGATAAATGTAGAAAACACCAATAAAACCCATGAAAATCGAAACGATCAATTGGGTTTTGGGAATGAGAAACGGTACTCTTTTATACCAAAAACGGTATCATGTCTTATATTTTTACATAAAAATTTTTAGATTGCAGATTGCAAAAAATCATGATAAATTCATTTTCACAAATGTAGTTGTATATATATTTTACTCTCTATCTCTCTCTCTCATACATTTGACTTAAAATAATTCTAGGGAAAAATATAGTATCCTTGATCCCAACTTGTCATTACAAAATAATAAGTATTTTAAGAAAAGTGACAACCCTATTTGTAGTCAAGTTGAGAAAAAGTAATAAAAAAAATAGTCATTGAGTAAAAAAATACTCGAAAAATGTACGAGTAGTGCACAATAGTTCACAAGTGCACAATATAAATAAATAAAGGTGAGAGAATCATATACACAAAAAAAATCATGAGAGAAGTGTTTAGTTTGTCCAATAACTGCCCATCGTTGCAAATAAGCTCCTGTAACTAACGAACCCGGCCAAGGACTTTAAAATGTTTGTCTATTCATATTAAAGTAAAGACTAACATATATTTGACCTCAAAAATGTGTAGCCTCACCCATTTTATTTCTGGCATGAAATTTTTAAAATCAGTCGATTAGTTTCTTTGCAGTAATTTGGCCCGTTTCGAAGAGGTATGTTTCGAAAAAAACGCGTTAAAAAATACTTTGCTTAGTTAAAGTTACTCCGACGCACCGGATTTTATGTGCTGTAGAATCTGTATTATAAGCAGAATTATTTGAAATTTTTTTTTAATATTCTTAAATAGTTGTACAACAATAATCAAAAAATAAAAAATTGATTTTAAAAAATTGCATACTTTGACTCACTGCATCTTTATACATAACGAAACGAAGGCAGAACGAGGGGCAAGACACGGTAAGCAACACATTTTTCCACATTTTTTTGCTCTTCTCTTTCACAACGTTCAGCCTTCGTTTCGTTATACATAAAGAAGCAGTTGATATTTAAGATTATGCTTAAGCTGCTAAAACATAAAATTTGAAAAAAAAGTAGTTTTTCCATTTTCACTTCGGAAGTTTTTAAACTTGTGTTTAAGATTTTTTAGAGTTGTAACTCATTTTCTTCGTAATAAAACATACTTAAAAATCAAATTACAAGCCCATATAATTTCTTTAATTTTTATAACTTTGTGGGCAAACTTATGTTTCATTTTATGAAAATTTTTAGAAACAAAAAAAATCAAATGTTTTAATTATTAGAGCATAATATGTTTATCTGATTGGAATAAAATGTAGTAATAAATTAAAGGTATTTCAATTACCTTTAATTAAGTATACTATTTAATGAAATAAATTCATAAAAACGTGTCTTATTTGCAATAATATTGATACACTTTTTCGAAATTCACTAAATATAATAATATGTCGATAACTTAAAAACGGTGTAACAGAATAAATTGTAAAGCTGATATTTGAGATAAAAGTCCTAATTTACATGTAAATTGACTGTTCAAACTTTCAAACCAGAACATTTTTGGAATTTTGTGGAGCAGCTTAATCTTTGATAATAATGAAAACTGATTTTCCTTTTCTAACTTATTGTAATATTTTTGATTTTACATGATTTTCATTACGATCTGTACTCCAAGTAAGTTTTAAAGAAGGCAACAATAATAACAACCGAACGCATTAACAGCTCCATAAATGCAGCTCTTAGAGCAATTATACGACAAGACCAACGAGACTGGGATCGTCACTTTAGTAAAGTGACTTTAGTAGCATTAACTGCCCCTTCAGAAATACAATACACCAGTCCACTGTACAATGTTCAGTACTGTAGTACTATACAGTACTGTACTCCTGACACCCCCGATAACAAACCATATATCAACTCCCCCTACGAACCAACTCTACTGAATAATGGGTTAAAGTATTATCAGTGTCAAATTGCAATATGAGGTTAATTCACCTAAAGTAGCTAAAATTAGATTGTTGAACAGAAACCACGCTCTAGAGCAGTGATCGAGAGCTTTCCCACCAAAGCTTTTTTTGCTTTTACATGAAATATGAATGCTTTTTGCATGGAAAACAAAAAGAACTTTGTTGGAAAAAGATTTCGTGGCAAAGCTGTCGATCACTGCTTTAGAATCTAGACATGATTACATCGATAGGTTTTTATTTAAAAAAGTCATAAAATTAATGACAAGATCCCTAAAGCTTATATATTCAATCCACCTGCTTTGTGGGTGGCAATCACTTGCTATTCTATTATTTTTGCTTTGCTTTATTTGTTTCGAACAATGGACTACAGATTCAAAATATAAAGTAGCATGCAAAAAGATGGGTTTTTTGCTAAAAAGTATATTCAGTAGAATCAAAAATTTGCTTTGATGAATTCGTTCCCATGAATTAAATTAAATTTTATAATATATTGCATTTATTATTTTGAAGAGGTCCCTTAAACATAATTTTGAGACTTCCGGATTTCAGATTTTTCACTTCACAATTATCTTCTGCTTTTTGTTGTCGACTGAAGTTTGTATATTTGTAGAATATCTGAAGTCAAGTTCTTAAGCTTTATAATTATGCTACCTCATTTTATAATAAAATAAAAATTCGCATTCTCTAAAAATTCAATTTAGATAAGAAAGTTGTTAATTGGAAATTGTGAAAGTTTAGATAAGAAAGTTGTTAATTGGAAATTTTGAAAGTTTAGATAGATATAAAATAATTATCAGACACTAGAGGGATTTTTAAAAAATATTTTTAAAATTTTTCGATTTTCATATTTGGATTTATACCTTTGGGTTATTAACTAAGCAATCCTACTTCAATTAACCTAGGGGAGGGGGTTTGCAACCCCGAAAACTCCACTTAGTTACGGCTCTGATGCAATTTGAATAAAATGTGTGTCAAGTTCAGCTATAAGCTGCTGCTTTCAAGAACAACAATGGCTGCATTCTATCCGAAAAACCGCTCAGGTAGCGAAGTAGCATTAAATATTTTCGCTATATTAATTGTGACAGCTCAAGGAACATATTCTGTGAGCACATACCATTCAGCCCGAAAGTTGTGGAACAGTTCCTTCCGCTGAATGCAGGCAATAACATCTATGAAATTCTATCAAAAACAAGCGCAGTATTTTAAGTTCTCTTTGCCATGCTGTGGCGCCAAGAACACAATTCAAAAGTAAGTTACGCTATGTTATGATCAACTGTCACAACGACTTAGTATCACATATATAAACAAACACTTCCATACATACAATGTTGTTATAAGAATTTTATTCGATAATCAAAGCAAAGACATATATTTATTTAGCTCTGAGAAATATCTTCGTTTAAGCGAGGTTTTAGGCAAATAGTAAATAAAGGTGAGAGAATTATATTCACAAAAAAAAAAATCATGAGAAAAAAGTTTAGTGTGTCCAATAACTGCCCATCGTTGCAACTAAGCAACATCCTGTAACTAACGAGCCCGCCCACGAAGGGCTTTAAAATGTTTGTCTATTCATATTTAAGTAAAGACTAACATATATTTGACCTCAAAAAATGTGTAGCCTCACCCATTTTAATTCTGGCAATAAAAGGGTTAAAATCAGTCGATTAGTTTCTTTGCAGTAATTTGACCCGTTTCGAAGTGGTATGCTTCGAGAAAAACGCGTTTAAAAACAATTTGGTTAGTTAAAGTTACACCGACGCACCGGATTTTAAGTCGTGTAGAATCTGTATTATAAGCGGAATTATTTGAAATTTTTTTTAATATTCTTGAACAGTTGTACAACAATAATCCATTTAAAAAAACTGATTTTTAAAAAAATTGTTTGCCTAAAACTTCCCTTAAGCAATTTACTAAATAAAGACTAAAAAAAATACTATAAACTAAAAACAATAAAAAAGTATGTGGCAAAGATATTTTGTATTCACATATCTTTAAGGAAATTTTATGAAGACATATTTGGAGAATATTTTACCCTGTAGTTCACCGTTTCATGTGTTTTTTTTAACCTTTTTCCAAAAAAGTTTCTGAAAAGTACGATACAATGTTAGGGTTAAAAATTCCAGGGAAATTTTTATTTTGTAAAATTTTGCATCTAAGAAGAATAGCAAATTTATTTTAAAACTCCCTTAAACTATGCAGTGGAAATTTATGTTGATTTGTCATGGTGAACATTTCTGCAAATGATTCGTATCTCCATACATTATATAAAAATTACTTGCAAGCCATAGAGCCCAAACAGAATCAAAAGTCGTTACGACCGGCGATCCTCTCTGGTCGCCAGACACACAGAACCCATCCAGAATGAAAGCGATTGCGACTGACGATGCAGGGTTGCTTTTATATAGCATAGTTTTGTTAGCAGCCATGTTTTTGTTGTTGTGTAAGTGAAACAGAAACAAAAAAGAAACGTGAGAACATAGCAAAATTTTTATAAATGATGAATATGAAGAAAAAATTATTTCTTGCGACAACGAAGGACTATCTATATTATTATGGATAATTCTGATCCTTTATCTCTTCCATTAAAAAAGTGTGCAAATTGCTATTGCAAGTGATATGTTTTAATAATCTTTGATAATAATATAAACTGATTTTCCTTTCGTAACTAGTCCTACGTAATCTGTAGGTCAAGTAAGTTTTGAAGAAGGCAACAACAATAACAACTCTGTGTAGAGTCAATCACACAGCAGACTAGATAGACTGTTTCGAAAGGCACTACCCTTTTCATCTTCATTAGTCTAGAATTAAGCTGTGACTTGGCATTGTATTAAATAAATTTCTTTGAAAATCCCTTGAATTTATTTCTTATCGGCTTTTTCTCATATGACGTTAACTATTTCTATGGCTAGGCTAATCTAATTAAAATATAGCTAAAAATATTTTTTTGTAAGTAATATTCCTATCATTTGGGTCCTAAAATGATGAAAAAACATACCTTTGATTTTAATTTGCGCTATTTACTTACGTTCTGCAAGCATGTACAAAGAAAAAATTGTTTTGCTCCTGTTCGGCACAAAATCTTTATTTTTAATTCCTTGAAGGTTTTTCAACCTTTGAGATCTTTGTTTTTTAAACCCTCTTAATATTCTTACCATTAAATCTATAAAAAGATTTAAAAAAATATAATTTGATTTTTGTCTAGTTGATTTTTTCTTATAAAATAGGCAAAAAAAACATTTTTTGCTTTTCTTCGGCACAAAATAGAAAATCCAACTGGCTTTAATGTCATATATCTCTCTATATTTATTTCTATCATATTTGTTTATTTTTTTTTCATAAAACCAAATGATTTGATTCAAAAAAAAATCGTAGCAAAATATATATAAAAATTACTTGCTGACCTTGAAGCCTTGTGTGTATATTTTTCTCTCCTTGTTTTACCTTTTACCGTTATCTTTGCTTTTTGCTTTTATTTCTTTATATTTATCCTTATAGCTATATGTGTCCCCATCTTTAAGCTTAAATTTATTTTATCTATATATATTTTTTTTCTTCTATATCTACTATATATCTATAGTATACAACACTTTATTTAAATACTTAAAACCTTCAAAATATGATAATATGGGTCTCAAATGAAAGAAGGCAGTCTCTTTCATCAGAAAAAATACTAAGTGATAATACACTCATACCAAATATATAGATTAGTTAATTTGACTAATGTTTAATTTAAAATTGGAACTTCAGTACCAAATCAAAAAAGCTTTTACAGCTTTTTCTTATAAAAAAAAAATGTTCTATTTAATTTGAAACCCATATTGTCATGTTTAAAAGATTTTAAGTATTTAAATAAATTTATTTTTAATAAATTCATATTGTAACATAAAAGTCTTTAAAAAAAAAATCTTGAAGTCCTAGAGAAAAAGTGAGAACGCAGTTTTACTATTCTTTGTCCCTTGTTTCACGTGTATATGGTTTACTTCATATATAGATAAAAAATAAACGTCCGTCTTCCAAGATCTTTGAAACCAACATGTCATTCAAATAAACTATTGACTGTTATAACCATGATCAGCCAGCAAAAGTCTGCCTTCCAAGACATAGAAAATATTCTAAAATATTCTATTAAAGGTTAAATTTCTTTTTCTCTAGCTCCAACTGGTTTTCAGCTTTACTTAAAAAAATAAGAACGTCTTCAAAAACAAGTCTTAAATATAAAAAAAAAATTAACTTAACAAAATTGTTAAGTCATGTCAAAATTTTGTATGGGAAAAGACTTAGCAGCTTGTTAGCAAGTTAACAAGCTCAGCACAGTGTTTTTGTTTAGCAAATACCATTTGTTGAGTCGGAAACGTCAAATTTATTAAGTGTCATGATAAATCATTTTGGGAATGAGTTCTTAAATGTACCAAATTATTTTTGATTTGCTGTTTCAAAGTCTAAAAAATGCTCTTAATAATAAAAAAGTAAAAACTTTGTAAAGGGGTTGATAGAGATTTAAAACATTTCAAAGTTTCTGAGTAGCAAATGTACCAATAGTGTTAACGAACTGTAAAATAATTATTAAAATACGTTTTTGGTTACTGAGTACTGGTTACACGAATTATTAAAACCACAGATTTTTAGCTGTAGAAGTCTGTCAGCTGATTTTGATATATCAGCTTAGCACATGGTTGTAAAATGTCTAAGCAGATGCGTTCACATCAACAGCTGCTAACTTTAACAATTTAGCAATTTAGCAATTAAGATTTAACAAATTTTACTGAATACCATTAGTGTCCTCCATTGAAAAATCGAACTAGTTATAGATTTAACTAGTTAACTCACTAGTTAAAATAAAACTTGTCAAAAAAATACTAGATGTTAATCTAGTCAAATCTTACTAACCAAAAAGTGACTAGATAAGTTACTATCTGTATTCAAGCTAGTTCAAAAATACAAGCAGTTTTACTAGTTATAAAATAACTAGTTGCTTTATTTATAGTTAACTAACTAGTCGCATTTTGACTAGTTAAAAAAACCAACTATTTTTCTAGCTCATAACTAAGTAGTCATAAATGTACTAGCTTCTTTAGTAGTTGCAAACTCACTAGTTTTGCTTAAATTTGTAAACATTAAATAAATTTAAATTTTAGTTGTAAAAATAGTAACACTTAGGGATGTGACGGATGTCATTTTGCGGAAACAGCTCTGTAAAGAGCCTTTCTTGAGGTTGCGGATAATTGAAATTTATATCCCGGCTGCAGGATGTTTGCAATTAAATTATAAATTTATTTTTTATAATTGTTAATATTTCTTTTTTTTAAGTAAAAATCTGTTTAAGAGGCAGTCTGGTTCTATTTGTTTCAAGAAAATAGTTTTCTTAAAAACCCATTTTTGTATATTAGATACCATTAGGAATACTATACAACATCTTATTTAAGTCGCCAGGATGGAAAACATTTGTAAGATACTTTTTAAGTAGGCGCGCCCAGTTGGCATCCATGGCAACAAAAACTTTACGTAAACACGTTGTAGTGTATGTAGACTAATATTAAACCTTTTTTTTTTTTGATGCGACCTAACATAAAAATAAAGTTTACAAAATATTCAAAGCTCTGCCATTTTGTTTATTCTTTGCCGAAATGTGGAATGAGTGTTTTACAATATAACTAAGGACCAGTTTTTCAGTACTAGTTTAAACTTTAGTTAAATTGAACCTAGCTTAATTCACCAAAATTGGACGTTTAAACTCGGTTTAGGCAAAAAAGAAACACATTATATGATAATTTACGTCAATTTTACTTCAACGAATGCTTAAATATCTAGTTGAACCAAATTTTAACGTCCAATTTTGGTGAGTTAGGCTAGGTTAAATTTTACTAAAATTGAAACTCGTACCGAAAAACGAGCCCTTAAAAGTTATTTTTTACCCTTTAAAAAAAATCCAAAAAGTATCTCAAATTTTTGAGCGCTTTGAGGTATAAAATAAAAAAAAACTCATTTATAACAAAAAACATTAAAGCAAATACAATTTCAATTAGTATATTTTAGTATAAATATTAAACTGCAAAGAATTTAAAAGTTTTTAAACTTGACTAAGCAAACTTAAAAGGATAACATTCTGTTTAAAATTTAGGATTTCTATTTAGATGTCCGACATTTTGTTATTTTTAATGAAAATGTTTAAATCAACTACCTACCAGAATGACAAGTCTACAGAGATATAATCTATTTAAATTGTTTGTTTTTAAATACTTCAAGAGCCGTTATCACCCGGGCCAGCAAACAGCTCCTTTTTTTTTGTCTACTTTGGACGTACAAATTAAAAAAAAAATTGTAAATAAAAAAGTGTTTTTTGTACAGTTTCAGATGTTTATGAAACCATATAAAAATATTAAAAAGATTGCATTTTATTTTCTTATAAAAAATCATTCCGAAATAAACCTCGAAAATAAGGGTGGAGCACCGGACTACATCCTTAATTCAACACAATTGTTCGAAGTTATTTTCAATTTAGTTTGTATAAGATATATGTGCAGCTTTTTAAAAATAACAATCTGCTTAAAATTAGAAATCTATATATATTTTCAATAATACAAGTATAAAGCCAGTTTACGTAGTACAAGCATACAACTGGTTTCAAAAAGACTAGAACAAAACTAGTATGAAAACTACTAGAATTGAACTGGCTAAAATAATGGTAATATACAGCTAGTGTTTAACTAATTAAAAATATACTATTACACAGGTGCCTCAAATCGCACCAGTAAAAAGCGTAGTTTTGGTTATTCTAGTATTTTACTAGTTTAAAAGTTACTACTGTCACAACTAGTTCAAATTATGCCAGTAAAAATACTACCTCAATTCATATTGAGAATAGGACAATTGTCTTATCCTATGATATCAACACAGGAAAATAACCAGTTTGCTCAATGTAAAAAGCATTTGAGCTGAACTAGCACAGGTATTTTTGACCTAGTGCATTTACTAGTAATTAAACTAGTTGACTACACTGCAGGGATATTAAAAATTAAAAGAAGCTTTTCCTGTGTTTACTTGAAGAAAATCAAGGCTTTTGGAACCCACAAAGTGCATGTTTTATCTTTGCACTGCTCTCAAAAGATCTTTTGGCTCAACAACACGAGCTGCTGAAATGAAAAAATTTACTGAAAAGCTAATTAAATAGGAACCATGTTACAGCCGCTCGGAAGAAGGCATTTCCGTTCTCTGGTGATACTATTATTTATTTATTTATTTATTCATTCACCAAACAGAGCTTCAATCTCTTACTGACTACTTAAAGAATTGATTAATCTAGGGTGCGATAACAGTATGATACAAACTTAAATAGTTCACTAGAGTTATAACGTATACTATTTAAATATAAGTAAAAGTAAAGTGTTTCTAAAATCACTTCTACTTATATCTAGATTAAAATCTAATTCACTACACACTGAGCTCGCCAGTCTTAAACAACGTGTAATAGGTTTATTCATACTATAATTTGCTCTATGAAAAGGTCTAATCCACTTACTCATAAATAGATTCGAAGATCTAAGCCCACGTTAAGGTACAAGAAAGCATAATTCAAAAAGCAAAAAAGGACAATTAATATCCGAGTATATAATATTTCGTACAAATATAATGGCGAAATATTTGCAGCGATTTTCTAAGAATTTAATACCAAGAAGAACAGTGGTGGATCCAGGAAAATATTTCGGGGGAAGTACGTTATGTAAAAAATATTTATGTACATAGAAGAGGGGGAAATAACGAATTTTTAGAAGATCAAAATGTTCTTCCATAAGATCCAAAAATCAGTTGTTCAAATTTTTTTATAATTAAGCGAAAGTCGATAAAGTTTTCAAAAAAAATATCAAAAAGCATTTAAGTCAAATATAAAAGTTTTTGTTTCCTTCTGAAGAACGCGGTGTTTTGTTGCGCTGTGCTAACTGAGCACACAAAAAAGAAGAGTAGAGAGCTACATAGAGTTTATTGAAACTATCGCAACACAAACGGGAAAGTTCCTTAAAAAACTTTACACTTTACTACCACATATATATAAAATCGATTCGTAAGGATTACACTCCAAAATATATTTCTAAATGGTTTTCATATCACATAATTAACATACGTTTTTATTAAATTCTTTTATCGATCCTCTTCGATATTTTGCTTTATCATTTTAACTTTATAACTTTAGAACTATTCTACTTTAGAACAATTTATTGCAACCAGATTAAACTAACACGATTTTTTTCCAATAAAAATATTCTCGTGATTCTCTTCAACCACACAATTTTAAGAGGCTCATAGACTAATTACATACCCAGTAAAAAATATGCGATAGCTCCCATGAGAAGCAACAAGGGAGTGCTTTTTTATGTTTTATTGGATCAAAAAGTGAGCACTTGTGCCCTTGTGCTCCTTTACTGTTTTATTAGATCAATAGGTGAGCAATTAATGGTAAAAAGAACATAAAGTGGAGCATGTACTTTTCAGGAAACTCTATCATTATTTTTTGTGAAAAAAAATATTTTAAATGTTCCATTCATTCGATTGGGGTCGTTTCAACACCGAGGCCGTGAAGTGCGACCAGCCAAGAGAAATTGGGTTTTGTCCATCCGCTGACGCGACTAACGCAATTAAAGTACAGTTTTTAAATAGAATCAAAAACGATTTGTAATAGCGTTATAAATCTTACGACCTTAAGGTCTTCAGCAGTCTACTTGAGCTAGAGAAGTAAACAGAGTAAACCTAAATAAAAAAAAAATCAATGTTCCTTTGTTGATCCATTTGGATCATTTATCGATCGCTTCTTTTGAGCTCCTCTGGGATGTTAAAGGGAGCGCTACCCTTCCTAGGACATGCAATATTAAAAGAGAGCACAAAATACACCTAGCTTGGATTAATAAGGAGTGGATCCACTGCTCCTCAGGGAACACTCCCAGATTGCTCATAGGATTATCGACTTTTTTACTGGGTAGTTTTAGTGTTACAAGTAGATAGAGCTCTTCTTAAAATTAATTCGCAGTTGCTATGAAATTTAGATTAGTGGATCCGAAATTTTGAATCAGAGCAGCACTTTTACATTCAAAACATCAGAAAACTGGCAGAAGATCCGGTTATTTCCTTCCCTGATGCATAGTATATTTATTAAATACGTAATCAGTATATCAAATAAACTGTGTTTGATTATAAAATGATATTAATTTGCTTTTTTGACATAATTTCGATTACACTTTCGCACGTAATGATACACGTTCAACAATGCCAACCCGTTCATTCGAGTGATTAAAAAAATAATCATAGTATTTCGGGTGTTTCGGTGGGATATTCTACTGTGTCAAAATTTTTAATGTTATATTCGTATTCTTTTAATTAAAAAAACTTTTATGCATTAATATAAGCTGTTTTTTAAGACTATTAATTTATATACATTGGATAATAAAATAAAAACTTAAAAAAAAATCCTGAATGCTATAAATATTTTGGTGGGATTTTTAGCGGGTTTTTCGAGACGGAAATTTTCACTACGCACGAATCACATCACTAGTTGTTATGCTTTTGGTTTGGTTCGTTTCGAGATCACGAACTCAACATCGTGTCGTTGGTGGAAACCAATCAATAAAACAAATTGTTTGCCATTGCTGTATAAAAATGAATTTGTTTTTGTTAAAGCGCACTGAGCGGTGTTTGGATCATATTTAATCCGAAAAATGCGGTGTTTTTGTGTCTTCAGTTTGCGTTTGTATGTATGACTGTTTACAGCTAAAGGCGCGATATCGCAAAAAACATAAACAAAACAAAAACAAAATTCAGTCCATCAGCAATAAAAACATCTACCAACGTTTGCAGCAAAAGGGAGTGAATATTTAAAATAAATTATGAAAAAATCAATGTTTTTCTTTTTGGTACCTTTAGCCCACATAATAAATACCAGTACATCACATTTAAATATAGATCCCCCAAGAATTTCAGGAGGTTTGAACCCCCTTAATCCCCCTGAATCCACACATGAAAAAGAAGAAGGCTTCTTACATTATATGAAAGCATTCTTTGAGCATTTAATAGCAAATGAGTTTCAGCAAATTTATTTGTTTTTTTTTTTATTTTCTATTTTTAGACTGGAAACAATACATACAACTTAACTGAAATTCATTGTGGATCGTTCTATTAAAACAAAATCAAGTTACATATCCATCAGTTAAGTTGTTTTATTGTCAACTCAACTATGTTTGCTTGTTAATTATAATAGGGTCATTTATAATCAGGGAAAGACATAAGACAAAATGGATTTAAGTTCCTAGAACATTTTTTTTATCTACATTTCAAAAGATGATGGAACAACCAACAAAAGCAAGTAACTGCTAGTTATATCAAGGAAGATCTCAAAGTCGTGCTTGGTTGACTGTAGCTTCTTTTGAGGCTTAGCTTTATGTAGCTTTTCTTATGTGTTTTTATGTAGTTTTTTTTTTTTGCTTTATTATTTAATGCCTGAGTTTCCGCTAGCGTATTGGTAAATTTTTGTAAGTTTATTTTTTTGCAAAATATCCATTAGAGCTGGGTGGCCGAATATTTTTGTCTGGTCCTTCCGCCTAATTTGATTTCCAGTTTTTCGATTGAAGAGGCAACGAAAAAAATGCTAACGCTGTGTTTACAATATTTGAGGATAATTTATTGGTCCATAACCGGGAGCACAAAAGACAAAAAACAAAAAAGAACAAAAATGAAGAGGGGGAAAAACAAAGAGCAATAAAAAACGCAGATTTAATAGATTTTTTTTTCTGTCTTTTTTGTAATACCCAATATAAGAACAATTTTAAGTACTTCCGATGGGTTGATTTGGTAAACAGCGCGTAGCCTTATTTTCAATTATGTTCGATGTGCTTGTGTTGTTGCTGCTATTTATTCATTTATTATATAATTTTGTAAGTTAAATTTAAGGCTCCAACGTGCTAGGTCAGGCCATCTCGTAGAGCTGGCCTTAGTTGAGCTAGCTGCCGCCTGCCTTGTCATAGCTTTTGGTATTGAATATTGATTAACAGTATTTTTTAATATGCTCAATAATTTTACAAGATAATTTATAGTTTATTAAATTTTGGGTCTTGTGTTTGCACAAAAAGAGGAGCAGAGTGATAATAAATGTTAGTCTTGCTTTGGCAATAATGAATACTCTAAGCAAGGCAGTTGATTAATTGTGCAGTGGTTTTTACAAGACATGCCACCAATTAATAAAGTTAAGGCTATCATTTTTGTATTTCAAACACATAATCACTCTCTTAAATTTCTAACGATTGATATTATTTGTGTGCAATTCTTAACTCCTGTTAAGGTGTTAACATCAGTTGCAAAGAATACTCATCATTTCTGTCCACATGAATAATCAATTCGCAGCGAATGCCTCCCACCAAACAAACACACAAACTGCATTGCTTCAAAGCATCCTTGAAGCTGGTTGCCAAAGCATTGCATTCATTGTCAGTGATAATCTGCTGCTTGACTAGAATTCTCAGCTAAGCAATTCAAAATAAAGCACTCTTCGTCGCCTGTCAAGCAAGTGCTTGAAGTATCTCTTGGCTCTCACGCCAACTTTTACTTCAGTGGTGCGTTTGTCAAATGCGTTATTCACCTGCCCGCAAGTCCTTTAAATCTAACGAGCTAACGAGCGCAGGAACAACTCGAGTCAATTTGAATTACAATGAGCTCTGTGCGCTAATGCAGATTAGAGCAACTAATGGTACGCTTACACTGAAAAATAAATTGGCTACAATCTATTGTGCTTCCTCTAAGCGCAACATTTAATGAGGTGAGTTCTTTGTTTTATAGAGAAATAAGACAAATTCTTGTGAAGAACTTTTGCAGTTTTTATGATGCTTAATGCAACAACTCTAATGGTTGCAAGAACAAAAATAATTGCAGAAAAGCTGATGAAGTAAAGGCGTATTATTTGATGTATTTTTTTTTTGTTGTTGTATTATTTGTTGTTTTTTTTTTAACGTAGTTAAAGAAGTTTGCAACAGATTTATTTCTTGAAGAAACTAGAAAAGTCATTAAAATAACCTTTAAGGCTTTTATTACTGTACAAAATGCCTACTCAGTTTTTTCAGATTGGCTTGTATTTCCTAGAAAAAAAGATTTTTTTCTTAGTTTATAATTTTTACGGTTGAAATGCTTTTTACGCTTGAATGCGAGCTGGTAAAAAAAATAAAGGAACTTAATTTGTCCATATTCTTAAAAGTTTCTTGTTGTATATCTATTTCCAGTCTCTTTTGTAATTTTCTAGATACAAGCATTTACAGATGAAAAAAAACCTCAAAGAACAAGAGGTGCATCAATTTGAATACTCGACAAAGCGAAGCTTCTTCGCAACGTATATTTTTGATAACACTTCTTAACAAGGTTTTTCACAACAAATGGCGATAACATTTTCTATAGTACAGTTTTGCGTATAATCCAAATATCGTAATGATTTGTATTTCGATTGGCCCCAATTTTCCAATTAAATGGTAAAATTTAAAAAATCCACTTTTGAGAGAAATACTATACATAAATGCTTGTAAAAACTTTAACTTTTATCTTAAATTTTAAGGTACAAAACGTGCCAATAGTGTCAGAAAAATGGCTGTTGTAATCGAATGTAGTTAAATGTCTTAAGTTTTTTTAAAACAAATTTCATGTTTCAAGCTATATATCTCAAAATAATTTGATGGGTGACAAAAATTTAGCCTTTCTATCTGAAAGAAAATTTCATTAAAAAATTTTATGCTTTTATGTGTCTGAAGAAAAGTCATGAAAGTCACTTACAAAATTATAGCATATGTTAACATAAACAAAACTAGATTCGTTAAAAAAATCATTTTATTGTAGTCAAATAAATAAAAGTCATTCCTTTAATGATTTTTTTAGATTTACTTTGAGTTTAACTTTTATTTTAGTTGTTGTTGATCACATTTCATAATTTTAGGAAAGGTATTGTTCATAATACATATAAATTTATTTGCTTAGTAGTCAAGATAAAAAAAATATTTTTTAACTACATTCGTTAATAAAAGAAATTTCACTGACACTTTTGGCACGTTTATACCGTAACATTTATGTACCACTCTTTTCTACAATAAATAATAATTTGACAATTCATTGGCAGAAAATTCAAGTTTTTCCCAACATTTATGTCAAATATTGCTCTCAACTAGGGCATCTAATTTCGGGACGCTTCGCCAATCCCGGGATTTAAAAAACACAATCCCGTGATCCCGGGACTAGTCCCGTGTTTGACAAACCTTAGAAATCGAATTTTTTGGAAGACGTAATATGAAGTTTCAAAGTAATTATGCCTTGTTTTACAACACAAAACATTACGGACGATTTTAAAATACTGAAAAGCACAGTTTCGATTAAATGTTTGGATAGTATTTATTGCTTATTTCGAAAAAACAAAGATCAATTCTTTAAACAAAAATTAATTAAATGAAATTATTCAGAAGGTTCATAAAATTATTGAAAAAATAAAATAGTTAAATAATTTTAGTATTTTTAGTAGGAATTTTGTGATATTTTGTGCATCTTGTTTATGAAATTTTTTTTTATTTTATAAAGTCACATACTTGATTGGACCGCCCATTGGCCCTTTGCTTCTATTTTTTCTAAGGTAGTATTTTTTAATATTTTGTAGAGTAGAATAAGAAATTTTTATGTGTTTATATTTTTTATGTCATATTTTGTACAGCTACTTAAAAATTTTTTTATTTTAGTATTATCAAAATTACATTTTTATATTTCTAAGGAAGTATCAAGTGTTTCAAACATTGTGTTATTTGGTCAAGCTAGTTTAACAAAGGTTTTTATTTTAAAATTTTTTGAAATCACATTTCGGTTTTTCTAAGGACCATCCGTGAATTTGTTGTACATGTTTTAAAAATTTAAAAAAATATTTAACAGCATATTAATTTTAGTATATCTAAGTAAGAATTTCTTCTTTAAGGAAGTTTTGTTTTTTTTTTTAATTTTTAAGATCACATTTCGGTATTTCTAGGGTAGTATCACGTTATATTTTTTACTGCTGGTTAAAAAATATTTTTATTCTTGTATCATTAAAATCACATTTGAGTATTTCTTAGAAAGTATTAAGTGTTTAACACACACACAGAGAATTAAATCCACTATTGCAACCAAATTAGTGCCCTATCGTCTTAGTCCATTGCTGATAGATTTTTAAAGGGTGATCACCTCAACTACCTGGTTTTCAATAGCCTTGATTGTAGCACTGCGCTTATAGTTTTATGAACGAACCCTGTTTACGTCAAACGTAAAGATTTATTCACAAGTTTGGCTTTCAAATTATTGCGACAGTAGATGGCAACTCCACCTCCTCTTCTATTCCGCCTATCGTGTCTAAATAGATAATATTTCTTTATTGCATAGGCCGAATCGTTAGCTTACGAATTGTATTTCAAAAAATGTTTTATTGCAAAATAAAAAAAAATGTAATTATTTAATTTTTTAATGAGTACTTACATAGCTTTAACCGACTTAAATCGATTTAAATTAAAACCATTTTGTTCGTTATTCTGTTAAATACAAAAATCTTTTCACGAAACAATAGCAGCTCTCTTAGATTGGGAAATAGCAAATATTTTCCACTGAAAGTCACGCCGACAGTTTTAAGTTTTACATAATTTGCATGTTCTGCTGCTTTGCAAAGAACTCACACATGGTTATGAAATTTGAATAATCCTATTAACTCAAACTCATTCATCAAAAATGTGACAAAAATTAATTACCGTTAATTTAAATGGTTTACCTGCTCAAAATGGTTTATGGTAAAAAATCTTTAATCAGAACACTGTTACTCACAAAAATTTTATGGTATGAAGAAGTCAGAGCTACAGCTTAATTACGTGATTATAACAAAACTGAACTTCAAATTCCGTGAAGGTTATATTTAAAAACATGAAGAAAAAAAACAAAATAAATATGGATTAACTTGTATGCATTAAAACCATGAATATGGAACCAAAAAGATTAAATCTACTTACATTCCACAAAAACAAATAACTTAAAATTTTTCACATAAGCCTGAAACGCAAATATTAACTGTGAGTATGAAATTTGTAAAAATCAAACAAAAACCACACCTACCTCCCATACAAAGCAACCATATAAAAACGGTAAATTTTCTTAAATTACACAATAATGAAACTTCATATTTTGCAAAAAAGGTGTAATCTCAATTATGCACTCGATGTTTGGAACTAAGTAAAAAAAAAAACTAGAAAACTTCATCTACCTCTCATGCAAAGTGACGTCATCATAAAAGAAAAATCTTTATTAATTCCAAAAAATAGTGCTTTTAACTTGATTCTTGCTTGAAACATAATTTTGATAATTAAGATAAACTAAAAAAATTCAAATGTGAAATATTTGGATAAAACCACGCCCTACAAAAGTGACGTCATCACAATAATAGAGCATTTAAGAAGTCGAGTAAACTAAAATATGGTCTAAGGGTTATTTTAACTTCGATCCAGTCAAAGATAATTCCTTACTGATTTTTTTTTTAATACTTGATTGGACCGCCCATTGGCCCTTTGCTTCTATTACTACCTTTAACCTATTGCTCATTATTTTGTTCCACTTACACTTTCCTCTAAACTATCTTTTAACTCTTGCTTGTTACTGTACGTTTTTTTACAAATGTGACGTTCAAATGCAACGTTCAATCTGTTTATTTTGTGAAATAGTTTTTATTTTTAACTTCGCTAATAAAATGTTTTTTTCGGCACTACGTACTTTTCCAGGGTTTGGACTCTACCGCTGTTGTTCTAAGATTTTTATCTACAACACCTTTGATGAATTGCATAACTCTTGAAATAATTTTCGGTGGACGTCCACTTCTGGGCTTGCTTGCCAATGAACTTGACTCGGAATAGTTTTTTAAAATTGTTTGCACTTTTGATTTGGTACTATTAATAATGTTGGGAAATGAATTTAAATAATTTCCATCCTTTCGCAATTTAATTGTGAGTTCACGCTCTTCAAAACAAACTTCCTTAGTTTTTGACCAAACTTCCGTAAATAAATCATAAATGAGGTCTGAAGAAGCTTCATGGGCAACTTTTTCTGTAAAATTTAAAAAAAAAATCCGTTACTTTGTTTCCGTCGAAGGTATGTATTCTGTGCTGCGATATGCGTTTCATGTGTACATATGAAGAAAACATGCGTGAAAATAACGGCATAGTTCTTTGTTTCTTTGAATAGTTATGCCATTGCATTTGCTTACTTTGATTAGAAATTAAAAATTTTTCTGAAACAACATGTTTGAGGAGTTTCGTATAGTTTTCTGTGTTACTGTTTATAAATATGTCGTAATATAATATAGTAGGTTTATACTTTCCGTTTTATTTTAACACCAAGTAGAAACATCTGACCGGAATCGTAGCAGATGTGTATTTGAAAAATGATTAAAATACTTTGAATTGTAAAACGAGAGTACGAAAGTTAGATTGGAAAAATTAATAATACGACAAGAAAATGTGTTTTGGGTAGGGAAAAAAGAATTCGGCGTTTTTTTTAGTAAAAATAAACAACATATTACTTAAAAAAGATTATTTTTTTAATCCAAATATTGTCCATTCTTTTCAACTACTATCTGCTATTTTTGGGATAAGACCATGATTCCTTTATTGTAAAATTCCGTGCTTTTATCGTTGAAAAACTGACGTAGGTGGTTTTCGCAACCATCATTTGAGGTTAATTTCTTCCCAGCAAGGGAATGTTGAAGAGATCGGAACAAATGATAATCTGACGGTGCAATGTTAGGACTGTCCGGTGGATGAATCAAAACTTCCCAGTTAATTCTTTAAGTTTTTGTCGGGTCAATAATCGCAGATAAAAATTCGGTCAATTACATTTTTTGCACTTAGTTCATGAACATCAATGCACATGCACCCAAACATCAAGCTTTTTTTTAAACCAATTTTCTTCAAATGGCTTAAAACTGTTTTGTGGTCGATCTTCAGTTCCTTAGCGATGTCGTGGCTGCTCACATGACAGTTTTCATGAACTTTATCTATTATTTCAACGACTTTTTCGGTGATGAGCCGACCAGAGCGAGGAGCATCTTTGACTTCAAAAGTTCCAGAACGAAATCGAGCGAGCCATTTCCTGGTAGTTGATTGGGTTAGAGTACCTTCACCATAAACCTCACAAATCTCTTCACATGCCTGTGACGCATTTTTCCAAAATTGTAACATATGATGTATTTTTTCTGAAATTTCATTCATCTTTGCTTTGCAATAATTTTTAACACGATGCACCGATATCAGCAAAATAATCACAAATAATCAGCTGATTTGTCTTCTGTTAAGAAAAGAAAAAAAGAGTTACCATATGCAGCTTACAATTTTAATGTTATGACACTTTGAAATCAAGCATCCCAATATATTCTTGATTAGCATTACCTTCCGAGTCGATTAAACCACGTTCGTTTGAATGTCTGTGATCTACGACTACGACCGCAATTTTACAGTTATCATATTAAAATTCAAAATGTAAGCTTAATTAAAAAAAAATATATTTCGAAAATAAACACAAGCGGATGAAAGCCGAACCTATTTTCGATACAAATTGAAATTTTCAGTACGGTTAAACCTCTTAACTTGAATTGAAATTTAGCATGTAAGTTTTAGCGTTATAAATACACTCTGAGTATGAAATTCTACCAAATCGAATGAAAACGTTGTCTTTTCGAATCAGGTACAGGGTTTTCCATGAGGTAAGGGAAGTTTTGATTACAAATATTTCTTGGTACCAATAAAACATTTTAAAGAAAAAAACGTAATTTTTTGTGTAATGTTGATTACATTTGAAAAAAGTTTTTAATGTTACTATAAATTTTATTAATATTGATAAAAAAGCAATAAACATGGATAGTTATATTGTTTTGATCGGGTAAATGTTGAGAAAGAGAACAGTTTCCTTATTTTTGCCAATAATTTACATTAAGAAGTTTTTCATTGTTCTTAGAAAAAAAATTCAAATTTCTTTTAACCGGCTGTTTTCTTTATTACGCAGCAGAACTTCTTATTTGAAAAATACGATTGTGAAAAGTATGATTAGGCTTTGAGTAGGCAGCGAAATTTAACAACTTTTGTTGGATTGACTTGAAATTCGAACCGCAGCTGCTTATACCAAATTTCTCGAGAAGTAGACAAGCTTTTAGTGATTAATTAACAATTGCAGTTTTTACAAAGGCATTAGAGTTGATTTTTTGTCTAAAATAAAATTAAATGCTCCATAAATATTTTTATAGTATAAATTTTAACAAATCATATTTTATTTAGTTTTATTTTATTCAAGCAAACTATAGCACTAAAAGCATGAACAATACTTAGAGCAGCATACCATTTATGATACATACCATTTTAAAATTGTGTATTTTTATAAGAAAAACTTTTTGCTATCTGAACTTGAGAATCCCACCATCAACCTTAAGGTAAAGGTTCATTACAACAGTAGCTAGTCAGAGTGTAATCGTCAGGTGGACAATCAATCCCTCAAGGTGGTCAGTGGTACCAAATTTCTCGTAAAAATAAAACAATTTGTTTTGAAGTTTATCTCTTAATTCCACAATGTAACATTATCTTTGAAGGGCTGCTATACGTTTTTATTTGACGCGTATCCTTAGAGTGAAAATGCCGCAGGGAAGGCCAAAATAACCACTTGGAGTGAAAAGTTTAAATCCAGTCGAACGTTAGCTTTAGTTGGACGACAACAAAATTTGTCTTACAGCGATGTTCTTTATTTGTTGTTATTTTGGGCTGACTGACTGGCTAGATTTGCCAAGCAAAAGAAGCAGTTCAAGAAATATTGAGGTGAAAACTTTTAGATGGCAAATTTATTTGAGTAAACTTAAAAAATGGAAGGCGAACATCAAATGAGCATAATATTTGAAATTTGCCTAAGGGAAAAATAATATGCATATCGTGGGTAGTTTGTTAATGAAATGAATTCGAAATGGGACAATGCTTTTTGAAAAAATCTTCTAGATAATGACAAAATTTTGATTTTTTTTTTTTTTTAATCTAAGAGAAACTATAATCAAATATTCAATTTATTTGTACTGATTTGACGATAAAAACATTTCTTTTACAACAAAATCAATAAACATAAAAGTGCTTGTCAATTTAAACATTTATAAATCATGTCATATCAATACTTTTTGAGCACTAGCCAAACTTTTTTCAGTTTTAAAAAACAAACAATTTTTGATGAAAAACTTTAAGCCGAAGCAAAAATTCAACGACAAATACGCTCTTTCGATTTCGATATAAAAAAGGACGTACAAAAACTACAAGAATATATATCTGCCTCAAGGGATTCAATCTGTTAAATAATATTGACATTCTTAACATCCCAAAGGCCACAAGTATGTTCACAACAACAACAACAACGACAACAAGACCAGCTGCAAAAAACGTGTTTTATTGGTGGTTTTACTTGCTAAAAAGAACCCACTGATTACCACAAATAAAAAACTGGCATTTTCTTGTTATCGAATGCATTGAATATAGAACGTATTGAAATTTTTTTGAAAAATAAAAGATTTCTATCAATGTTAAAGCATTAAACACACTTTGATTTTATATATTTGACGTATTCCACGGAAATGGCCAATTTTTCAATAAAGTGCTTTTAATACTACATCATTAAGAACAGGCATGTAGCCCAGGAGGCATTTTTAGGGGTTTAACATTCCCCATAAGATTCAAACACCCAGAAAAAACCGCATGGTAAAATAAATATGAACATACTTGATTCTTGAATTAGTTGATTATAATATGAAACACTTTATTTCAACTAAAAACATATTTCAATAAATAAATGAATATAAATGCAATTTAAGTTAAAGTAAAAAACACAAATTTATTATTTTCTCCTTCTATAAATATATATAAATATTGAAAATTTGTGAAACTAGCCACCTAAAACAGGAAGTCGTATTTTTTGTATATATAATGGATATTATTGAAGTGTATATGAAAAAAATCATATAGCAATTTTTTTTTAGTTTTTTTTTTAATGAGTTACAAAGAATTTAGTTTTAGCCACTGTTTTAGTAAAATTAATTTTGTTAAGTAACGGCTTGTTAAAATTTCTTGATTTTTGGGTCAAGTACTAATATTAATACATGTTAAATTACAAAAAAGATTTTTTTTAAAAAAATTTTTTCTTAAAAATAAATAAGTTTTTTATAAAAAATTTAAAAAAAAAACGTACTTTAGCACGTAGAAAATTTTTTTAAAAATATAAAATATAAATACAAATGTAGAAATAATGCAAAAAAAGTAAAATTATGTATTCTCCATAAACAAGTTTGTTATGAAATTTTTAAATCTGCACTATCTTGTGCGAGCCATACAGGGGCATTCCATACAAAACGGTACTTTTTTTGACAAATAAAAATTACACACTTAAGATTTTTAACTACGGGACAGTGAACCTAATGAGTTCGGTACCTAATAACAAAGTTTTTGTTTTCTTGCTCATCACTACTATGATAAAAATATTTATAACGTTATGATAACAAAAAGGAATAATCAATGCTTAAAATTTACTCAAAGTTTTTTTAAATATTTTTGTTATGTACATATCCAATTATTATGTAACTGCGCCCATTCCACGCATAACGCAATACTTCTTTTCGAAAATTGACCTCATGGCTTTCGATTTGTTTTATTCTGGCTCTCATGGCATTTCGTTTAAAAAAAAACAATTTGGAAAATATGAAGAAGTCAGCAGATGTTTTTATATCGGAATTCAGCAAACAATTTGATTTGCTAGTACAACACGATTTCATCGCTAAAATCAAGCGGATTATTTAAAAATGCAGAAAGAAGCATTGAAAACAGGAGAATTTGTTGTAATATGTGATTTTTCAGAAAATTATATTTTTGTCATTCAGAAAAAACTAACGTTAACCCTACAATTCCTTAAATACTTGATCTGCGGTAGAAAAATATTTTTTGTAAAACTTTTTTTTTATATGTTTAATAGAATGCTGTACAGTCTCAATATTGGTCTCATGATCAATGAACTATCTATCCATCCGTTCTCCATTAATTTTAAGGAAGACAACAATGATGTTGGATATCTTAACGTTATCATAATACCCGAAAGTTTGATCCACAATTTTAGTGCGGTGTTTCAATTTCAAAAAGAATTGCTGCTGGTCTTACGAGCTCGATTTAACGACATCAAAAGAATCAGTTTTTTTTGTCGATGAAGCTGCATCGCTGTATAAGAATAGAAAGAATTTCTACCAGCTTTGCCAGTGGAAAGAAGAAGAACATTTTGACGCTGAGTGGCATTTCTTTGCCACATCGCATGATAAGGGGCTGTGTTATGGCATCAGTGGAGCTTTTAAACGAAATGCTATGAGAGCCAGTCTTCAAAGACCATTTGAAAACTAATAAACAAACGCGAGAGAGCTTTACGAATGAGCTATAACAAAGGAGTCAACAATATGTTATCGGTTTTGCTCAAAAGAGTCTTTTGAAAATGGTTAAGCTGAGTTGATGTCAAAATTAAGAAATGTGCAAGCCATAACCGGCACACAAAAGATACACAGTTTTATTCCCATCAATAATAGGGAGATTAAAACTCAACGATATTCAGCCTCAGAGGATTTTTTAATATATCAGCTGATCAAACCATCATAACTTTTTTGTTTTGAAACCGATTTTAAAACTATTTGGAAAAAAATCAGTTAGAATTTAATAATCTTCAGTATGGCAATCTTGAAACAAAATTTTGTTTAGCCTTTTTCAAATAAAAGTAAAAAAAAAATTAAAAATTTTTTTTTCGTATTTACCAGTTTTCTCTACCAAGGTCAAGTGTAAGGTCATCGAAACTTATGAATAAAATGTTGGTCCATATAAGGCAAACCATTTTGCAGATTAAATTTTGCAAATATCTTTACCGTTATGAAATTTATATGCGATAAATTGCCTCAAAATGATAAGGTAAGTGCACAAAAATTGAAATTGCGAAAAAACATATAAAAGCTCCATCATAAAATTGGTTTTGACTTAAAGGCAACATTCTTCTTCAAATTTAAAAAATTAAACTCGAAAAAAATTAATAACAAATGGCGATATAAAAAAAAACAAATGAACTTGTGTTCTTAGAATTTTACCTATAGCCCAAAAATAAAACAAATCGAAAGCCATGAGACGGACCCGTTTTGCGTTATGCTTGGAATGGGAAAACACCAGTTGGTGTTTTTCATAACCTCATATATCGTTATTATCACCACCACCTTTATTTCTCTAATGAGCAGTAACAATTATAATAAAATTTATTGAATTAAAATTGGCAACACGATGTCGAGTGCGTCACGCTTAAAAGAATTATTTTGTAACCACGAGTTAAAGAGTGAAGGAAGAATTATTTCACATTACTTCTAAACAGGCAAAGTCTCAACTACTGTAAATCTGCTAAACTTTAAAACTTTTGCGTCTTTATTTATTATATAAAAATTTACCTGTGAATTTTTTGTCGCGTGCGTTACAGAATCAGTGTTAGTTTTTGTGTAATAATAATTGATAGGCTTTTATGGTTCTTACTACCAAGTTTTATGTTTTGAATTTTCGGTATCATAATAGAGAAGCGTAATAAAAGTTCAGATGCAGAGAAGACAAAGAAATATCGTATGAAAAAATGCAAACCGATGCAGAATTTAGAAAAAGAGAAAATGAAAGGGTAAAGGAATACAGAACAAAAATAAGAGAAGGCATGTCCAAAATAGACGCAGAAGACTTAAGAAAGCGGAAACGGGATCAAAACGTTTGGAGAGAGAAAAGAAAAAGTTACAAAACTCAGGTAGATTGCTATCTGCGTCTCAAAATGTTCCTTCCGCCGTTGTTTCATAAATTCACCCATGCAAGTGTAATCAAACTTATAGCAAGGCTGTGCTAAAATGTCTAAGAAGTCTTCCAGCTTGTTTGGAAAAGAAAAAATGTGTTATCGTTGGTGTGGATGAACGCAAAGGACTAAAACTAGCTACTGGCATATATATAATAAGTTGGGGATTTGCCGAAGCAGACCACAGTGGGTCCCTTTTCGTCCCCTATTGGACAAAGGGTACTACTGCTCGGAGTACTCGTACGTGAGCATGCTCCTCGTGTAAGCATCCTTTGTCACCTCAAGCATATCCTTATAGGTTAGTTGACCAATCTCGGCTTCGCCAATAAATGGGCGTCCCAGAGTGGTCAATCTTATGCTTGCCAGCGCCGGACACTGGCACAGAATGTGTGCTGCTGTTTCCGGCTCCTCTAGGCATAACCTACACGCATCGTCCTCGGTCAGAGTCATCTTCCCGAGATGGTACATGAAGGGACCGTGTCCTGTGACCAGTGCAGTAAGCCAGCTTAAAGTCCTTCGATTGTATCGGATAACTTTTGCTGCCTCACTACGAGACCACTTCACGGCCGCCTTTGATTGCCTGCAATTAACAGCTTCTTCCCACCTTTTACTGTGTTCCGAGTCCGTCCATTGTTTAATAAGGCCTGCCACCATATTGTCGCCTAAGGCGATACGTGGTTCTGGTCCACAGAATTCTTCTGCTGATCCTGTTCTTGCTAAAGAATCAGCTTCTTCATTCTGTTCTATGCCAGAGTGTCCTCTCACCCACATAAGTGTGAGCTCATTCGTCTGGGCGCACCTATTGAGTTTTGTAAGACATTCTATGGCCAACCTGGAAGTGATGTCTGTCCGTTGCATACACCTAATCACAGACTGATTGTCGAGAGCGATTTTCTTGCCACTGATCCGGCCATCTATCAGGTGGTCCAGCGCATGCACTACGCCAAACATTTCTGCCTGGTATACAGACACAAACCTCCCCAACCTCAGTACACAGGATAGGCTTAACTCTTTTGAGTACACGCCTGCCCCGGCCCGGCCATTCATCAGAGAGCCGTCTGTGAATATACTGATATCGCTACCAGCGATTTCTTCACAAACGGCTCCATCCGTTATAAGAGTTTTATAACATTTTTCTGTTATTTTTACTCTCTGCCTTCCATCCATAGGCATAAACGCCTCCCTGACATCTCTCTGTACAATATCAAGGATGCGAATATGACCATGCAGGGCCGTTGCCCCATGCCACGTAGCATTTCGCAACATCCTGAGGGCTGACAGCGCCGCTGTTTTCTTTATTTCTAAATCCAACGGCAGCATACCTAACAGAACCTCCATTGCGCTTGTTGGAGTGGTGCGTATTGCACCTGTTATTCCAACACACGCCAGCCGTTGGACTCTGTCCAGTCTCTTCTTAATGGTTTTCTGGCTGACTTTTGTCCACCAAATCACCGAAGCGTACGTGATGACAGGTCTAACCATCATAGTGTAAACCCATTTCATAGCCTCTGGGTTTAGCCCCCATTTGAGACCACAAACGCGTCTGCACTGGAACAGAACCCTCTTGGCTCTTTGAATCCTATCTTCTACATGCTCGTTCCAGTTCAGTTTGCTATCAAGGGTTACCCTTAGATATTTAACTTTCGTGGACATGTTGATTTCAGCTCCAAAAAGTCTGAGTGGTTCTGTACTCAGGCCTACCCTCTTTCTAGTAAAGAGAATATTGTCTGACTTGCCTGCGTTTACGGTAAGGCCTTGTTCTCGACACCACTCCTCCACCATTCGGAGTGCTCCCTTCATGATGTCAGAGATGGTAGCTACTGGCATGGAAACAAGTTTGCAATTTAATAGGGGTCGTTCCGAAGAAGTACAATTGGTAACCGAATTTTATTACAGATCTGATATTGTTTACACTTGTCCAGGTTTAAAGGACAGTATGGCAATCTGGGAAAATGGCCAAAAAAGAATTTACAAAGGCATTATATGACGATTTTTCTCAAGGAAGGCTTTTCTATTTTCAAAAAAGAAATCAGAAACATAGATATAGGTTTCTCGAAATTTTGTAGTTTGCGCCCAAAAAATGTTTTGTTACTTAAGGCTACACCCACTGAACAGTGCAAATGTCGAATTCACGAAAATGTTATAATGAAATTGAAAGGACTGAATTTATTGTATTTACAAAGCTTCTTTGAAGACGTACTAAGCGATGTGAGCCTTAATTCAAAATGCTGGCAGAATATATGTGAAGAATGTATGAACCTAAAAAAATGAAAGAACAAATTGACTTATCTAAATATGTCATCTGGAAACAGTGGTGTAAATCAGAGAACAAAAATATAAGATTATCTGTGAAAGAAACATCTACTGGAGAATTACAAGAGCAAACTAAAGAAGATTTTCATAATTTTTTAAAGCATGTCAATATCAAAAGAATACAAAACAATGCTTTAAGCAATGCTGACAAAAAACTCATCTATTCAAATACTACAAATAGATTTTGCAATGTCTTTTAGCTGTGAGTATCAAAATGAAGTGCAGAGTGCACTGTGGTCAAGATCAAGTGTACCCTGTTCACAGCAGCAGTGTTTTATCAAAACCAATTTCAGTCTTATGTCATATTCTCTGATACACAACACGAAAACAAAGATGCAATATTTGTGTTTGTTAATCATATACTGGACTTGATCACGCCTGAACGAGAAAGCGAAGAAATAACTACCGTCATTGGGAGTGATTGCCCATCTTCTGAATTTAAAAATAAGTTCGTGGCCAAGCTCTTGCATTATCTTTGCAAAAAAATTTCATTTCCGTTTTCGTGGAAGTACTTCGCAACAGCTCATGGAAAAGGTGCTGTTGATGGCATAGGCGGCAATATTAAATGCCTGGTGAAACAAGAGTCTATGTCCCAAGGATCGTGCTTTGTTGTAGGGAGTGCATAAGATTTTGCAGATGCTGCTGCATCTTTAGTTCAAAATACCAAAGTTATTTACATATCAGAAAATGAAATGAAATATATTATTAATGAAAAATCACCATGGGTGGATGTACAAGTCATCACGGGCATATCAAGTTTTCACATTCTGCAGTGCGTTGGCAATGAAATTCACGCCCAAAGACACAATATGGATACAGAAAAAGAAATATTGAAAATAAAAAACACTTTGTACACGTCGCATGCGTCACACAGTATGTCGCATACGTCACGCTGACTTTTTAATTATTTTCACAATTTCTTTTATTTTAATTTCTCAAGTTAACTTTGTTTCATTATCACCAAAATTCAACCTCTTTTTATTATTTCTATTTTATTTTTAGCAACTATAGTTTAGCTGAATTTTTGAAATAAATCGTTATAACATTAAAACTGGTAGTAATAATTTCGCATACGTCACATTACATTTGATCTTTTTTCTTCAGCTAACCATCAAGAAAAGTTAGATATAACTTATTTATAAAAGTTTACGAGGTCTTTAACTAATAAAATAATTTTATAGGGTAATTTATACTTATCAGAATTTTTAATAAGCCTGTTTTAAACATATCAAAATGCGTGCAAAAGTCGCAAGTGTCACGATGGAATCCCCCAACAGAGCACTGCTGTTGAATGATTGGTACAAACTAGGGGGAATAAATTATTTTGATGACGTTTTTATTGCTTTAGGCACAGAAAAGTACAAAAAAAGAGGTTTTCTAAATATTTGGACAAGAGGGAGTGGCACCTCCCATACAAATGTATCTTATTTTTCGCAATATCTGAAAAACCAGTGAAGCCATGACAACAGAAACTTGGTCAATCATCAAGTGCATCATTAAAAGGAAATGTGTCAAAAGAAGGCGTGTTTGAACAAGTGGGAGTGGCACCTCCCATACAAATGGATCACATTTTTTGCAATATCTAGAGAACCAGTAATGCTACAAAAACAAAAACTTAGGCAATCGTCAAATACGTCATTTGGAGAATACGTGCCAAATTAAGGCATGATTGGACAAGTGGGCGTGATCCCATACAAATGGATCACATTTTCGCAATATCTGGAGAACCAGTAATGCCCCAAAAACAAGTCTTGGAAAAATTTTAAATTACGGTATTTGAAGGACACGTGCCAATATAAAAAAAGGACAATCGCTTACTTTTTCTCCAGATATTGCGAAAAATGTGTTTCAGTTGTATGGGAATTATCATGCCCACTTGTCCAATCATGCCTTAATTTCATCATGAATCATGCCTCAATTGATTTTTGGGCGGTAATAAGGGGTGTGGCAACTTTCGTTTTTTACTATTTGAGATATAAACGTTGATAACAGATGTTGTAAATTTGGTGGTCTGTGGTGTTACCGCTCCTGAGATCTTAAAATACACTGCACAAACGATTTTGTGTGTAAATAAGGAGCGGTAAAAGTAGGCGTGGCATTATTTATGTATATAATGACCACCATTTGGTCTCATAGCACATAAACATCAATTTCATTATAAAAACATGCACAACTCAGGAATTAGAATGATTTCTGAAAAGTGGGCGTAGTTATAGTTCGACTACTTCCAGTTTTTTGTTGAGATGCCGAACGTTTTTATTAATTTGTGGGCGGTAGTAGGGGGTGTGGCAATTTTAATTTATTTATTTTTTGAGATATAGGCTTTGGCAACAAATGTCGTAGATTTGATGCCCTTAGGTGTTACCGTTCTGGAAATCTTAACGGACAACAACCCTCATTAACGATTTGAATGGGAGTATATGGGGGAATTTTTAACATGCCATAGCTCCGGAACCACTATACCGATTTCGTGCGGAGCCTATACGGACTATACCTAACGTACCCTGAAATTTTGGTTTAAATAGTTCGACCCGTTTTTGCAGTTAGTGGCGACATCAAAATGTACACTTCTTTTTATATATAAGATTTACAAGTTATTGTGAACAAACCTTCAGTAAAGTATAATAGGTTTAAAATCAGCTGATTTTATTTTGTGCTTTTGTTTGGAAATATAAATTGAAATCATCAGCAACTGTATGAAATTATGAGAAAATTGAAACGAAACAATAAATTATAATAATTTTTATTAAATAAACTCACAGCGCAGCCGGAAGCTTCCTCCGTGTTTAGTAGAAATGTTTTTGCTAGCAGCTGATCATATAAACAACGAAATTCACAAAGAATACAAATACTGTTTCATCGTAGTATACGACAAGTAGAAAAAACCTTGCTTTGAATGGCAAAAAACAAATAATTCTGTTTTGATTTAACAGAAGTTGTGCGTATAAGCTTATCAAAGTGGATGGACTGCAGAAGCCACAGAAGACTACTGAAGAGTTAATGTCGAAACAGCTGTCTAGACTGCTTGGTAGTTTCTTCTGCAAAGAACTTGTTGTTGCAACCTGTTGCTTCCTGAATTTATTTGGAATTAATTTCAAATAATACAATTAAAATTAAAATCAACCTTATTTTTTCAAATTACAAAATAAATATAAGCAAATAAGACAAACAACTAAACAAAGTGTGGAAATATTTTGTAAAAGGGCTTAAAGTTTAAATCTATATTTATTTATAATTGAAATTAACCAGAAGCTAACTATTTTCCACAAGAAATTTTAAAAAAATCCTCAAATTTTATCAATTATATCGAATCTTATTTGAAAGCTTAACTTCTTATTAATCACACAAAATTATGTGGTTAATTTTTAAAACAATTTTGTGTTGATATAAATAGCTAGTTGATATAAAGGCTTGACATAAATAATTGCACGTTCCCATACACGTTCAAGTAAAACTTCGTCATCCATAGCTGTGGATACATAGAACTATCACATTAATAACGAAAGCGAACTATCAACAAAAAACGTAGTTTAACCTCAATGTTCAGTTGCTTTTTGGCAAGACGTTATGTAAAGTAACGTAGAAATCCAAGTTCCATGGATCTTTATGTCCCGTTCATATTACATTACGTTTTGTATAATTCTTATACAAATGAAAGTATTGTTTGAAATAACAAGTGAAAGAACGCACTGCTCAATTGATATTAGATCACATTACGTTACTTCTATTATAGTTATCTCTTTAAGCCCACTTAAGTATTTATTGCTTATTTACACAGAATTTTTGAATACAAAAGACTCTATTTATTTGAAAAAAAAAATTCGTACGAAATGTTTAATGTTTTAAATATATGGAGCATTTCATAAGTACAATATTTTGACCAAATTTTTTTAATAAAAGCTTTTCTTATGGTTCCTTTGTGAAAAATATTTGATACGTTCTATTTTATTTCAATATGAAACAAGGATTTTTCGAAAGAAACAAAATTTTTTATTTAACGTTTTTAGAAAAGAATTTTTGAATTTCTTATACTGCAATCACTGACGAAGATAAAATTTGTCTCAAAGAAGAAATGTGCGTCTTTTTATTAGTTTTGATGTTTGGTGAGAATGATGTTTACTAAAACTTAATCATATTATAATATGATGTGCAACAACAGTGCCACACGAAAAAAAATAACCATATACGGACACCACTACGTGATAAAAGACCAAAAAAAAAGACCCCTGTCTCCCAGTTTTGCCCAAAGTCCTCCAGGTTTTTTTTTATGGGCCCCCAAAGATGTGGGGCCCATGATCAAAAAATGATCAGTTTCTCAAGCTCATATCTTGCAAACCGTTCGGAATTTTGATTTACTCTCTGAGGCCAAGTTGTAGCTCTTGTCATATAGAGCAAAAATTGAGAATTTATAAAATAAAAAAAAAACTTCATCTTCAAGGTCAAAATCGCAAAAAACTTTAAAAAATGAGCGAAAATTGGCCCAAAAAGCGTTTTTTTATGTTCCGCTTTTACGAACAAATTTACTTTATGAAAAATACGCCAATTTCCGTTGGTCTGGTAGGGCTTACAGCGCTGATTAAAACCCCAAAGTTTTTTTAAGAAGGCCGATCCAACTTCTTGAGACGTAGGCCTTTATAGCATGAGTATATAATCGCTTATATCTCACCTATTTCTTATCCGATCTGGTTGAGATTGGTATCGTTGAGAAGACCTTTGAAAACGCTATAAATCTGTATATAAATATGTTAATTTTTATAAACTCTTTGGGGAAATTAAAAAAAATTTAACCTCACTTTTTTAATAAAAATCTGGTTTTCTCAAAAAACAGCCCTAGTAAAAAAAAACAATTGCAGAAAATAAGCGATTTCTTAAAAAAAGTTGATTTCAAAACTTTGAACGTAAATAATTGTCAGTCAGGAGGCCGAGTTTGTGAGTGCACTGTACCTTCACTGATAGTAAGTGCATTCTAATAAAAATTCTCAAGCTGGTGGGTGAGTTCCCGTGCCCAAACTGTCAAACAACTACCTGCAAGCAAACATCTGCATTGAATTCATATAAAAACAACTCAAAATATAAAAAAATACCTGGAAGCACATTTTAGCTCTTGTCATAAAGATGAAATTGTGAACATATAAAATCAAAAAAACTTCTATCAAAAAACTACCTGGAAGCAAACATCTGCATTGAATTCACATTGTAGCTCTTATCATGTTTAATGTCTTGTATGTTTAATTAACGCGCAAAAATTAAATATGCCTGGCCAGAACCATGTGTTTGTCCAAGGGTTCACACCGTTTAGGTAGCGCTTAGGCATCACGCGATCACGCACCGACCGCAGCAGCACACGCAACAAGGGACGCAGCACACAATATAAAAGCGACACGACGCTCACATCGAGGCATTACACAGCGCGACGTCAAGGAGAGCTAAGCGGTGAAAGTTATAAAGTGAAAGTAAAAAAAGTGAAAGTGCTACAGCATAATTCGCACACAACATTGGGAACTGACAATTTCAATATGCAGTGTGAAAATATTGATTTATTTTGCTACGTTTGCGGTCATCAAATCAGAAAAAAGTTCTACAACATTGCAAGAGGAAAATAATCTTTTAACTAGTCAATTTTTGTTCTTTATGACAAGAGCTACAAATTTGCCTCAGAGAGTAAATCGAAATTCCGAACGGTTTGCAAGATATGAGCTTGAGAAAATGATAACACAAGTATACACGGTTTTGGAGCTGAGCAACTACAAGTTATTCCTAAAGCTATTTGAGGCGCAGAATTTGAATCTGGGTTCCGTTTTTCCAGATTGGTTCTAGTTTTCGAGATATTGCATAATTACCGTTATTTGCGTTTTTAAAAAGATGATGTCACTTAAATGCAAATATCTTCAAAAATATTCGTCGGTTGATGTGATTATTATTTTTTATTGAAAGATAATAAAATTGCTAAAATAACCATGGGTCGTTTGTGAAGATTAGTCAAGAAATGACAGTGTTACAGTGGACACAATTTCAAAATTCATGAAAAATTTGATGATATTTTGAAATTTTGCTCTTTTCAACTAATTTGTTTTACACAAAACAATTGAAAATTTTGCTGTTTTATTACATAGGACATTAGTTTATTTCAATACGAACATTCTTCACGACAACAGAAGATTTAGTGAATTAACCCACTTTTAGCTTCCAAATGATTGGCGGTTATATATCGACAGCAGCAGGTTAAGCTTGAAAGCTGTTTTGTTGCACAAAGGTTATGAAAAGCAGTTAACGTTAAAGAATCGTATGAGTCCATGTCTAAATAACTGTTGCATGCGGATACACACCATTTCGTGTAAGATAACAAAACGATAGATTAAATTTTTTTTTTTATTCAATAAAAAGTGATTATTTAGAAATGAAGAGTCTTCGAACTGATTCGTTTGTATTGCTTGGGATCTGTTTCACGCAGTATAGTCCAACAGTAGTCGCTCATCATGCCCTCGTCCCAAAATCCTTGATAGCGTCTTTCTATTTTCGCCAAATCTTGGTGTAGTCGCTCTCCTTGCTCGTCGCTCGTATCACCTAAGTTTTCAGGGAAAAGTCGAGATGGGAATGGAGGAAATGCATTTTGAGAGATATTCGAGCTCCAATCTTGCGATAATTTTGCAACAAACTGTCGATTATTTCCTTGAAATCCGGGGACTTGCGGTTACCAAGAAAGTTGTGAACAACATCTTGAAATGATGCCCATGCTGCTGCTTCATTAGGCGTTAAAACTGCTATAAAATTGCCGTCGGCCATTAATTTTCGAATATCAGGTCCAACAAATATTCCCTCTTTGATTTTAGCGTATGACAATTTGGGAAACACCTTGGTTAAGTAATTAAAAGCCGGTCCTTCAGGATTGAGTGCTTTGACAAGGTTTTTGATAAGGCCAAGTTTTATGTGGAGAGGTGGCAGGAAAATGTTCTGTGGATTCACAAGTGATGTAAAAGAGACGTTTTGTTTTCCTGGTTTATAACTAGTTCGACGTGGCCAATCATATTTCACATAATTGCATCCCCATTAAGAGGCCAACGACCTGTTGGAATAGTATGCAAATAATTTATTCTTTAACATTAAATATGCATTTATTTTCAAACCTTTAAATCGCCACAAATTTTCCATTGATGCTCATTGTATTTGATCTTGGTCAAAAGTTTACACATTATATCGTAGGATTCCTTCGTTTGTACTGCATGAGCAATCACAATAGATGGTTTCAAATTTCCATTGTGTATCAGACCAGCCTTCAGGCTGTATTTTGAACCATCTATAAACAAACGCCATTCATTTACATCGTATGGTGTATTCATCGCTTGAAATAAACCGTTGATGTCATCGCAGAAACATATGTTATCTTCTTTTTTGAAAAACGGTAAAAGCGCCTGATTTCTGGTTCTGTAAACAGTGACTTTTGTTTCAGTGTGAAGACAGTTCCACTCCTGCAACCGTGATGCGAGCAATTCTGCTTTTTGTTTCGATAAATCCAAATCACGAATCAAGTCATTCAGCATACTTTGCGATATTTTATGTGTTTGCAAATTGGCAAAGGGTCATTATTCGTACGCAGAACTGGCTTGGACACTGATGACACGTCAGCATATTTATACTTTGATAGTTTTTTTGCATTAAGACCGACCACATTCATCAAGCAAAAATAACAATCATCTACATGATTTTTTGGCTCTCTCCATAACATTGGCATTGAAAATTAAAAGTACACTTCTTGACCAAGTGACCACTTGTACAGTTTTGTGCTACACGCTTTACAAAATAGTTTCGGTACCCACGGCTTATGAGTGTTTTTCACAGAGAAACCAAAATAATACGAATATGCATCTCTCAGCGCTTTTGATATATTTTTTCCACTTTTCCCGATAATATAACATCCGCAAACATAACAAAAACACTTAGAATCAACTTTGCACTTCTTTCTTTCCATTTTTACAGGTTTTGAAACAAAAAATAACTTAAAGATTACAATTGAAATGACGTTTTTAGCAATGCCAACAGCTGATTGTCGTTATTACAGTGCAGTGCAGCCAACATGCAAGAACTCGAAAACTAGAACCAATCTTGAAAAACAAAAACCGGATTCGAATTCAGCGCCTCAAATAACGTTAAGATTTGTTCTCATCGAATCAGCTCCAAAAGTTGACCGGAATTTGTAAACTTGTGTAATTTTTTTGCAAAAATGACACCGAGGCCCCTCATCTTTGGGGGCCCATAAAAAAAAAACTGGAGGACTTTGGACAAACCTGGGAGATAGCGGTCTTTTTTTTTGGTTTTTGATCACGTAGTGATGTCAGTATATGGTTATTTTGCCATGACTTAAAAAATTACACACTGTGTTATTTATTATTCCAGATAAATCTCTATTTTTCCAAAAAAAAATTTCCAACATATATTATTTTTATTTTAATTTGGACATATTTTTTTTTTTTTAAACAGCCAAAACATTTTTCTTAATATGGGCAAAATTTTAGAGTGGAGAGTTGAATACTTACAGAGCAATGACTATGATTAAACGGTAAACCTCTTAAAATTCCACGAAAATTCCTTTAATGACTTAAAATTTGCACAGAAGCTTTGGTCATAAAAACACGCTGAGGGGTTTTTAACAAAAAATTAAAGCCACGCCTACCTCTACTAAATACCTACTAAAAACCACAAAATTGAACATTTTTCTAATGACTTTAAGCTTTTCATAGGTTTTAATCTCAAACACTAATAATTTATTTATTGTAAGACACTAATAGCCTTGTAAACGTACGCAATCACCTTAAATGGGGTTTTTGTCTAGTAATTTCGTTATCATATAAAGTAAAAAAAACTATGTTTCTCTCTCTGAAATTTTCATGTGGAATTTACTGGCAGGCAAAAAACCCCAAGTAAGGTGATAACGTACGTTTCACAATATAAGGCCATATGCTTAAAATAGGGTTGAAACAAATGAGAACTTCGCCCGCTTCCTTTCAAAGTTACATCATCAATAAAGCAAAACCTTAGTAAATCTGACAAAGTGACGTCATCAATATTACGTATAGTTATAAAATTAAGTTATTTGTTTCCATATTTGTTTTAAGGTTTAATATTTAAAACGGATTCTATATTTAAAATTTGCAACAATCTCATGAAAATCACACTTTTTCTCCAAGCATTTTCCCCAAATTTCATATCCGTGGAATTTAATGGATACGGAAATTTTAATTTATGGCTGTATTAATAAATAAATATGTCAACCAGGACTGAAGGCAGAATTTTTGGGTTGGATTTAAAATTTGTATTGTTACCAATGTAATAATATTAATATACATAATAATAAAGCGATATCAAAAAAGTAGTAATAAGAGTCTAAATCTAAAATTAATAATCTATTCCAATTTGCGTTGAAAATTTCCTTATCAAAACTTTGAGTATAACTTTGGTAGCAATACAATTTTAAATCAAAACTCACCCCCCCCCCCCATATGAGATCCTGGCTACAGTCCTGGTTAAGAAATTTATTTATTAGTTGGAATAAATTTAGTAAAATATAAAATAGAACCATTTACTTATAATAGTCACCGCGAAAAATATTTCTATGGCGACAGCAAGACTTCACCAGTTCATTAAAAAACATGAATAATAAAAAATAAAAAATGTGTTTATTTCATACCATTTTTTCTTATTCATAGTTTATGGTATCATGAATGAAGCGGAAACCAAAACTAATGTAAACTTTTTTATAAGTTGTAGTAATAGGTTTATTTATTCTTCTAATATATGAATATATAAGCAATAGTTCATAATGAATAGTCAACCAAAGAAAAAAATTTGCAAACTCATCCAAAACAAGGATTACACAATGACGCCTTTATGTTTTTATTTATATTTGAGCACTTATCTTTTGCTCAGTTCTACGTACAGCCATAATATACATGCGTTCTATAGCAAATATACCCTACAAACTTATCGCAAATTTTAGAGATTGCAAACTATTTTGATAAAAAATTAATGCTGGCATATTTAAATTAGTATTTATTTTTATAATTCTAAAAAATCTACATACTTATATATATTTTCTTTTTAGAATTATCTAAGCTTAATGCAAAATAAGTTCATGAAGCAACAGGTTGCAACAACAAACTGTTTTGTTTTAAACATATTTTCTGTTAAAGATGTTAACAGTTATTCAATAATATTTTCATAATAAAAATTTATGATACGAGTAAACTTTTTGTTTAAATTTTTTAAAATTAATTTTACAACAGGAAAAGTGTAAACAAAGATATATCTTGAATATAAATTTTACTATCTTAACACTAGAAGTGTAGCAACAGTTGTTTTTCCATTTTTTTCTACTAAACCGGTCAAAATTACCGGTTTGGCATTTAATTCGCAAAGTTTTTAAATTTGAAAAACTAACCACTTCAATTAGTATTACGAAAAAGCACACCAACGACAAGCAAGACCGAGGAGCAATAGAATTTACTAGAACCATTTCTATTATAAAAAAAAGCAACTTGTCATAATTTTTTCGACGAAATTTATTTGTTCCATAATGTTGTTTTTATATTTAAAATAATGTATCTAAAAAATTCTCAAAATAATTTTTTTGATCAAAAATCATAGCTTAAAGGCTAAAATTTTCCATAGACACTTTTACCAAATCAAACTCTTTGCGGTAACTACCACAAAGGGTGGAATAATGTCTGCCGGGCCAGCAAGTAAATAAAGAAAAGTTAAGTATTTTTATATAAATACATACGTATATACACTAGAATGTCAGAAAAAAACACATCAGTTGACCTTATGTCAGTGTCAGATTTGACCAAAAGTATGGGAGCTAGGGGCTAGTTGTTACAAAACTTTAAAAAAAAATAATTTTTAGAATCATTTATCATTTGTGGATAATAAATTAAATTAATTTTAGCTACACTATTTATTACCAGCTGTTTGACTTTTAAAAGAAAAATTGCTTTGTCAAAACAACACAGCTGCCCCAAAAAACGAGGCAAGTCTTAATAGACGTGGGGCCTGTATTTAGCAACACAAGCAAAAAATTAGTTTAATCGAAAAATTTATAATTTTTATTTATTTATTAACACTACTGTTACCTAAAGAAAAATTCAGACTTGTGATCTTAAGGTCACAAAATGACCAAGCCTCTTATTGTATGCATTTTATTTAAGAATAAATTTTCTTTATTAATTTTTTAAGATTTAATGGGTTTCGATTTAAGCTTAGTATGCTGTAGGAACGAAAATTTTTAGGTATTTAATTCTACACGCGAAATTTTGGTGTAGACTCAACACTAACACATACTTACCATATATAACCTGTTTGTTGAATGAGTTAGTTGAACATTATTGTAGAATGTCAAATTTCCACGCCAATTAAATGTACGGCCATATAAAAGGCAGCGAAATTTTGACATTTTCACTCTGCAATCATGGTTGTGAACTTGGTTACATTGAACAAATTTTTCGGTGCAACAGCGTACTGACCACCGAAAACAAATTTCGCTACTATTTCGCTGTCAAAAACGCAATGCATTTCTTACGAAAGATTTCTTTTTGCTTCTACAGCATACTATGCTTTATTGAAAACACATGAAATGCAACATTAACCCTCCGATGCCTGACAAGCTCCTAGTACGTCGTTGCCTGACAAGGTCCCCAGGGACCTTCTTTATGAATATGGGGTACACTACTTATAATTTTTAAATTTTTTGGACCCTATTGTTGTTGTTACACTTTTCTGTGTTCAAATGTTTGGTGTAGCGTTATAGAATGTGTTTGGTTATATATTTAAGCAGATGAAATAGAAAAAAAAAGCCAGCACTCTGCCAGTACATCTGTATATATAAAAACGGATCGTGGTTTGTTTGGATACTTTAAACTTGAAAATGACTGGACCAAATTGGAAACTTTCTTCTGCAGATTTGTTCATAATTGCTACGCAAAGATTTAGAAAAAAAACATTGGAAAAATTCTCAACAGGTGGCGTTGTATGCGCACATTTCGTTTTTTAGTTCAATTCGGACGTGATATCGAATAGCTTTGGGATTATAGGTTGCACAGCCATGGAATTCGGTATTCGACAACAATTTACACTTGCCGTTTCACTGATAACATTTTATGGGCGTTAGACAAGGGTGCGTGGCCCATCCCACACAACCCAAATTTGGAATATCGAATAGCTTTGGAGTTATAGGTGTTGCAGCCTCGGAATTCAGTATTCGACCCCGATTTATACGTGCCGTTTCACTGATATTATTTTATAGGCAATGAACAATTGAGCGTGTCACCTCACATACAACCTTAGCTTGAGAAATTAAATAGCTTTTGAGTTATAGGTCGCACAGTCACGGAATTCAGTATTCGACCACAATTTACATATGCCGTTTCACTGACAGCATTTTATGGGCATTTGGCAACAGGGCGTGCCAGAAACATACAAGGGTTTCAGTTAGTATAGCTATAAAACACAAATAAATAACAAAAACCAGAAAAAACAAAAACCATGAGCATAGGGTATGAAAGCCCAAACAAGGTCCCTGTGGACCTTCTGGAGTAAAACCGCCATAACCCGTGACCAGTAGCTTCAACACAACTACTATAATTAAAATTTAATTTAAAATTTATTATAATTAAAATTACGAAATTGTATCATATCTAATTCAATTAGCTTCTATACATCCCATTTCAATAAGTCAGGAAGGCTGCGGCTTTTCGGTCGAATCATGTTGAAATACTTCATCGTTGAAAACTGCAAGGTTCCCGGGGACCTTTTCAGGCATCGGAGGTTTAAGAATTAAAAAAATGCTTACTGAATTAAATTTCTAGGAATTTTGAGAAAAATGTACTTTAAGAATTTTTAAAAATAGGCACGAATTCACAGACCATAAAGCTCACACACATAACTTATGGCGTTGCCACTTATTTGATAAAACCAAAAGTTTCTTTTAAAAATTTTTTCGAAGGGATTTCCCCAAAGGTAGGATATCATGAAAGGATATCAAAAATGTTTTTTCTTTTAGGAGTTTTGAGCAAATAAAACACAAAATTACCTTAAGATAACAGAGGTGTTAAATTAAAATAACACAGTAAACTACTCAAAAGCCTTACTATCTTCTAGTTTAAGAGTCGGACTAAAACTTGAGTCAGAAATTGACATAAGTAACTAGTTTTAAAAAGATTTTTATATTACTTCTTGGATTAAGAAGTTTGCAAAGTTATTTATAAATAATTAATTTTTATCAGAGCTGAGCTACCGTTTTCAAATTAAACATTTAAACCATTCTTTTTAGTCACCGTGTTTTGGTGGTACATCAAAAGTGCAAACTAAAACTTATCATCGCATGACTTAGAACATTTTTATTTCTTAATAAAATACTATAATTGTTGATACAAAAATTATACTAGCAATTTCAATCTTAATACATAAACAAAATTAATAACCCACCCGGCAAATAGTTCTCTAAAAACGAAAGTTCGTCTCTTACGAAATTTTATCGAAACTAAATTTCGTATTTTTGTCGATTTGGCAAATTTTTATCCATAGTTGCCATAGACCTACACAAATCATACTTTCTCTAATGTTTTTTGAAAAGTCATGGCAACTACATTACATGCACGGTAGAAGAATACAGGTAGATGCACCAGATGAGAGCATACTGCCGGAAATGTCAAAACAAAGCCAAACTTTTTATTTCTTTTCTTTTGTTTCCATTCGCCACAGAGCTGAATTTGACAGACATGGCAGTATGGAAAGAGAGCACAGTCAGCGCTGCAGCTACCTCTATCCTAATTCCATGATTACATGTAAATATAAAAATTTGACATCTTTTTCATAAAATTAAATCTTATGTTAATATGTGAAAAAAGTAAAAATTCAAATGTAAATTGAATTCTAAAGATGAAATCAGAAATAATTCTAAAAAGCAAAATAAGTTAAAAAATGCAAAAATTAAAGCTGAATGCAAGCATTCAATTCGCAAACGATAATCTACCTAGTAAATTGTACGGAAAATTATTCGCTTACGAAATCATGAACAACTTCTTTTTCAATACAAAAACGATTTCTCGTTTTTTAACTGTTCGTTAAGAAAGCCATACGGATCTTTTGGAATCTTTTGCGAATTCCACTACGATATTTTTATTCGCCAATTTTTCGACAAATTTACATTTTCCGATATCGAATCGAACTAATTTATTCAAATTTATGTATGTACTTATAGCTGAAAATCAATATAAAATTTTTAAAAAAAATATTTTGTATATATGGGTAAAACTGAAAAAAAACCAATGCACTATTCCACACCGAGAACAGAAACATAGTTAAAAGAACAGTATCTTGCACTTATAGAATACATTAGAATTTTTGTTATTAATACAATAAACTTATTATAATTAAATTGTAACCTTTTCATGATTTTACAAGGTTATAGTTTTGAGCTAATTTCTTGAAGTAAAGCTCAAAACTATAACCTTGTAAAATCCTTTTCTTGACGTAAAGCTCAAAATTATGGAATAGTGCATTGGTTTTTTTTCAGTTTCGCCCATATATACAAAAATATTTTTTTTAAAAATCTTACATTGATTTTCAGCTATAAATACATAGACTAAAGTTGTTAAACATCTCTCCCGTACAACGACAAAACATAGTATCTCCATTTTCATAGTTTTGAGAAAACGGAGTTTTTGTATTTTTGCCTTAGCCTTTTGTTATTATTGTTTAAGCCAATATACTTAAAATGCTAATAAGTACCAAAAATACTCTAAAGTCGGGAATCGAATCACTCTTAAAACTATTGTAAAATATTGTGTAATAGTATCCAATTACTTACTTTGTTTTGTAAACCTTTTTGAAAATATAAGCAAAAACAAATTTACAAAATCAAAACATAGTATGTGCATACTATGTTTAGACAGTCCAATATCTCAAAAACTATACATCGCAAAGACAAGAGGATGACTGTTTTAGATAGAGCAAAAAAATGTATATTTAAGATTCATCATAAAATGAAAATCCTGGAAAGGGCGTTGCACGGGAGATCTGTTCAACCCTTTAAATAATAAATTTGTTGTTTAAGTCCTTCAAAATGTTTTTGCATTTGTTTTGACTAACAGAAGTGACACTATTGATATTAAGACCTTTCTTTAAATCTTACAACGAAATTGTTGCTAAATGCAACTCTTCTAACACAAGTAACTTTTCAGCTCATATCGCTTCTATTTCCTTTAAGTACCCGATAGCTCAGAGGAAGTGTGATGGTGTCAGACAGCATCACAGGACCTGGTCCAAATTATAGCTAAGGTAAATTTCAGATAAAGAAAATTCTACTTTAAATCCACACTAAAAAATTCTTATTTGGATCGCATTATCAAAAGCAGTCAGCAAAAAATATGCTTTTATAGCATATTTATATATATAAATTTATATAGATGCAATTATAAACAGAAACAAATTCGAGTGATTCCTTTGGCATTTGTCATTTTTAATTTCTTTAATTAATTGCATTGTTGGAACAACAATTCTCTTATTCAGTTCTTTAAATTTAGCGTTGTTAAATATACGATTTCTCTTTTAACTTATTTTAAATACTAAAATAAATATAAAATATAATGGCCATTTCAGCCATTGGAAGGACTTTGACACAGCTTCGATTGACCAATTGTGTTGTGCGTGTTATTAAATAATTGAACACAAATTATCGAGAAGTGGTCCTACGAGTTTTATGCCGACTCCGAGCAGCTTATTTTCCTAAAAAGTTTCTTACATGATAGCTTTTACTCTCTGGGGCTTGCCATTGTCTGCAGAGAGGTGGTGGCCGAACAGAAATATTAATTCAATTGAAATAACATTCTGTCTGAGCTGGGTATTGAACCCAGGCTGGCTCGGTTCTTTAGCTTACAAGTTACTCTACCAAACTTTTTTAAAATGCTATTTTTAAATACTATTAAATACTTTTGTTGTTTAATTAACAACTTTGGCTATTAAAACTACTTTATAAATTGTTTGATCTATTCAACTGGTTTTCTTGAGTACACAGCAAAAGCGAAAACTACTACTTAGAGTTAGGTCGGAGTTTGTTGAATTTACTAATTTTTGTTTTCACTGAATATTCTAATTCAATATATCCGATTAAAATAATACCATTTACAACAAGACTTGATAAAAATATTTTAAAATTTGTGAGTAATCGACCTGTTACAACTAGCCCACAGCTCCCCTATCTAAAATCATAACATAATATGAGAATGAGAAATTTGGAAATCATAATATAAACTATAATCCCCATGATTTTTTTTTCTTAATCTTTTTGAAGTGAAAAGCCTTTTGCAAAAATTTGAGCTAATATTGAAGCAATCAATCACATTTTTCATTTCAACTGACTCTTATTTTTGAAAGACCATAAAAGAGCTCCTTTTATTTGCTCAAATTTATGTGTTAGCTATGTATTTGAGCAGCTAGTCTTTGAAAATTGATCGGAGTAAACTATTACATATACGCCAGCTTTTGGCACGCATTTAGAAGTTCAAATAAATTTGGATTAAATCGAGACGAATTTTGCACATACTCGTACATGGAGCATGTCATTTCAGTCATCAAGGATGTGGTTAAATAAATGACACTGCCAACAATGGGAGATGAAAACAACCCATTCATTTGTATTTCATTTATCATCATATCGGTGAATGCTGTGTTGGAATGTTAGAAATTTGTGGCATTAATAAAAAACCCAAACCTTGCACAGTGGACTGTTTGGCCTATTGAGGCGGAATTAAATCTGTAACTCTAGTTTGAGTGCACGGAATGATTTGGAATTTAGGCTATTGAGTGGCATATCTTCCTTATATGTAAATTTCATACAGATAGACCATATGGTTTCAAAGATACAAAAATTTTTGTAGGAAAATTTGTGTTTTCGCTTCCCTACATCACGATTTTATATATTTTTTTAAAATGGCATAACTCCTGAACGAAGAACTACACAGAAACATAAGACTTTTTGTAAACGCCAATGTATGTTTATGAAATTCTTGGTACACCAAATTAAGTTATTTTATCCATTATTAATAGGTTTTTGTTTGAGGATACGCTCGAACTACCAAAAGCGGACATTATTACCATATTCAAGGTGGAATTGGGTCCCAACTTGAATGTTCTTGTACTGACTTTTGACAATTTCTTAAAGTTTATTATATTTACTTAATATTTCGAAGATTTTTAGGTTTGGAAACTTTTGGAAATGCTCCCTTTCAAGGAGTTTTCGGCTCTAACCCCTTAGTTTTGTAGTTTTGTGTATTTTGCTGTACATTAATACAGCTACCACACCATTCTTTAGTATTTTATTTATAAAGCAAATAAATTTAAATGAAAATATACATTTTTGTTTCAATCACCCTCTCTTTCCTTACATATTCTGTCACGCCCTTTCTTTCAAAATTCACTTTGAACTTATAGAGTGTAATTTTTTTACACAGTTTGCTTGTTTAACCACCAAGTACTTATATTTGCAAAATAAATCTCTACCAGTATTGCATATAGCTGGAAAGGTCTTGAAACTATCGTTGCAAGAGCATTTTTAGTGAAACAACCTCCGAAAAACACCAAATAAGCCCATAACTCCCCAGGGAGTCAGAATAGACCCCACTTTTATTACATTTTTTTGCCTGGTTTCGCATCCCCTATCATTTAAAATCATAAAATAATTTTTTCCATATAACTTGCATGTGACGGTTCACTGTGCGTTGTGTGCATGTATAGGTATTTATATATATATATATATATATATGTTTTTTCAATGTTTTTTCATACAAAAAAATCCTTCATCATGCTATTGTCCACGACCATATTTCACGCAAGTGGTAGCTCAAACTTTCACACATGCACGCCGGCCATCATGCATAATGAAATATCATCCATTTCAATATAAAACTCTGCACCACCGTTTCGCAAACAAAAACAAAATAACAACAGCAACAAATGCAAAAACGCGCAACATCATGCACGAATGGCTCGAAGCTTGAAGTTGTGCTATGAGCTTGAGATAAAAGAGGTTAAAATATCGCCCAGTTAGTAGAACAATAGATGATAACTAGTAACTGGCCAAAAGAGAAGTGGCAAAAGCTCCACTCACACAAACACACTCAAAAGCACACACCCACACTCTTGCTCAACTTAAAACTTAAGCATCACGGTTGGAGTTGTTGAAAGTGTTGAAAATATTGCTGCAGCGCAAACTTTGGCAGCTCTATTGAAATTTAATTAAAAAAAATAAACCAGCAACAAACAAGTTGTATACTAGCACAAGTTGTTGTACGAATCCCAGTTTGAACGTGCACTTTACAACATATGCGTTGTCCCTGCAGCAATGTCGGAAAAGAGGAGAACAAAATATCCTGCCACTAATTTAGACACCTAAAAAAAGCATAAAGGACATCAACCTTTCCTTAAGCTTGAAACTAAGTCTCTTCCTATATGTTTCTTCTTGTAAGTAAGTTTCAACCAACGTCTCCTAACTGACCATCTCGGTTTTTACTTGCTCTAGTCAAGCTTTTTGATATAGTTGCCTGTGGATTAGTGATCAAATTGAAGATATCCCATTTTTTTACCGTACTTTTAACAAACTGAACTATTAAAAATTAATACTCTTGTAAATTTTAATAACTTTTACTATGTGTGTGGTAATTTACAATGTTCTCAGTATTCATCTATCCAACGATTGGCGTTTTCACATTAAAAGAATGCTTACTGCATTCTACACTTTAAATGTCAGGATGTCGCTAATATCAATTTCTTATATTGCTACGCAGAAAAATTCGAATTTGATGAGCATGGCGAACGTTTCAATCAGGTGACGTTGAGATGAAGTCAATTTGGTTAGGTTTTGAGGGTTAATTGGCGCAGCAAAATTGTTTCCCAGGCAATTGATATGTTTCACCTGAAGACATGTAGCAGCTAAAGCTAAAAAAATGGGTTTCTGCATTAACATTTACTTATTTATTTATTTATTTATTTATTTATTTATTTAAAGAAAAGGTTCACAAATAAGACAGAGTCTTTAAAATGCAGTAAGAATATAGATACATAACAAAATAACAAGTGATAAACAACAAAAAAAATAATTAAAAATTTAACTTAATACAATTAATATCATTTAAATCAATTAATATCAATTAATAGATTTAAAAACCGGAAAAACAAATGATTTAAGTGGATTAAGGATAAGGTTGTTAGCTTTAGCCCAATTTGTTATTTTGCACAAGTCTTCGTTTACTTTCATACATAAATCATCAACGTTACTTGATCTTGAAACTTGAATTTCTCGAAAATGGGACGAGGGATTTAAAAACAGTTAACGCCATTAAATTCACCGTCCTCGACTTATGCTGAAATATTTTGTCCTAAACTTGTCTGATTTTTGAACATGCAAAGTATAAGTATAAAAGATAAGATATACTAATGGTATTCAGTAAAATTTGTTGTGTCCTGCTTAACTGCTAAATTGTTAAAGTTAGCAGCTGTTGATGTGAACGCATCTGATAAGATATTTTACAATCAAGTGCGAAATTGATATGTCAAAATCCGCTGGGTTTTTCTATAGCTAAAAGTCTGTGATCTTAATAACTTGTGCAACCAGTACTCACTAACCATAAATGTATTTTAATTTTTATATTACAGTGCGTTAAAACTTTTGATACATTTGCCACTCAAAAACATTAAAATTTTGTAAATCTCTACCAAACCCATTAAAAATTTTTTATTTTTTTATTAATTAGAGCAGTTTTTAGATTTTGAAACTGCAAATCAAAAATTATTTGGTATTTGTTAGAACTCATTCCCGAAATGATTCATTACTACACTCAACAAGTTTGACGTTTCCGACTTAGCAAATTGTATCTGCTAAAAAAACCAAATGCTGAGCTTGTTAACTCACTAAAAAGCTGCTTAGTCTTTTCCATTGGCGTCGGAAGCGGGGGGCAAGGTGGGCAGTTGCCCCCCACTTTTTTAGCTAGATAAACAATTTATAAGGAAAAGTTATTCAAAATATCAGTTTTTTTGCAACGATAATATTTTTGTATTATATATTTTCCTCTTCTTTCTCTCTTCTTCATGTTTCATGTGAAGAAATTTTGGTAAACTTTTTTTGCACCACTATTTGTACTGCCCCCCCATTTGTACTGCCCCCCCAGATGAAATTCGCTTCCGACGCGCTTGGTCTTTTCCCATACAAATCTTTGATAGGACTTAACAAATTTGTTAAATTTAGCAAGTTAGCAGGACTTAACAAATGTAGTGAATACCAATACTATGGTTAAAAATAAATAAATTTTTTGTTTTTAAAATTCTAAAACAATATAATTTAAATCTAAAAATATAATAATAAAAAAACCTTCTGCACGCCTTCTATGTTTGATTCGTGATAAAAAAGTAAGCAAGGAGCACTACAAACCAATCTTTGCAGAATCAATGCAGTCGCTTTCTCGAACCTTTGCTTTTTGCACAGTAGTTGAAAAATATTGCGTGGAAATAGTTAGAGTTAATAGTTAAAACCGGTAGTTTTAGACCCGGCCATGCTCCACCTCAGGTGTATTGAATTGAGAAGAATGAGCAGACCTACGTAAGTGAAAAGTATTTCGACGAATTATTCGATTATTTGCATTCTGCAGTAAAACCGATCGAGGTAAATCAAGTCCTGATACTACGCGAGCTGGTATCCATTTTCCTTCATGCCCATACACCCTTCTTCAGCTCTAATTCCCGTCGCGGACGCTTTGGAGTGTTGTTTTGAACCATTTTCTTTTGTCGCTCTTCTAGTATCGCCTGTCAACCCTTTGGTACTTGCGGTAGCAAGTCTTCCTCTTTTTTGGTTAACCATTTTCCTAACTTTCGACACATCAGTATTTCTGCAGGTGAAAATCCAATTCCTGGAATAGGCATTATCTGGTATTCTCATAAAGCCATTTCCAAACTACCCTCCCCCTTACTGATTTTCCTTAATAATGATTTAGATATGTGAACAGCTTTTTCTGCTAGTCCGTTTGATCTTGGATATCGAGGGCTTGTGTATACAAAATCAAATTTGAAACTTTAAGCAAAGTTTTTTAGTTCATACGAATTGAAAGGCTAGTTGTCTGAATGACGACTTGTGGAATACCATGCACCGAAAACATTTTACATAAAATCTATTTAACTGTTCTAGCAGTCTTATCAACAATTGTTCTAACCATTTAGAATAAAACCAGCTCTAACCATTTAGAATAAAAGTTTATAGCTACTTAGTATGATTTCCCCACGTAATCTATACAATCTACTTCAATCTTTTGGAACGGAATTTTCGGCACCTGATGCGACCAGAGAGTGTTTTTTATTTTCTGGTCTAAACCTTTTACATTCGCGACATTTATTAACCATAGTTTCTATATCTCTGTCAATGTACAAATAGTACAGAGTTCTTTTAGCCTTATTCAAAGTTTTATTTATCCCCATATGAGATTTATGAAGCATTTCTAGCATTTCGGGAATTAATGAGTTTGGAACGATAATGCGATTTTTGTAGCATACCAGGTTATTTTAAACATATATCTTATCTTTAAATTGCTAGAAAAATTTAAAACTGTCAGGTAATTGGCTTTTACTAAAAGGTGTTTTTTATAGAGTAATGCAAGTTTAAATCGTATGATTTCGGCCATGTGGCCTCCACGGCTTTCAAGATTCAAGTTGAATCTGGTATTCAAGTTGAATCTTGAAAGATTTTAAGCCAAGATCTTTTCGTAAAATCTTCCATAAAGTGGAAGGACACAACCCCAGTTGCTGAGAACGGCGACGAATTGATTGATTAGGATCATCTTCAATGCTTTCCTGTACAGCGGCTACAGATTTTTCAGTGCGCACTGTTCGGCGTCTCACGGGATGCACATTATCAGTAACAGTAAATGTGGTCCGAAAACGATATATTGTTCTTCGAATAAGCAGCTCTGAAAGACGATTATGAACTCCATAAAATGGACGAAATGCACGATAAGTTTGACGAACAGAACCATTATTTTGATTAAAAATTTCCACAATTTTCACGCGTTGCTCTGGTGAAAGTCGATTAATAATAAAATGTCAAAGCAAACGTAACAAAAAGCAACTATCAGCTGGTAAATGGGTGATTAAATAAAGCAGCGATGACAGTTCAAAGTTATGTCACTCTATAAAAAACACCCTTCGCCAACCATCAAAATATAGTTTAACAAGACACTGCAAGTCTTCATAATTTTTTGTTTCATTATCTAATATTATTCTTTTTGTTTCACTCATATTAATACTAAGAACACTATCTATCAACAAACTTTCAATGTCAATTAAAGGATCATCAATGAAATTTCTGGAAAGCAGATAAGCAACGTACAAAAATTTACCAGGTACATATTTTATTTCTAGTTTGTACTTAGACTGCTTTAGCTGCATTCGTTGAAGACGAGATGAGTGTATCTAACCAACATCTTTTCCTAATATTATAACTAGACGTTTAAGATCAGAGTGCACCGTGAAGTTTTATCCATATATATAATTGTTAAATTTTTCGCATGCGTATAAAACTGCTGAAAGCTCTTTTTTATTTGAGCGTACCTGCTCTCGGCATCCGTTGGGCTTTTAGAGGCATATGCCACAGGTTTACCTTCCTGCATTAAACAGCATTCAAGTCCACTCTGCAGAGAGTCTGTCTGAATTATTATCTCTTTCTTTGGATCAAAAATATGCAAAATCGAGATTTTCGCTAGAATGTTTTTTATTTCATCTATAACTTTTGTTACATTTTCTGTCCATTGAAATTCAGTGCCTGAAGGGGTGCACGCAGGTAGTTGAGCATTCCCATGAGTCACTCTAGATCTTTTCGGTTTTGTGGGTTCTTGAGTTTTAAGATTGCTTCGACTCGACTTGGATCGGGAGCAATCGTTTCCCCAGTAAATGTATGCCCTAGATATCGAACACTTTTCACACACAGTTGCACCTTGTCCCTATTAAATTTGACATTAACCTCTAGCGCTTTATTAAGCACTCTTTCGACGATTTGATCGTGTTCCTCTCTCATCTTACCTCCTACTATAACGTCGTCGATACACACAAAAGTTCCTGGCAAGCTGTAAAAGTATTTCATATAAAGCTTTTGGAACTTTTCAGGCGCTGTTTTTATTCCAAATGGAAGAACATTGTACTCATAAGTACCAAATGGGGTACTAAAAACTGTCAATTTACGTGACTTTTGGCACAATTCAACTTGTCAAAAGCCTTCCTTTAAATTCCTTTCATACCGCGCATGGAATCACAAAAATCTTCGAGCGTGGGGATTATGAAGTGTTCACTTTTTAAATTATTATTCAGCGCATTTGGGTCTAAGCACAACCTGAGTGAACCGTTCGATTTTTCAACCACAACTAATTGCTGTGATCATGATGCTGGTTCATCCCGTTCACTATTTTGAATAATAAATTGGTCGCTCTTTTTTACTACCTGAACCCTTCGAATCAGATTAAATTCTATGCACGTTTGTAATCCTAGTAAAGGCATTGAATTATCCTCGATTTTTGATGAACACGATTTAATTTTACCTTCACAATTAATCTTTCGCACAGCATCAAGGGAGATTAAATTGACATCAGCTCCGCTGTCTAATTTGAATTCAATATAACTTTGTTCGATTTCTCATGTTTCATACCAACCACGACCATCTCGCCGAGCCTGTTTCTAAACACCAAATTCTTGTATTGCATCAATATAACAAACCGACTCACCACCAAACCGACATCATCACCCTCACCACCACTATCAGATTAATGAACATTAATATTATGTATTCTTCTAGAATGACAAACCGTTGCAAAGTGAATGTATTTTCCACACACTAAGCACTTTTTGTTGAATGCTGGACAATTACCCCGCTGATTATGTCTATTACACTTGTTACATTTAAATTTTTCCTCACCTCTCCATGCGCCGATGCACCGCCGTAATACTGGTCTCTTTCCCTTGTTACATTATCCAGTGAACTAAAATGAGACGTTAAATTAGTTGTAGAGTTTTGTCTATTGTTGTTGTATTTGTTTGAATTAAATCTTCTCTGTTTTCCAGTTTTATCTTGAATAACAGCAACTGTTCCATGATCCGACTGCATTTGTTGCGCCTGTATACCTGCTTGCTCTGCTACTCTCTACACCTCTTTAGCTTTAGCTAAGTCACGGTTATCCGTTTTTAGCAACTGTAGCCGTAAATTTTGTTCGTTGATACCCATAACAATTCTGTATCTAATCATCATCTCTTTTTGGTCTTGAAATTCGCCATTTTCAGCAAGTTTTACAATGTCTGATAAAAAAATGTTCAAATGGCTCTGCTTCTCTTTGATTGCGAGAAAAAATTAAATACCGTTCATAAACTACATTAGTTCGCGATATGCAGTAAGATTGAAACGCTTGAATTACTTTTTCAGTTCTGTTTCTGTCTTCATTAATTATTGGCAATATTTGATAAATTTCCATTGCAATTTCTCGAGCACACGATAAAAATCTTGCTGTTTGAATGCCTTCTTTTTCCGCACAGGCTTTTGTAGCTACTGCATAGATTTTCCACATATTGTAAAATTTCCTCCATTTTTCTTTAATATTGCCTTCAAATAACAAAGGACCTGGCCGATGAAAATCATTGCTCGCCATTTGAGTTGAATTATTTCAAATTTTCTTTAGTCTTCAGATTAATTTTATGCTATTTAATTTACCGGCGTCGTTTAATTTGCCGACTGTGCCATGTTGTATTTGATCTTTATTCAACGAGCTTACAATGGCCGCATTCAGCGCAGACAACAGTTGGCAACTGTTGTGTAAAAATTCGCTGAATGGTACAAATTTGGTAGCGCTAACTAAAACTGATAAAGTAGCGAACGGCTTTTAATCGAGCGAACAAATTCTATGCTACATGAACACAACTGTTTGCTTAACTGACAGATGCTGTTACTGACGCTGTTAAATTAATAAACGCATAAAGAACGCAGAAAATTTAAGTGAGAAACCTTTGCATTGACTTAAATTTGCATAAAAATTAAATTGAATCTAACTTCTGACGTGTAGAGTAGCAACACATTCAGAGAAAAACATCGTGAACTAAGGTAGCGCTACCATTACAGTTCACAACAGTTGTCTGCGCTGAATGCGGCCAATATGAACTGAACTTACATAACTAATCCAAGATTAAGAGAGCAGTAATTCAGCAGATCGGCATATTTGTGTATGTGTTCCATGCATATGCAGTTTATGTGCTCAGCGTACTTATACATCGGATAGATAAACAAAAAAACTACGGTGTCAATATTTTTAACAAACTTTTTACTGATTTTTTATGCCTGAAAATTTAAAAAAAGCTTAACGAAATAGTAAAATTTTGAACCGAGTTCAAACATTTATTGTATTATTTGCATACCCCAGACAAAATTTTTGGCCGGAAAATGAACTTAAAACGGCAGACAGGTAGTCTGTTTATTGGAATATAAATGAAATTATTTTGGCCCAATTTTGGCAGGGCAGGGCGGGAATTGTAACAAAACCAGCCAGTTGACTGCCACTGTACAGAACAGCAGACTGACTAACAGAGGCTCAAAAATGCATAAGAGAGCATGCAAGTGGCGTTCAGTGGAAGCAACTTGGCAGGGAATGTACAGAGCAGAATACAAGCAGGTAGTGGCAGGTAATTGTATGGGGCATTAACATGGCATAGAATGCAAAATATTGGTTTCTTTTATATATTTTAGGTTATTTTATATATTTGAACTTTTTTTGTTCAACTAACAGTTTTTGGTCCTTGGGTTTGTCGATTTTTTTCGATTCACTTAAATTTTGAACGGCTTTGATGTTGTGACATACAATTTTGAGTGAGATTTTTCAGACGTAAATTTCTAAGTTTTTTTTTTTAAAGTTTATCTTAAGTATATCAGGTATAAGCAAACGCAAACAAAGAAGGAAATCCACTCCTGTGGGTATAATAGCAATGCCACTAACAATACCAGAGACTACGTGTGCGAACAGTTTTATTGAAACAAATGGTGAGTTTTAAAATTATTGCACTATAAAAACATAGTCCTACACGCAAAAAATAAGCACATTTCCTTAACGAAATTTGACAGAGAAATGTTTGTACTATATAATCAGTTTAAGTTTTTAATTGAGATGATGAATTCCCTGGTCACTCATCCTTCCCAGAATCAAAAAATTGTGCATCAGACGAGTATAGTGAAGATTCGATTGCTGGAAAAGATAGATTTGTTCTAGGATCTCCGTTATCAACATCTGAAGTCTTCACCTCAATTCTAGCATACGTTTTACGACATAAACTAAGCAGTTCTGCATTAAGCAGTTTGTTGGAATTGATTGATTCCATCCATATGCCCTGAAACGCCCATTTCCACTTATGTCTTTAAAAAACATTTCATAAAAATAAATTCCGCTATGAAGTGTACGGCGCATTGCAACAACTGTTACAGACCAGTAAAAGGAAATGCGAGGAATATAATAGCAAAGGCGAATTCGGATATCTACTCACCTTTTCAATAGGGGCAAGCAATTATTTTTCGCAAAGATTTCTGCAAACAAGTGCTTACCATTTTAGCAGAAAAAAAAAATGTTGACAGGCTAGAAGACATTTACGATGGTGAACTCTATCGCAATCAATGCGAAAAAAGATTCATGAATGACCCCAGGACTTTATCATTCAGATCTTCTGAAATACAGTAAATTTCGCCACAATGTATTAAAAACTGAATTTTGCATTACATGTAAATGATATTTCTTATGTTTTGCGTTCCACCAAATATGATTCTTAGTGTTCCACTAAATATGATTGAAAACGAATAAAGCACCTTTTCCCTTATCAATTTTTAAATAACGTTTATTTATGTAAACTTTCGGCAAAAAAAATTAATTGTAACTGTCAAGTTCACATGTTACATGTGAAAAGGTTTTCAAAATTTCAAGTTAAAGCCAGTAAAAAGTAAGAGCTCAGAAGAGTTAGACAGAATAAAAGCGTCTTCCAGTATAAGACGACATAATTCTGTTGTCTAGAAAGCAAAACATTTTTAAGCTGCTATACCATTTCAATTGGATGCCAATACAATGCTTATTTTTAACAGAGTTCATGTGTCAGTATAGGCCCACCAGGAAATGTGAGCATTCCCGGATGTTACCAGTAAACATTCCATGGAATGTAGGAGGCATTCCCCTTTGCTGCACACTCCATTGCTTTTTTAACATAGCATGTCATTAGAGGGAAACATTCCTCCCCGCTGTGTTAAAAAGTCATGTGGAAACATTTCTCTCCGCTGTCGTCAAAAGTGAATTGGAAGCAGTCCTCTCCCCTGTTTTAAGAATTAAATTGGAAACATTGCTCTCCCTTGCTATCAAAATGGATTCGGCCAGGATTCGAACCCGGGACCCCTGAGCGAGAGTCGAGCGCGCTACCACTAGACTATCGAATTCTACAATAAGTGGCTAGAAAACAATGATATTAATATTTTCTATTGTCATTGCTTGACAATAAATAAAAGTTTCCACATGCATTCTTAAAGAAGCGGTGGGGAAGCAATATAAATACAAAACTACCCTTAAGCTTCCAAAAGAAGCGGTGGGGAAGCAATATAAATACAAAACTACCCTTAAGCTTTCAAAAGATACGGTGGGGAATGTTTCTTCATCACTTTAAGATGGATGCCTTCCGATTTTTCCTAGAGTGGGGCGAAAGCATTCTGTTCTGTAGAAAACAAAACTTTTAAGCCTGCCTAAATATTTCAGTTCAATGCCAAAACAATGATTTTATTCAACAGAGTTCATATGCCTGCCGTTATAGTGCGAAGGAAGGCTGCTGCTAAAAAAACAAAAATGTTTGAGCTGCTTGAACATTTCAGTTGCCGTCCAATACAATGCCGAATTTCGACACACTGCCTTCTACTGACTTTTCCATGCCTTCATGCTGCTACTTTCTGGCAGCCTTTTTTGATAAAAAGTAAACTGGCCGCCACCATATTTCAACATACTGCCAGAACTCTGCTCATTTGCCACAATTATGCTGATATAATGCCGTTTTCCTGTCGAATATTTTGTCTGGGGTAAGTAATTTGATATGTTTTATATTTTTATGAAAAATTTTAAAACTTTAAATAATAAAACGCCTCATATGTGTTCCTCCATAAAAAGATATTGGTTCCTTTATGGAATATCTTATTATACTAATAAAAATAAAAAATGGGTGGCACATTGGGTGTTTTGAGAAAAACTTAAATGGTAACGGAAACCAAAAAATTTTTGTTTGTTAAAGTTATTTATTTTTATATATATTTATTTGTATTGGGCATAGATGGGCATAATGCATTGAATGATTAGTGCATTAAAAATATCATGGAACCCTTGATGGCCATGGTGCTCTCAAACAAATGCTGCACAGCCGCCATTTTGTATTGACATTTCTACAAACATTACGTTTTGTATATCAATATTTATATTATGAAACGTACTTTGCAGATTTTTGATTGACCTTTTCATTGAGCCAAAAAAAAATCCTCCTATTTTTCGTGACTAACTTAGGTTTCCCCCTTAAATAAAAAAAATTCAAAATTCTAGAAGTAATAATCTATGAAATAGTAAATATCGGGCTTAGAACGCTTAAGAAAATTTGTTGAGGCTATTGGGGACCCACACTTCAGCACTCCAAAATTATGTGAAACTGATAAATAAGTTCCAAGATTTTATAGAAAAAAATTGTATTTTGAATTAAATAAAATTTCAGGTTTTTTCATACTCACTTATTTTAATTGAGTGAAAGTGTAAATTTAGCTTAAATATACGTGAAATTTTCTTTAGCAAGTAGAATGACATGACCACTCGGTCTTTAATCTAATCCCAAATCTAATACTGCGTTACCTAAGCAAATCATTGCGATTGTATTCGATCGAAATAACTTTAACATACTGTTATGAGTTCTTCATTATTTATTGAAACTAAAACTTCCGCTTTTCGTATTTAAATAGGTAATTAAAACTTTTAAAAATGTCTAAAACAGTAATAAAATTTTTTAATATATTTATTATGGATTAAAGAGACAATTTTCGCCAAATTCCATGACAATCTTATAAAAGACAAGTTTAATGAGTTTTTCACATCATGATAAAACAAAAATGCATTTCTACGTTATGAACATGACATGACAGAGTATGTCAAGAGAATGATATACTTCACGAAGAACTTAATAAAACTTAAGAAGAAGAAAATAGGGATGTTAAAAGCCCCGAAACTAAAATACCGCCACGACTTTAATGCTATCGTTGACTGCCATACGACAGATGATGAGTCTGCATTTTAAAGTCTTGATATATATGTATTTCGATTTTTTTTTCAATCCTGAATTATGCACAACAAGACATAAATGTTGAGCTTACATAGAGCCCATAGAGGCTTACGAACAAAAGAAATAATTTAATTTGTACACCTTTCAAACTTTTCCAATGAAGCACTTTTACGCTACAAGCAGCAAACATTGCGTCGTCGTTGGAGCAAAACTGACAGGGAAGTTCTTGATTTCCCAAGTCATTCAGAATTCGTTGTCGGATGTTGTGTGTCACAAACAAAGAGCAGAGATTCAGAATTATTTTTATTTTTGTATGTTTTGTATGTTAAAAAAATCCTCTCCTGCCAAGTAGTGGCAAATCCGTTTTATTTTTGCTTACCTGATCTTCTTTTTTTGTTTGCTTGTTTATCTGTGTGTTTGTTTATTTTTACATATTTTATGTTGATTTTCATGTCATTTTGTATTACAAGCAAACCAGCAGATTTGTTTGAATGTAAAATCAGTACATTCGAGCGATATCAATCTCATGCACATCTAGGAAAATATTCAGGGCAGAATTTTATTCACTAAATTCGTTTTATGAAAAACATGTTATCTGTATCGTTATTGAATTTGAATTAACTAATTTGTATAACATTTTTCTTATTATTCACCTATGTATCTTAGATGATTTTTTTTACTATGGTGTAAATATAAAGAAGGGTATTATAAGGATCAGAAATGTAAAATTTTGAGTTGAATATCTCTCAAACTGAGTGCGCTTAAAGAAAAATACCGTTTTTTATATATCTTTTTACAGAATATTTCAAATTTATATTTTTAAGGTATTAAGTGTCCAGTATAAAACTAACTGCTTAAGCGAATGATATTATTTGTGTTTGCAAAAATTTAATACTTTAAACTGCTGCACTCTGTAAAAGTTAAAACTAAAACTTTTTTTAACTTGACAAACATGAAAAACATTAACTTGATGGCACTTGTTAATGTAACAATAAATACCCTAGACTGATGATGCCTATTTTATAGATAATTAGCAAAGTTTTTTTTCATTGAAACGTACGTGTTTGACAATATAATTTTAATTTTATAGAAACACAAACTAAGCAAAATTTATAAAAAACACAATTTTAAGAAAGTACTTTTATCAAATAAGTCTATCAAAAACATTTCTTTGTGGTGGTAAGACAAGGAAAAATTTATTGACGTTGTTCAGCAACTAGTAATGCGAATTCGACGTTGTCCTTGTTTTGGAGCTCATCCTTAAAATCTGAAGAGGAATCTGATTCTATTACAGAATTATAAGAATCATTTTCAGTTTGCTGATAATTTTTTGAGGAATTTTTGCTGGCAAACAATTTGAAACGAAATCTATAAATTTGGAACGTTCTTTGACTGGAGTGTTTACTAGAGTATTTGTTTCAAATATTTGTAATAAAAATTTTTGTGGCAAATTTATTAAAGAATTTAAGTCGTTAATATTAGTTTTATGGTACTGGCGTAAAGCTTTCACAACTTCGTTTTTGATGTTTTCTGTTGCGTCTTATTTTAAAATTAAGTGGTGCACTTGTATTAAAATAAAGTTTTATAAAGATAAGAAAAGAATATTTGCCTTCGTGATTTATCACTCCGCTGCATAAATCCGGAAATAGGTCTTTAATTGATAGCTACCGTGGCATCGCAAAATTAAGCGCTTTGCCTAAACTTTTAGAGGCAATTGTTACATCACGACTATCGCATAGCGTTAAATCTTTAATGTCTCCTTTCCAACATGGATTCCTTTGACGTTGTAAATCACAAAATATTGATCTTAAAATTAAATCTTGTTGGATTTCCTATACCGTTGGTAAAGTGGATAGAATCTGCTTAAGCAATAGATCACAATCTGTTATTTTTAAGTTCAAGAAATCACACGAGTTTCCTGTTACTTCAGGAGTACCTCAAGGAAGTCATCTTGGGCCCCTTCTGTTTCTACTTTTTATAAACGATTTGCCATCTTTCATAATGCATTCTAGCATCTTAATGTTTGCTGACGACGTCAAACTCTTCCTTTCTTTTAAAAATGATAACGACGCTGTATTTTTGCAAGCCGACATTGATCATCTTCATAACTGGTGCAAAACGAACCGTTTGAACCTCAACATGAAGAAATGCAAGCATATGTCTTTCTCGCGCAAACCACCAATTAAATGTACCTTCAAAATTTGGGGTTATCCATTGGAGTCCTTAGATATTTTCAATGATCTTGGAGTTACAATGGATCCTAAACTACGCTTTAATATTCATGTAAATAAAATAATAAATAGAGCAAATAGTACTTTAGGATTTATTAAACGTTGGGCAAAAGAATTTAATGATCCATTCATAACGAAAACCTTATTCACTTCCCTAGTGCGGCCTATCTTAGAATACGCTTCAGTAGTTTGATACCCACGATACGGTTGTTACATAGACGACATTGAATCAGTGCAGAAGCAATTTCTTTTGTTTTGCTTAAGCTATCTTTATTGTAATACTGATTTTCACTTACCATCTTTTGAATATCGATTACAACTCTTAAATCTTCCTTCTTTAAAAAATCGGACAATTATGATAAATACTTGTTGGATTACAAAGCTTTTACATGGATATGTCAACAGTCCATATCTATTGAGTAAAGTATATTTTAATATTCCTCTTCGTCCTAGAAGATCTTTTGAGTTACTCCACATGAACTTTTGTAGAACTAATTATTTGCAAAATGAACCTCTTAGAAGCGCTTGCGGTGATTTTAATTATGTATCTGATGTCCTTAAGTGAATCCATGGATTCAATCAAACATAAAATTATAGATTACCTGCAGTATCGACGTTGATTATGTAAAGTTCTTTCAAAAATATATCTGATGCATCTGGTGATTTGTAAACACATTATCATTAATATAACAATCCAAATGGATAAATGTACCGTGGTGTCTTGGTGTCTTTTTACCTCTTGAAACACTACGTTAGATCGATTTGTAATATATTAATATGAGTGGCCGATAAGACCTAGTTTGTCTTGGTGCCTGCGTTCGCAACTGGTTTTCTTTATTTTATGAAAATTGGTTTGGTGAAGTTGACCTAGTTTGTCGAGTAACCACCCTGTCAGACAGAACGATATATATTATATATTTACCTATTGGAGGGATGTTTTATTGGGTATGAGACCTTGTTTGTCACACGACTCCGACGGATACAAAAATTGTTGCTAACTTGACCTTGTTTGTCTTGAAAACGCAACCCTGCTTTGCTGTCTGATATTATCGATTCTGACTTAACTTTTTTTTTTTGTTATTTTTTATACTTTAATAAAATTATATACTTAAGCTATTTATTAAAACTTTTTAGTTTGTTAATAAAACATGATTTCAATCGAAATCATACTTTATATTTTTAAATTGTATTAAATATCTTATTTTATAATTTTAAATTTGCTATAAAACCTGTTTAGGTTTAGCAATCAAGTAAATAAATAAATAAATAAATGTTTTATGCAACAATTACAAAGGCTGATTATACGTTATGGACCAGATGTTGTCTAAATATAGCACCAAACGTAAAGCAAATAAATGGCCATTAGCTATTTTTTTCAACATGATCGACGTGGCTGTGTTGGTTGCATTTTTGTGCCTATTCTAGCATTCATACAAATTCGAAAAAGACGACTCTCTCGTTGAGGCTTTTTGGCATCAGTTGGCCTTCAGATGGCGACGTAAAACAGCAAAACCGATACACCATCGCCCTGGCTGATTTTGAGCTTATGATCCGCTGCAATTCCATCCTGTTCAACTGAGAGAAAACTGGCCGGTTGCCATCGAAGGGTCGTTTGCGTGGCTATTGATACTTATTCAAACAATAACTGTAAGTCCATTTTGAATACAATTGCCGACAGTATCTAAACGAACTAAATTTGAAAATTTTAGTCTAAAACGACCCAAACAGTCTGAAACAAAGCATTTTTATTGATTTGTGGGCGGTTAAAGGTGGGTGTGGCAAAATTTCCTAAACCATTTCGTACTTGAAACAAATAGACTGCCAAAATTTCAGCTCAATCGACCCAGTAGTTTTGGAATATATAGACATCACACAGACAGACGATCAGGATAACAGAGAATGTTTTGCTTTTAATATCCAGACTATACTACAAAGTTTGTATTAAAACAACTTCAATTCATTAATAACCTATAATAAAATAAAAAACATACGTAAAAGAAACCCAACATTACTTTTATATCACATTCTTCATACAAAATGTGTTAAGAAATTTACGGGTGCCCGGATACCATTATCAGGAGGGTAAGGAATATTCGACTTTGGATCGGCTCAACAACCAACCAAAAAATTCTAGAATGCTAAAAATAAGAAAAAACGATAGAAAACAACTATTTATACAATATCATGGAACCTCAAGCTTGCAACTTTTTTGGCTTGAAAGATATTTGACTTCAAAGTCGTTTAGGGTAACCAGGTACCCGTGTCAGGAGGGTAAGGGTTAATGCGATATCTTCCTGGGTTCCACAAAATGATTTCAGTCTAAATGTCTAATATCTAAATGGCTAAATACTATCTATTATTTTTCAAGAACTAATGCATTGAATCTTAAAGTACAAAGGCTTCCTCCTTCAAATGCCGTTGAGTTTGCTCAAATATTTTTCTTTTCGTTGAGATATCACATGTTGAAATTTTTAAGTTTGAACTGTTTGACGTCTAAGGATCCTTAGTAAATTTTTGCATATTAAGAAACTGAAAATAATTGCTTAAAAATAAATGTTTTATCTTTTCAGTTCGTATTTTATGTGTAACCTTTAATCGTGGAGGTTGCTTGTCTTGGGTGACCCCTAGTGAAATTTTCAGGAGTATATTTTTAGAAGGTTTTAACCTTTGACCTCCCTCAAAAGTTAACTTATAGGGTTTTTCCAAAAAAAAGGGTCAAATTAACCCATACTAGAAGGAGCTAGGGGTTAAAGTGTTCCGAAAAAATATTCCCCGGAAAATTTCACTGCAAAAAAATTTGATAAAAGCCCAAGTCGCTCTACTGACTTGGGCTTTTATTATTGATGTCAAATACTATCATTTGATAGATGGCAAACATAACCTAAAATATGACGATAAACAGTGAAACAGTGTACTTACTTTTAGGTAAGTATATATCAAACTTGACGTGACAAAGCAATTCTGTTGCCATATTCAGATTAAGCGAACTAAAATCCTTCGGGTATGCATCCTGTTTCTTAACCCTTCTTTACCTGCACAAATAATGCATGTTGAAATACTCTAAGAAAACTTCGGTTCTCATGTATGTTTATCATTTTTTTATACACGGTTTAAAATTTTGGATTAAGTTTTAATCCAAACTTTGGATTAAAGGGGTTTTTAATCCAAAAAGTAAAATTTTTAATCTCTTCTTTTGTTTAATTTATTTAAATCTAAAAAATTTTATGCTTTATACTATTTTTGGACTACGAATTCATCTTACTTGCATTCGCAATGAAGCAAAATAAGCTAAACTTTGTTAGCAACTGCGTTAGACGAGTGGATAAGATATTGAACCGGCAGACGAGTGGACATGTGTTCAAATCAGGAGATGGTTTACTAAATTTGATTTTATGTTTATATTTTTTTTTTTTTTTCATGCATTCTGAAAATTTTAAATTTTTGTGGATTAAAAAGTAATATTTTTGGATTAGGAATTTTAAACTTTTCCTTGTATTAAAAATTACTCTTTTTTGGTGTTGTTCTGTATGTAATCTTTGTTCCATATGACTCAAAAAAGTTAAAAATTTAGTCTAGTTTACATAGTTAACCGTGTACATGTGGCCTCCAGAGCTTTGGAATATGCATTCATATTCAGAATTTTAAATACATTCTTAATTTTTTATTCATTTATATTCAGTATTTATTTTGAATTCATTCTTAATTTTTTATGATTTATTCATTTTTAATTTATTGGTAGCTGTAGCCTACTGGTAGAGTGTATTTGCTCGTAAGATAAAGAACCGCGGTTCAAACCCCAACTCAGACAGTATGTTTTTCAACTGAATTAATATTTCTGTTCGGCTCCAACCTCTCATTGCAGACAATGGGATACTTCAGAGAGTAAAAGTTGCCATGTAAAGTTTCTGGAGAACATAAACCGTTTGGAGTCGGCATAAAACTCGTAGGTCCACTTTTCGATCATTTCCGTTTAGGCATTTAATAACACGCACAACACAATTTATCAGTATAAGCTCAGTCAAAGTCCTTCCAAGGACTGCAATGGCCAATTTATTTGTTTTTACTTCAAAACATAGCCTGAACCTTAAGCCATGAATAAAAAATTAATATGAATAATGAATGGATAATGGTTAAAAAAAATTAATAATGAAAATAAAGTTAATAATAAATAAATAATGAATAAAAATAAATTTTGAATAAAAAATTAAAGACAAATAAATAATGAATGACAAGTGAATAATTAATAATAAAAGAATATTGAAAAATAAATTAATAAGGAATACAAAATTAATAATAAATAAAAAAAGAATCTATGAATTTCTTTATGAATAGCATTCTTTGTGAATACCATTTATATGAAAAAAATTGATTCATTATTCCGAAAAACAAAAATGAATAACTCATCACTTTTCTTAATTATATGTGAATTAAAAATTTTATCTATGAATCAATTTTATATTCAGTGAATGGATTCCTATTCTATTATTCACTGATTCACCTTTTTGCAAATTAAACAAATTTACACAAACAAACAAATAAAATTCCTTTACAGCTTTGGTGGCTTTATAACTAGGGCACTTGTGAGAGTCATAACCTAAACGTAGTGGGTTCAAGTCCACCAGGTTTACTTTTATTTTTGTGGTAAATATTTTAATACAAGCATTTATTATGATTTAATCCCATGTGGGAATAAAACTCTATTTTACTATTTGACGTCGACTGAATTGTATACGGTTTCGGTGCCGTTATATACACAATACAGGATTTACTAGAATTAAGTTCAAGATTTTTGAGCGTATACGGTTATTTGGTGGCACTTATAAATGTAGTTTTTTCCACATGATCTAGATATTTTTTGACATGCCAAAGTTTCTAGAGTATTTTATTAATGTTACATAATGTTAAAAGCAGCACATGCGATATGATATATTTCAAACAAATGTAGGTTCTAAGTTATGTGTGAAAAAGGAAGCAACATAAAATATATTGGGATAAGCTTCAGGAGTAGTGATTCATAGTGGCACATATTTTGGCTCATTCAACTTTAATGCGATCGACTGACAGCAGACAGATTGAAATGAAACTTTTAAGATAACTTTTGATTTATGATAAGAGAGGCGGTGGTAAAATGATTTTTTCATTTGTATACAACAGTGACAACAAAACGAGAGAGAGACTGGAAAAGTTATTAGAAACTTTTCTTATATTAATTATTGAAACTTAACGAGAGTTAAGTTTGAGTTCTCAAAAACATTAAGATAATATGACAACAGGTAATCATGAAGAAGTAAAAGTTTGGCAGTTTGAAGGAAGTAACAAATTTTGAGTCATCAACAACATTCAAAAACATTTGATTTGTGTAGAAGAGTAAGACATGCACTTAGTATAATTTGTTTAATAGTTTTTTTTATGGTTTAGTTTTGTTTATTGCACAGAAATTGTTTACTTGTACATGATAAGCAAAAATCAATCGCTTCTCAATCATAAAATTTGTATTATATACAAAACAAATGTCATAAAATAACTGCTTAGTTCCAGCACATTTTGTTTAATTCTAGAAGATAATTTTCTAAAATATTTTGCTTAAAGGAATGAAGCACATTCAAATTAATCATAACAAAAGAAATAAAAATAACGAATAATACTAAGGGCCAATTTTTTAGTGTGAGCTTAAACTCTAGTCAAATTAAACCAAGCTTTTACTTACCAAAACTGGACGTTTAAACTCGGTTTAAATAGATATTTTGGCATTCGTTGAATATTATCTTATAATATGACTTAAATTGTCATATAATGTGTTTCTATTTTGTCTAAACCGAGTTTAAACGACCAACTTTGGTGAGTTAAGCTCGGTTTAATTTGACTAGAGTTTAAGTACGCCCTGAAAAATTGGCCCTAAAGTACGATATATCTTATGGCGTTTTCTTTTCTCGCGATAATGTTGTATTTATTCTGCCCTGCGCCGGGGCTGTTAAATGTTCGTGTTCTTTTCTCAGCATATTTATAGGGTTGCGTGTTCTTTTCTCAAAATGTTGCACTCTGATCCGGCAAAAGTGCTATATTTTTTACCCTTGTGAAATCGTAAAGGCGGAATGCAACATTATCACCAGAAAAGAAAACTCTATAACAGAGAGTGTTGCCAAGCGGATTTTTATAAATCGTTTATAATTTATAAATAAAGATTTTGTTATAATGGATGTAGCTAAATTGCATAATTTTGTTATTTAGCTGATTTGTGTAAGGGTTGCATTTTTCTTGTTCTGTTCTCATATGAAAAATGCGACATTTTCGCAGGGAGTATGGCAATATTTTCGTAATGTTACCATATAATGAGGTGACATTTTGATCAAGAAAAGAAAATGCCATTAATGAAATTTCAAACATATGTTTTATTCATCTCAAACGTAAAAAACCGGGTCAGCATCAAAGCGTCCATCGAATGGCCTAAAATAAATTATTTACTCCGATTTTTTCATCCGTTTGTCATTCTGAGCAGTAGCATGTGTAGAATAACGTGTTAAATTTCAGAGCTATTGGATAAATATTTTTTCTTTAAATCATGCATCCCAACTTGAAAAACGTTGTTTTGAGAAAATCGCGTTTAAAGTTGAAATCTACCTTGAAGTCTACCTTGAATAAATGACTTTGACGCGTTTCGCTATATATTCTCACAGAAAAGTTTTTTGAGTATTTCACTTTTATATTACTAAGATCATGTTTTTTAAGATTCATTCTATCATATTCTATAAAAAAAATTGATCTTTATAAAATTTGTAGGTGCTTTATTTCATTAAGGGTGTAATCTGGGGTTCGAGTTTCAAAAAGGGCGCTGTTTGTTGTTAAAGCTTTAAAAGTATTTTTCTCGAAACAAAATTTTGATGATCCCGGGTCAAGCGCGTCAGAAGCGAATTTCATCTGGGGGGGCAGTACAAATGGGGGGCAGTACAAATAGTGGTGCAAAAAAAGTTCACCAAAATTTCTTCACATGAAACATGAAGAAGAGAGAAAGAAGAGGAAAATATATAATACAAAAATATTATCGTTGCAAAAAAACTGATATTTTGAATAACTTTTCCTTTTAAATTGTTTATCTAGCTAAAAAAGTGGGGGAAACTGCCCACCTTGCCCCCCGCTTCCGACGCCAATGTCCCGGGTGTTTAAAAAATCTATTATTATATCATATCGTAACTTTTGCACTCACCTCGTCGGATTCTCGTCGGATTTGTGAAACTCTGAAAAACAACAACAACGTTGATTTTGCTTCCAGTAAATTATTGCAAAATGTTGTTGTTTTTGACTAACAAAAACTACCAATATATAAGATTTCAGTAAAAAAATATACTATTGGGATAAATATTATTAGTTAAGTCATATTGCTTTATTGCTTTATTAAAGAAATATGCACAAAATCCAACATCGGGTCTATTTTTCCTGAAACCACAGCATTTTGGTCAAATATCGGTTAATAGGATTCAGGACTGAAAATCATAACCTTTTCGATTGAGAAAAATGTACCTTTTTGACTAAGAACGTACTTTTTTAAACAAAATCTTACTAAAAAATAAATAGGGGTATTCACGATTCAGTGCACTTGGCTGTGCAATTGAGGACTTGTGCAGTTAGGTTTTCGTGAACACCTTGAAAGCTTTCATAATTTTTCAATGTTTTCAACTATTCAAGTCCTCAAGTTTGAGTCTACGGTAGAAAAGCACTCGTGCAGATTTTTGACTTACGTGTACATTGCTTTTGTAAAGTACACATGTCCTCAACTGCACTAAATCATGAACACCCTATTGTTAAGTTTTTACTAAGGGAAAGAAACATAATTTTCGAATTTTAAAAAACAATACTGTGTATCTTTTATTATCAAAACAAATTTACTTTCCTCCAAGTCAATCTATTCCCATTTAAATCAATAAATTTTGTGAACAAAAAATATTTTTTATAAAAAGTAACGTAAAGCTAAAGTCGGGAATCTTGAGACGAACAGCCAAAAACTAGCAGAAATAAGCAATTTGCTAAAAATTTTTGATTTTTTTATTGGTTGCACTTTTTATTTAAGGGCTTTTCTACACACTGAACGTAAAGGTAAGTAAGACATGTTGATATAAAATTAATTAAAAAATAAAATTTATAAAAGAAGAACAATTTGCAAGTTCAAAAATGTAACTTTTGAAAAAAGGCATATTTTCGTATTGAAAGGAGTATACCTCAAAGTATACCTCAAAAGGTTCAATTATACCGCTTGCGGCATCATTAAGGCAGAGTTGAAGAAATTGGAGAAAATGGGTGTAACTAATAACGCAGGTGAAGTCGTCTGAATGGGACACGCCGTTAGTTCCAGTTTAAAAGTCAAATGGGTCGATTCGCATTTGCGCGAATTATAAGGTAACTTTGAATAAGGATTTATTCACCAAACTAGATTTAGCGCAAACGTACAATAAATTTGAGTTGGATGAGTCTTCGAAAATTATGTGCGCATGGAGCACAAATAGATGCTTTTTAAGATGAATCGCATGCCTTTTGGCATAAAGCCAGCATCTAGTATTTGTCTAAGAGAAATTGAACGAACGCATGAAACATTTGCGTGAAGTTTTTAAAAGATTAATAGAATCTGGGTTAAAACTAAAAACGTTTGGATAGCTTATATATGGACTTATTTATAAAAATCAATGTGGTTGATAGGGTTGCCAGCTAAATTTTTTATTTGTACGAATTCGGTGCTGGCGCGAACACTAGGTAAAAATGGTTCGCTGAATCCGAATCCGTTGTCAGAATTTCAAAATTATGTAATTATTTATAACAGGGTTGCCACCTCACAATATGTCTTTTTAAGAGTTTTGAACATCAATTAACAGTGTTAGGAAGTCGCTGATTTCGAATCAATATGGTGGAAAGGCTTGCCACATAATTTTTTTTTACTTTTACGCGAACACTAGGTAAAAATGGGTCGCTGAATCCAAATCCGTTGTCAGAATTTCAAAATTATGTATTTCTTACAATAGGTTTACCACCTCACAAAATGTCTTTTTAAGAGGTTTAAACATCATTTAACAGTTTTAGGGCGTAAAACACTAACAACAAAAATGCTCACTAAATTTGCTTGCCTAGCATAACCACGGCATGAGCAACTTAATTTCCAACTAATAAACACTGATTTTTGGCGAGTGACAAGAGCATGCTTGTTTTCTTTTTTCCTGAAAAATTTTAATGCTCTGTTTGTAAAGCTGCAGTGAAGTAAAAAACAAAATTGTTTTCCTTTTAAAGTCTTGCTGCAAGTTCAATTGCGTGTAATTATTGTTTGCTTAATTATTGGTTGCTAATTAGTGTGCAAAATAAATAATGGAGAATGCAAGTGCTTTGTTAAGTGATATGAAACCAAATGAAGAATTAAAAAATAAAAGTGGTGTTTATAAAATATCACCCAAAAGAGGTAGGAGTGCAGTCTACGCCATTTTTGGGGAGATGCAAAGAGATGATGAATCGATCATTCAGAATTTTGTGTGCTGCCGCCTATGCAGTTGAATTAGAAAAATTAATGAAAAGCAAACTTCTAACTTAAACCGCCACAAATGCTTCTAATGGTCAAAGGACGAGAAAACAAAACCGATCAAAACATTGGCGTAGGATGTCACTTTTGACACTGATTTTCAATTTCAAAATCAGCTACCCCCTAAAACTGCCAACTACGGAGTCCACAGAACCCTTTAAAGTCCTAATACGCTTAAGCTTTTCCTACACAAACTCACTGAAGTTTTTAAATACTTCCTTTAATTGGATACTTGCCTTCAATTTCAAGCTTTTCAAGCTTTTTTCCGAAGGCATCAAGTTTTCCTTTACTTGGGGCTTCGTGCTGTTCGCTTGTAAGCTAGCATGCTTGCAAGTCGCAAGCTGTCGTGGGTTTATTTATATTCAAGTACAATTTATACTTTATTGAAAATCATCAAGCTCAAGCAAGCTTGCTTGTGCAGTTAGCTGTAAAAGTAAATCTTATTAGTTAATTAGTTTCATGATCTATTAAATAATAACATGAATTAAATTGCGAGCTTTAGATCAAGTAAGTTTTTGAGAACACCAATGAATATTGAAATAAATAAAGAAGCAACTAGAACAGATGGCAAACTTGGTAGAGTTGATGGCGGCGATCTATAAATAGCCTACTGCTTTGAAATCATATGTCAGATTAGCAGACATACAATTCAAACGAATGAATTTAAAAATCTGCGCAGTCATATACTAATTTAAACAGCTTAATTACTCAAAGACTACTGAAGAGGAAAATGTAGCGATTTCCGAAACAGACTGCCAAGTCAGCTAAGTGATTGACTCTATACAGAGTTGTTGTTGTTGTTGCCTTCTTAAAAACATACTTGATCAAAAGCTCGCAATTTAATTCAAGAAAATCTTATTATTAGGTGAAAAAACTGCATTGTGCAGTAGCTTCGCTGAATTTCAGTCCTTATTATTAGTGAAAAAGCAGCAAACCTATCTGAAATTAAGTTCCAGCATTCTGAAAGTACACACCTTCAGAAGATCCCTAAAGTAAAATTGTTCATTGAAATTTGTTCATACACATTTTTTTATAAAAACTAAAAATAAAAAAAACAGATGCGTCGTTGGACACACGGTAGAAGCGAAGCTTTTTCACAGTTTCATAGATTTGAAAATTTAATGGTTTTCTTATAATACAATAATAAAATAATTTTTTAATTCAAAAATTTGAAATAACAAAGTTAAAATAACCTAATCACACCAGAAATTTGACTACATTTCTTTATTATTTTATTTTTTTACAAGTTACATTCATTTTGAATTAGTTTTGTAAAATTATTAGGTGGCAACCCTATTATTTTAAAATTTTATAATTTGGAAATTGTGACAACGGATTCGGATTCAGCGACCCATTTTTAGTTTACCATTTTTTTTTGCCAGCCCCGAATTCATAAAACTTCAAAAAATTAAGGTGGCAACCCTATCCACCATCTTTAATTTTAAAATTCTGACTTTAGATTCGAAATCAGCGACCCCATAACACTGATAAATTACTTTTAAAACTCTTGAAAAGACCTAATATCAGGTGGCAACCCTATTATTTCAAAATTTTATAATTTGGAAATTCTGACAACGGATTCGGATTCAGCGACCCATTTCTGGTGTACCATTTTTTTTGCCAGCCCCGAATTCATAAAACTACAAAAAAATGAGGTGGCAACCCTATTCACCATCTTTAATTTTAAAATTCTGACTTTAGATTCGAAATCAGCGACCCCTTAACACTGATAAATGATGTTTAAACTTCTTGAAAAGACATATTATTAGGTAATTATTTTAATATTTTAAAAAATTTTCTAATTGACGCCGAAATTTGCTACACTTGGCCAAAAACCAGTTCAATACGCTGCACAGCAACCAGAACAGCATTTATTTTTTACGCCACACGACGGTAGTGATCGATCTTAATGACAGACACAAACAAAGACAATTTTGCAAACACCACTTGTTCATGTTGGAAAAATTGTCTTTGTTTTGGTTTTGACAAAGGCCTGAATTCTCCAATATGAACATTTTGACGCAAACATAAGTGTAAAACTGAAACACAGAGAATTGTTGAGATCGATCATTGTTTGAGTTTGAGACGCACAAGCAAATATTAAAACGAAGAATTCATGTTGGATGATCAACAAGACGATAACTACGTTACACACAAAAATGAAATGAAAATAAAATTGTGTGTTGTGTGCTTCAAATAGTGTTTATTTACATTTATGTTGGAGATTTCTGTTACATGAGTGAAAATTTCTGAACCCTGGTTAAAACTAAATATTAAATGAACCACTTAACACAACGAAGGTGTTTAGATTAGATCGTAGAGTGCTGAACTGTCAATCGAAAGAGTGCGGGTTCGATTCTTATTGCTACCAAAGAAATATATTTAATTTTATACCCTCTTGTTATTATAGACGCAAATAAAAAACAATAACAATTCTAAGAAAAAGGTGTGTAGAAAAAAATTTCGTTTTTGAGATTTCACTCCAAGCAAATCACAAAACGAGACGTGAAAAACCTCGCTTCAAAATAATAAAAAATATTTCCAAGTTATCGATCGAATTTATTGGTTTTCAATTATTTTCTAAAATGAAAATGAAAATTAAATTGCAGCTGCCATTATGCTCTACTTGCACCGCATTGTCGTAAGCTGCGTATTTAAAATCACTTACATTTTTGTTGTTGCAAAATACGCTTCAGTTAATATATCGCTCTTATGATATTAACACCAAAAGTACGCCGTTCTTTGAATACCACTATTATTTCCTAGTGGTATTTCTAATTTTTAATGCATATATGGATTTATTGTGGTATTTTTTAATGCTTATGGAATTTTTTGTGGTATATTTAAAACGAGTGGCATTGTCGTTTTAATTTATAATGATCGTGGGATTTTCTGGTATTTTTTAATTGCAGTGGGAATTTTTTGCTTACCTTTACCATTGGAGTTTTAGTGGTATTTAATTTATGTCACTGTGGGAAAATGTAATTTTCGTGGGATTTGTTCCGAATTTTAACTGGCAACCTTGGCTGCATCACAGCTTTACGCATTCACAATAGAATATGTAGGATAGCTAATGCACAATCCTTTTAGTAAATTTCTGTCATCTACTGCCACATGGCTTATACTTAATATTAAATGAGTCCCATCATGACACAAATGAGAGTAGGGGTTAGTGTAGAGAACTCTCGATCGAAATGGTGCGAGTTCGATTCTCACTGCTTACGATGAAATATTTTCAGTTTTATATCCTCTTGTTGTAATAGACGCAAGTAAAAAACAACAACAATTATAAGAAAAAGGGTGTATGGAAAAAAATTTGATTTTTGAGATTTTACTCAAACAAATCACAAAACGTGGCTTCAAAAAACAAATGGTTAAACTTTTCTAATTAAAAATAAAAGATTTTATTTGTTGGTTTGAATTTATTTGCTCAACTTTTGAAATCATCTTTTCTTCAGAAGCAGCAAAAATTGTTTCATTGAATTTCAAATCAACAATTTAAACATATACGTCAAATTAATGTGAACCCTGCTGAAAATAAGAGTGATTTTCAACAGGCAAGCTTTAAAATTTTGCGTTTCAACTTCCCACTGTCTGAAATCAAGTCTGCATAAACTTAATATAAAGACGATGATGAAATTAAGGCTACTGATGATTTAAAGGCAGTGTTTACAATAACACTTAGTTTTTACAGTATTCTCTAATAGCTACTTACATCGCAAATACAATCCTTGTGTCAAAGTATGAGTGCCATGAATGAACCATTTTCGTGATTCATTATAAATTTATAATACTTGGCGTGGAAATTGATATAATGTTTGTATTGCATAGGCTTTTTTTACTTAAAATTGAATATTTATACACACTTTCTTTTCATTTTTCATACCTAACCTCGCCAAGCAATTGAAAAAACTTTGTATTCGTATTGCTACTAAACAATGCAGATATTTAATTTTATTGGCATAAGTCTTAAAAAATCTTCATAGTTTGACCCCATGGAGTGGAGGACATCCATTGATGTTTATAATTTATTTTCATAGAAAGAAAAACTTTAACTTTTCAAAGCACTTAGTTATTATAATCCTAAAATATAGCTTCACTAGCTGAAACCCGGCGCGTTGCTGCCTCGTCCCGTTTCCAAAAACCCATCAAATGTTAACATTGAACATAGCATGTTTAAATTGTGGTTAAATACTAAATCTGTGCCACCTATAATTCCAAAGCTATTCGATAAATCATAAAGTAACTTAATCATAAAAGCCATTACTTTTGATTGGAAAGAGATATTGGGGTAATTTTTTCACATAAATTATTTTTAAGACTTGAATTTTTTGTAAAAAATATAAAAACAACGTTTTGGAAAAAATAAATTTCGCCAAAAAAATCAAAGGGTGTACCTTGTTGTTTTGATGACAAAAACATTAAAATAATTTTTGCGCTTATCTGGAAGAATTTTTGCAAATAAATGCTATGTCATATGAAAGCTAGTCAGATGTGCAATTTTTAATTGATTTCATTTTTACAACAAAAACAATTTTTGAGTCATTTTTTGAGTAAAAAGTCAATATTTTTGACCTTTTTTGACATAATTATAAAACATAGTTTCACTGACTAAAAGGTACAGTTCAACCCATTTTTGTAAAGTATATTTATTGATCTTTTGAACAAAAAAAATTTGAATCAAATATATTAATGGACAGCAGAGATATTTGCATCCAAAGACCAAACTTTGATTTTCATGTCGTTTTTTTCTCATTCTTTGGTAACGATGTTTTTTGAAAAAGTCATTGTACTGAAAATTTCTACAATTTTGAGTGTATGTGAGTGTTTTTGATGCCAAAATAACAGAAATTTTTTAAATTAAAAACAAAAAACTTCGATAAAAAATTATTATAATAACAAAATTGCCGTTAGTTGGAAAAGTTCGGAGGGGGCGTGGCAAAAAATTAGTATGTAACATTTTAAGTTAGAATAAATATAATATGTGCACCTAGTTTGAGCAAAATCCGTTGGGACGTTTAGATTTGTATAAAGGCAAAACAAACAAACAAACAGAAAATTATTTTTATTACTAAAGATTGTCAATTGTATGAAAAAATAGATTTTTAATCATAAATTTTGATTATTTGAGATATAGGCTTTGGCAGCAAATGTTGTAAATTTGATTGGAAAGAGATATTGGGGTAATTTTTCACATAAATTATTTTTGACTTTTTGTAAAAAATATAAAAACAACATTTTGGAACAAATAAATTTCGCGAAAAAAATCAGAAAGGGTACCCTTGTTGTTTTGATGACAAAACCACTAAAATAATTTTTGCGCTTAGCTGGAAGAATTTTTGCAAATAAATGCTATGTCATATGAAAGGAACGCCGATGTGCAATTTTTAATTGATTTCATTGTATGATGCCAGGCATAGTACCCTAAAATTTTCGTTTAAATCGGTCGACCCGCTTTTGCAGTTATTGTTTACATCAAGAGTGGTTACATAAGACTTGTATTCCTCGGCAGACGTTGTTCGGCCCCAGACCGCCTTAATGCCATATACGAAAATGTCAAAAAATGCCAAAAATATTCACCATTTTCAGTATAACTGCCAAAAGTAACCATATGAATTAAATAGCCAAATTTTAGTCAAATACAATCAAAACTGTTTGAAATATAGAATTTTTGTTGTTTTGTAAGCGGTAAAAAGGGGTGCGGCAAAATTATTTCCCTTAAACCATCTCGTACACGAAACAAATCGACTGCCAAAATTTTAGCTCAATTTAGCTAAAGCCTGGCGCACTTTGCTTCACTTTACGTTGACCCCCCGAAAAGTCAGTTTAACTAAAGTGGGACAGGCCTATTTTTAGTGCTCTTGCCGAGAGTAACCATATGAGCTAAATTACAAAATTTTTGTCTAATACGACCCAAACCGTTGAAATAAAACGTTTTCATTGGTTTGTGGGCGGTAAAAGGGGGCGTGGAAACCAATTTTTAGTACAGTTCCTGACAGTAACCGTACAAACTAAGTTAAGATTTTAGCTCAATAGACCCAGTAGTCAAATGTAATGATTTCTCAAAAAGTGGGTGTGGCTATATAGCGATGACGCCTTTTTTAGTACAGTTGCCGAAAGTAGCCATACAAACTTAGGTATCACATGTTAGTCTTATACGGCCAAAACTGCTTGAAATACAGCATTTTCACTGATTTGTGGGCGCATAAAGGGGGCGTGGAAACCAATTTTTCGTACAGTTACTGTCAGTAACTACACAAACCAAAGTACCAAATTTAAGTCTTATACGACCAAAACCGTCTGAAATAAAGCGTTTTCATTTCTTTGTGGGCGGTAAAAGGGGGCGTGGAAACCCATTTTAAGTACAGTTATCGACAGTAACCGTACATACTAAATTACAAAATTTTAGCCTTATACGATCCAAACTGACTGAAATATAACATTTTTATTGATTTGGGGGCGGTAAAAGGGGGGTGTGGCACTTTTTTTTCCCTCAACCATCTCGTAGCTGAAACAAATCGGCTGCCAAAATTTCAGGTCAATCGGTTTAGTAGTTTTGGAGTCTATAGACATCACACAGCCAGACACACATCGTTTTGCTTTTTATGTATATAGATATCGATTTGTGGGCGGTAAAAGTAGGCGTGAAAACATTTATATATAGTAACCGCCTCTTGGAGCACCTATGCAGCAAGTTTCACTGTAAAAGTGTATAGAACTCTGGAATTGCCATGATTTTGAAAAAGTGGGCGTATTTATATGACAACCACGCCCATTTTTTGTCCACTTACCGACAGTAACCATCTGAACAAAATTACCAAATCTTAGTTTTTTACGATTGAAACCGTCTGATATATATCCTTTTTTTGTTTGTGATCGATGGAGCAAATTTGGCTTGTATGGGAGGTACCACGCCCCCTTGTCCAATCGTTACCAAACCTCACAGGAACACTCTCAAGATGTGGGTTCAGTTTCCCTGAAAATTTCATAATGATCGGTTCAGCGGTTTCAGAGTCTATACGTGATATAGCCACATACCCACATACCCACATACCCACATACCCACATACCCACATACCCACATACCCACATACATACATCCATTTTTATATATATAGATTATAATTTGCAACATAAAAATAATTATGGAACAGAGCATTATTATTAGATTTGATGTAAAACAGCTGATGACTATTATGCAAACATTTATTTTAAAATGCTTAACTAACCGCTTCTTGTGAAGTGGTTATTATTTGAAGCTACACAGCTTTTTGAGATATTTGGAGATGAAACATATTTCAGAAAAGAGTTCTTAATTGCGAATTCAAATTATAAATGGCAAATGTTTCTGTTTTAACCGAGGGATCGAGTTGTATAAAGAAGAAAATTTATTATTTTTATAGATACTACTAAAACTTAAACTTGGGCAAGAATGCATTAATGTTTATGTTTATTACAAGCTTAACTTTGGTTCTACCAACTCAGTGTGCACAAAAATTCCTTATTATGTATGTACTGACTGTTTATGCAAGGATTTGTCAGTACATTCATCTTCCCCTTATTGATGTAGGTGTTATTGTAACATTATCTCGTACACCTGCCTTTTTCTGGTATACAAACAAATAGCTGACTTACATGAAAATAAGCCTTGAGCTGAACCCTAGTAAATTTACTGTAATTAGCATGTTGAAAGGTGAAACATCCTTGGTTCCAAAAACCAACAAGTAGCGTCGAGAAACAAAGGATTTAATTACAAAACGACACATTCTTAAAATGTTTCCATAACGATTACTTGAATGTGAAAAGTAATCTAAATTCCGTAGATCTGGTGGCAAAGAAACACGAGATAGAAGTTGGGAGTCAGAAGTAGTCAGGTGGTTGTGGAAAAAGATTAGAATGCGGATGTGAGGAACCATTCCGCGCATTCCCTTTCAGCTAATGAAGCATTATACTTAATTAGCAGCAAGCGATTATTAACAAAGTCAGCTTCTATTACAAATGTCAAGAGTACTTTGAATATCAAGATTTGATTAATTTAAAAGTTAATTAATATCCTTACAATGTTTATAACAGGATAACAGAGGGAGCTAGTAGAAAAGGTAACCTGAATAAAAATGCAAAATGATAAATAACAAAAAGCCATCAACAGAATAAGCAGCAGTAACAGGAAAGGGAAAAGAGAGGGGGTTCAAACAAAATGAAAAGTAAAAAAAGGACAAGCAGAACTTTTAAAGTAGAATTCATAAGATTTAAAGGACTTACCCAATTTTTCGCCGCAAAGGACACTACGTAATGTGACGCTAAAAATCAAAGTCCAAAAATATACCAGCTGCAGCTGGCTTGCAGTATGTGGCATTGTCATAGTGGCCTTGAGAGATACTTGCTTCTTGACTTTTACTTTGGTGTAGTTGTGTCCTGCCAGAGGACACTACTTTGCTCTTCTTGCTGCTAAATGTGAACGCAAATGTCTGTTTTTGTCGTGGCGTCAATTTCAACTTTCATTGGCAATAAATTGTTGCTGTTGTTGTTGATGTCGACGCACTGGAGTGGGTGGGTAATTTTATCTAGGCTTTATTATATTCGTCTTTTTTTTTTTGGTTTTGCACACTTTGCCTTTTTCTGGGCTTTCTTTTTGCTGTTTTTTTTTTTTTCTTTATTGTTGCTAACACTGGTTTATTGTAATCATCCTTTTTCGCAGCACAATCCTTGCTTTGTGTCTTGCTTTCAAAGACTTTCTTTTGTGATGAGCATGTGCAGTAATGAAAATATGTTGGGTGTCCTTTTTTTTGACACGCTTGCCTTACTTCGTTCACTTCCGTTTTCTGTTGGTTTTTCAATTTTATTTTTTGTTGTTGTCACGCATTAATGCATCTCAAAACATATTAAATCAACATTAAGTGTAAATATTTTTAAATAGAGCAACACTTGTTTGCAGCATTTTATTTTTATCGAATGGGCGGTTTTAATGTTTTTACTCTCCTGAATCCTTTAGAGTTTTTACCAAAATCAACCACTTTACAGTTCGTTAAGCAAATTAAATTATTTTGCTTACGTAATATTTCTTTATCGCTATGTTTTGCTTATTATTTTCTCTCTTCTCTTTCTTCTTTATTTTTTTCCTACACTTCACTTGTCTTTTAATTTCAACTTTTTTTTGTTCTGTTTGTTTTTGCACTTCTTTTTGTTTGTGTTAAATTATATTTTCGCATTTCGCACTCAAATAATTTTTCCGCATTACATTTTTGCCTCAAACTATTTAGTTTTGCTTATTTGTATTCTTTAGTTTTCTTTCACTCTTTCTTGGTTTTATTTTTATGTTGTTTTGCTGCAAAAGACAAAAAAAGACATTAATATAAAAATGGAATGGCAGTGCCGGAAAGTAGAGCAAACTTAAAAGTAAAATAAACATTAATATTATCTTTGTGTTTCCCTAAACTACAATTGAACCGATTGTTTTAGTTGAATTAACCCATTGTACCAATGTATTTGTTATGTACTTTGCCTTATCCACAAGGAATAGCACAGTCTCATTTAATAGGATTGGTGTTACAGAGGCAAAATTTCATATCTCTTGGAAAACAGCACCAGCTCTGTTTTGACCAAATTTACTCCAAGACAACGATTTTTTTCATTACATTTCATAAAATAATTGGAAACTTTTCACTGATAGGCAACTAATTTACTACCAAATTCTAGAGAGAGGGGGAGAGCAAGATACCTTAAACTCTGCGTCGTGGCGTAGATCCTAGATAAGGAAAACAAGTATGTTTGCCACAAGTGCAATAGCTTTGAATATGAATATAGTTGTGAAATACTTGCATCTTACTTGTGCTAAACATCTTACAACTAAGTATATGTCAAATATTCTTGAATACGAAATGACTTGTGGCAAACATTTTTAAAATATTTTCTAAGAATGCAAATACTTGTACCAAATATTATTCAAAAAATTTCCTAACATGAAATTGCTAATGCCAAGAATTATTCAAAAATGTCTCAAACATCTTGTAGTTGGTTGTCAGAGTTGGGTGTAAATGTGAAGTTTTATATGAAAATTTTTAAAATAATAATAACACTGAGATACCTTCATAGGTATGTATGCACAAAAAAAAATTATAAAAAATTAGTGCAGTTATATTATTTTATTTTGCACTATTAATTTTAATGCAAAAAAAAGTTGCCCTAACCTTTAGAAATTTTTGTCATTATTCTTAAATGAATTTTAATGAAAAATTTTTCATTAACACTATCACTAATATATAGAGAGTTAACCCGGCGCAGTCAAAATATCAAAAGATAGTGCCGCAATAACTCCTACACGTTGCGCCACATTCGGTTGAGCTTGAACTTAATGGGTTCACTCAACCCATTCAGTTTATTCAATTTATTTGCAACCGAAATTCAGAGAAGTGAAGAGAGCAAAATAACCTTAACCGTGTCTCGTGGCACAGATCTTGCAGCGGAAAATGTGCCAAGGTCTAATAAAATTATGTAGCTCTCTCCATGATTCAATCATATAAAGATTATTCAGACATATGATGTCTTTTCACAAGAATGAACATCAATACTCTTATTTGCAGAGGAGAGAAAAAGAGCAATTTGTAATAACACAAAAAGGATTTACTTGTCCGAATATCATACTTTTTTGTAGTAAAATTGTTGAAAATAATGCACGTGGCGTTACTTCATAATCCAAATATGGGCATTTCCACCAAAAGGTCTACCGCGACTGAAAAATAAAATGTTACTGAAAATTTTTTTAAACCTTTAACACAGAAAAAAAATTTAAAATTTATATTGTGAGAGCACTGAGAGCTCATCTCAATTTGAATTTTAAAAAAATGGCAACAAACATGATGAATGGCAACAAAAGTAGAAAAATGTTGACAAAAGTTGAAAAATTTTAACAAAAGTAGGAATTTTATAAATTTAATAAATTCTCGTATAATACAAAGTTTAATTAAATTTTTTCAGTTTTCTATTTTTACGAAACTGAATTACACTTCATATGTTTTTTAAGTTCAATTAAATAAATAAAACTATATAAAATTTTTTCTTCTTTGAAGGGAAAAATCTGTATCGTAACGTATGTATCGTAACGTATTATGTTATGGCTTGGAATAATTAAAAAAGAATTTTCAACGAAACAATTATGAATATATAGCAACATCATTCCAGAAAACATTAAAATATTTTTAATAAGGAAACTCGTGCACACTTCCCAGATTTTTTGATTATATTAATAAAGAGAAAAACCACTTCCATTTTTCGTATCGTAACGCGTCCTCTTTTGATTGCTTATATCTTTGGACAATATTTTCGATCGCTTCCACCTTTTACACTAAATATAGTACTACTAGAATGCTATCCAAAAATTAAAACAGGACAAAAAAAATTTAAATATTTAACTTTTAACAGCAAAAAAGGCATACGAACGTTACGTGCTTGACTATAGAAATGCCCATATGCAATATAGCAACCAGTAGATTTGTGACAGCCATGTGAATTTATACCATTATAATTCTCACGTTTCACATTTTTTGCATTATTGCCACTCTAAATGATGGCGAAATGCGCGTATCATAAATTATTATGGTTGTGTGCATTATTGCGACTTATTTATTGGTGACAATTATTTACATTGTTTGTGTGCATTTACGTCAAAGTTGTTTCAAAGATCCATGTTAGTCTATGTAATAAATCTTAAGTATTAAAACCCTTAGTTACATCAGAACCTACTTCTAGAGATTGTATTATTTTTAATGGACGGCCTCAGATCGCTGATGCACACGATCATATTAATTATTTACACGCAATATTGTCACTACTTTATAGTGGCAATAATGCTCTCTAGCAGTGACAATAATGCACAAATGCGTGGTGCTGATTTACATGGCTGTGTGCATTATTGTTACTAACAATTAGTGGTGGCACTTTTCACTATTGCAAATGTTTTTTTATATAAATAATAAAATAAATGCATTATTGTCACTATAAATTAATAAACCTTTTCTTTTAAGACCACAAAACCTTAGTAGTCTTTCATAACAGCTTTAACAAATTTTTGCTTACAGAAAATAAGGGTATGTCCAACATCTGAAAAACCTGAATCATGGTTCACACCAACACAAGTCGCACAGTAGAACGTATAGTAGGCAAAAATCAAAAATGTTTCTGTCTCTAAACGCAACAAAATGGATATCGTTGTATACTTAAAATACTTTAAAGAAAGTAAATTCAAATTATTAGTCCCAAAATATTATATCTGTGGTTTCTATAATCCTTTAAATTTACGACTTTTGGACAGTTTTATTATTGTAGATTTTTTTTGTTATTGACCTTCTATGTAAAAATGTTTGTGTAAACACATTCTTCAATATATCAAAATAATTTTATTTTGGGTTTTTATAAAAATTACTAAAAAAATCCCTTCACTATTTGGAAGAAAAATATTAAATTTCATTCTTCACAGCATTTTAAAAATGGTCAAATATATCGAAAATTTAAAAAAATTATCTAATTGAAGCAGTCAAATAAAAAAAAATCCTAATAATTTTCGCAATCGTGTTAACACATATTGTAAGAACGTGTTTTTTTCTTAAAGTATCTGTTAAAAATTCACCGAACCGATTCTTTGCAAAATCTCATTTTGAAAAAAGGTACGAAATTGCCATTTCACTGAAAACTGTTATCATGCTAGACTTACAGCTCTATTCTGGCATCATAGTCACAATCAATTGATACTGAAAAATTGTGATAATTCAGATCTGGTCTA